>OZ035825.1:21801836-22254336 GCA_964034765.1 Knipowitschia caucasica
GTTTGGCACACCACGATCCGTCTCTGTCTGCTAAATCCTAACACTACTTTCGATGAAACAAAGTGCAGTCCATGCAATTTTAGTGATAAATACATCTGTCAGTCAGATAATGGTTAAAATTTAGATTTTTCTTGAACAATAGCCCAAAACACCACAAACCTCTTCTTTTCCACTGCCACCAATGGTTCTTTGAGCCTCCGCAAACAAACTGAATGCCTTTACAAAATTAGAACCATTATCAGTAGTTGCAACTACCTTTTCTTTTATGTTGACATTTTGGTGGATATCTTCAAGCATCTCTGCCAAAACATCATGTGTGTGGCGCCCTGCAAGCCTACGACAGGCTAATGCTCCAGAGCAAATGCCCAAGCTTTCTTCATCTATCCAGTTGATGGTCACGCCAAGAAAGCCTCTGTTGTTTGATGACCATGCGTCTGTTGTTGTGACTACATGGATCTGTTTGGACAATGTTTTGACCAATGTGCTCTTCATCAATGAATTTTGATCATCTAAAAGTCTTCCCAATGTCCGTTTTAATATTAACTGCCTGGAGGGTAGAATTTCACGAAATAATTCTACATATTCTGGCCTCTCCACAGTCCACAGTGGGTGCAATCCCTGACTACTGAAAAATGTGGTTAAGCTAGTAGCCTTACTACTTTAAACCAGTGATGGTCAGATGAATGTAATTCAATTACTAATGTAATCCATCTATTGCATTTCTTTTCTTTGAAACTGGGTCACAGAGGCCAAAGTCTGTGACCACTGATTACGCTTTCAAAAGGCCTGATTGGCCACTAGCTCTGTGCGAATGGCCTAATTGGATTACTTGAAAATGGGGATGATGGACTAGAACTTTCTTAGTGTAAATGCTAAAAATCTCTTATACTTGTGGTTGATGTTATAAATATCTTGCTGAGGGTTTACTTGTCTTTGTTCATGTTATATTGGTGATCTATACAAGATAGAGGTGGATACAGCAACTTTCACTACTTGCTGTCATCAATCTTCCTGCATCCAATGACCCGTGCAAAAACACAGTCTACAATCTGAAAAGCGGCAGCTAATATAGGACGCATTTGTATCAGGCTGTATAATTTCCTCTCTTCACTCATGCATTGAAACAATTTAGGAAAAGTTAAAAGACACGTGTATGCAAAATGGGATTTTAAAGCATGACACACAAAATACAATAAATGATAATAAAAGAACACAAATGGAAAATTACAATAATAATTAATAACAATAAGTAAATAAAGATGAGAGAGAAGATAATTATAGCAAAAAATGCCCTGGGTTGCATTTTGCCTCAAAGGTTCGATAGAGGGAAGTGCATATGTGGAGGATTATGAGGGAAATCTGAGTCCAAGGATAAAGCACCTCGACACGGAGAAATCATGCAAACTCCTCAAAGAAGTGTCTCACCAACTGATCTAATTGAACCGGAGAGCTTCGTGCTGTGAGGCAGAATTCACTTAACCATCCCACGTGGAGCCTGTAATAACAGCCAATTTTCGACAAGTGACAGACAAAATGAAGTATTTGACATGGTTCTCTCAGGTGAGAAGAGACAAAAGACATACACAGATCTCTGGCTCCACACGTCTGCAGCTGGAGACACGGGAGAGGACTTGAGAAGAGTCGAGAGAGACCAAAGCATGGGTATTATGTTGCCAAACAGAACCATTGTCACTTTACACTTACTTTTGACATTGACAAATTATATTCTTTTTGCTTTGGCACATTTTTCCAATCTGAAAAAGGAAAAGAAAATGTTCCTTAGCAAAACTTTATTCATAGATTATGGTCACAAAATGGCAAGAAAAATAAATAATAAATAAAATGTGAGAAATAGGCAAAATATTTGTTATATTTTTCCAGGTTATGGACTGTAAATGTATGCAATAATAACAATAATTGGATAAGTTGGTGAGTAGACTGAACTGGATAGTGGACAATTTGTTTAACAGAATCAATAATATACTGTAGGTAATTAAATTTACCACACTGCAAGATCAATCGAAATCGATCAAATCAGGGTGTAAATGAGGCATACGGAAATAAATTACACTTTTCTGCATTTATCAACCTGGAAGTGAGCGTATTGTGTCTAGAGGTGGTGTTAATTACAGCATGCAAAAAACATGCATGAAATTCAAGATTTGGACAACAATAAACATTTTCCCTCTGGCAAAATTATAGGCACACCTCTTACATTACAAGTATGCAATTTCACGAAGTTATGTTAGGGCTATGCCGATAGTTTGTCGCATTAAATAACAAGATATCAAACTCAAAAGTCTCCCACAAACGTGTGGATTGTTGTTTGTGCAGCACCTACAATCAGTGCAACTGCATTTGGTTCATGCGGGTCCAAGCAAAGACGCGCCCCACCGTGGAGGCTACGTGGGTCTGATCAGAGGAAGATGGCTCTGGGACATGTAGGGGCTACGCTCTGGTACCTCCTGGAACAAGTGTGCCAAATGATCCTGGCTCAGGACCACGGTGTGCCATTGGATGCACTGGATGCCATTGGATACGCTCGTTTTCAGCCGCGGCAGGTGCTTCCGCTCAGATTTGGGCGGATCTCACACGTTCATAAATCCCATGTTGGATCTTATTGTACTTGGAATATACACCCAAAATATACGATAGTTTCATAATTGAGGGCAAATGTTTCTATTAAATTCCAGGGTTATTTTGCACTATGCTCTGCTCGGCTGATTTGACACAAAAAGGGTCAAAACTGGAAAATTATATAGAATTTCTAAAAACAAAATTTTTGATTTAAATAAAATATAGCACTTTTTACGGACAACAAAATAACTGAAATGGTCCATTTGTAGTTTGATCTCTGGAGTGATCTAGTCCACTGTAGGAGAGGGGTACATGGTTTTACAGAGAAACTAATTATTGCAATTTTTAACCAAAATGTTCACTTTAAAAAAGAGGATAAATAAAGATCTTCCTCCATTCACTTACATGGCTGTGACTCAACACAAGTTTTAGCTTTGGCACTGTCTTTTACTGAGAAAAAACACATTAACTATAAAAATAAATGAACACATACACATCAAAATGAATAAATACATTTATATAATATATCCATGTATCTATCTTAAAGGTACACTGTAGTTTTTTACTCCCATCTAGCGTTGAGATCATATATTGCAGTCCCTTGGTACTACGAGTGCTCCGAAGGATAATGTATCGTCTTTGACTGTGGTCCCCAACTCCTGGTCATTCAAACTGGGGCCAAGGAAATTATCCTTTAGTTTGATAAATGACCAGATTTCTCCATAAGTCTGGGACTGAAGAGGAGCCGAGGAGCTCTTTCAGTGGAAGACTGAGGCAGCCAAAACGCAAGAAGGACCGCTACTGCAGGGCCTTTATCCCCACTGCTGTCAGACTGTACAATAAGTCACTAATGCACTTGTACTGAAAAAACCCTGCGCTGCTATGGCCACTCTTTCTTTTATTGCCACTTTTATATTGTACATAATTATATCCTGCACAGACTATATTTCTATCCATAACATGCTGCACACTTCTGTCTTTTGCACAATCTGAGTGATTCTATTCATGTCAAATGTGACATATACATTTCTCCAGTGGGAAAACAATAAACTCTATCTTATCTGTCACTTCACGTTGTAGCGCTGAAATGTGTGTTGTGGGTATTCTGTGTGTTCTGCATATTTGAAGCTATTTGAGTTTTGTTGAAACTTGTGGAGCGGGTCAGAACATCCTGAGACTGCGTTGCAGATTCTCCAGTTTTTCTCCAGTGTGAAGACAGTTACGTATTATGTGAGTCTGTTGTGTACAAACAACACGATGTGCCTCCTGTTGTTTTAAATTTGCCTTTCGGTGCGTGTGGTTTGCGATGTTGACAGTTTGCTGTTAAGACGCCTGTTTCTAGATTTTTGCATAATTATTTTTCTAAAAGATTCTTGTTTGGGCCGTTCTTTTACATAAATGCAATTCTCGCATCCTTTTTGTCCCTTGTCAACCAATGTATTTCAAGGTGCTGCATTGACATGGATTTTACTCTGCTCTAATGGACATTTAACATGGTGGAGGTAAATATTCTTACAAAGGTCACATTTGGAGCAACTGTAGAAATGACATAGAGTACCTTTAACACTATAGTGACCATTTATTGTCAGGAGCTGTGTTATTAGTTAGTTACAGACCACAACCCCAAGGTGAAGTCGAAGACACAAACTGGCCTTGATGTCACGTTAATGATGCAAATATCTGTAAAAGAGGATTCCCTGAAGCCTCTATAATTCTGATATGGGCATTTATGGCTGTTGTGGACAAATAAAAACCCTGTATTTGACCCACTGCTCTGTTATTTGGGAAGATTGTCAATCGAGTGAAATGCAAGAAAATGAAATGACCCGATTTACATACAGTACATACAAAGACAAAGCTTGAATCTCAAACTAGCTCATAATTTGGGACAGAACAAATCTAACTGCCAATTTTATCAGAAAATGTCAATTGGATTTGATTGAGCGAAAACCCCTAAAGAAATAATGACAAAGGAAAAGCCTAGAAAATACACAAAACTAGGCTGAATTTTACATACTATCTGAGCTCCTATCCCTTGTTCCAGCTTCTATCGTGCTCCTAACTCATTTAAAACTCAGAACTATCTTTTCCCTCTGCCTACACGACTGCCCGCGCCCGCACATGCATCGAATTACCATCGCGAGAAGAAAACATCAACAAAATCAGGACAAGGGAGCGTATTCCCAGCCACCCTTCAAACACAACTTCTGACGGAATCACAGATGACTTTGAATAAAAAAATAAAAAAATAAAAAAAATAACGACGTTATTTTTTTCTCTTGTGTACGCGCCGGCTAAGGCTTTCATGTGCATGTCTAGCAAACAATAAGCTTTCACTTTATTATGAGAAATAGAGTCGCAATTATACATACGAGCTGGTTCAAAGTAAAAACCGCGGGACTCTCAGTGTTAATTGCGTGATTTGTGATTCTCTTGTGTTCCTCGGAAATGATTGGTAATTGAATTGGAGAGATGTCAAGATGTTCCCTCACCAGTGTGATTTGTTTATTTTAGGTGCTTCGCATTAATGAACAATGGAAGCTGTAATTTTGCCGAAACATGCCAAGTGGTAGCAGCGGATTAGCCTGAGAAACAGGATAGAACATTGGCGTAATAAGTAGTTAATTATGACGCATGGGATACATGAAGCAGGTGAAAGGGGCTTTGCAAGAACTTATTCTTATGCAAAGATGTGAAATTGTGAGTTCATATGTAATTTAATTCAATTTTACTTTTTTTTCCTACAGAATTCGCCTCATATCCCATGTATACTCCAACAACATTACATACAACATAATAAAACCACTAGCATAACATGACAATTACATTTATTCAAAGTCAAATGAAAAAGATTGTGATTAGTTCAGAAGACGACCGTGGTCTTCCTGGGGCCCTCAGTCCTGCTCCTGCCTCTCAGCGCAGTGTCCTATGCAGCTTTATTTTACAGCGTATGCATGGCTTTTAACAGCAACACAAACTAGGAACCTCTCTATACATTTATATGCAATCAACAGAGGTGGCAAAAGTACTAGTCTTGAGTCCTTAAAGCTGGGGTACCTGATGAAGACGATGACAAAGTCTGGGATCGTGTCTTTCATTCAGACAGAAGACATGTTTTATTGTCAATGGTAGAGACAGCACGAACACACGAACAAGGATTAAAGACAGCAAGTGGTAATACTCAGGAGAAACAGAGTCCTCCAATCAGCAGCTGCCACAGTGCCAGCAGAGATAGTCAAAACAAGTAGTGGAAAAGTACAGGCTTCTGCACATTGATAGAATGATGAGTTTAACTTTAACAAGTTGCTTCAAAGTGTTATGAAATCTCACACTGATTTTAAACCACAAAATTGAACTACTGTATGTATAATGAGATCAATGTAACTATTTCCACGCTCATTCGTTTTCACATGCATGAATTTTTGGATCAACTTGAGTTGGTGTGCCTAACAGTCCAGAAAGTACAGTAGCCCTTTTTCAAAATGTAAGAACAAAGAAGTAACAGTAGTCATGTCAGGCACAGATACAAGGAAAAAAATTACTTCAGTACATTACCACAGTGAAAATACTTAATACTGGGAAAAGTGGAATTTAGAGAACCTTTATTTTTGCTATTAAGAATAAATGAAAAATTACTTTATAAAGATTTTAAATAATATCTCATGTCTCTATGGAAGAGCTGTACTTCTGCAATGCTCATAGAAAAATAAATGGAATATAAACACTACTTGTATGGATTTATAGTGTTTTGAATTGAAAATCTCTTTCAAAAATTCAACCAAAGGCGAGAGGGCACAGTTTGAAAACACCCAAAGACACAGAGCTAGACATTATCATCCCCCTGTTAAAATAAAATATGTTGGCCAATTCAATATAAAACTATGAGGATTCTTTGTCCACAGTTGGCTAGTCAGAAATATGAAATTCACGTAGCAGTTAATAATGCCCTTCAACCTGATAGCTATCATAAAGCTGTAATAACAAAACCAATGCCATTTCATGTTCAGCCATATAATTGCGATAGGCCGCTCAGCATTTATCAGCTGAGCAGATTGGACAACACATGTAGAAAAACTCTTGCTCCTAAAGCAAAGGAAGGTTTCTCACCCATCATATGTACTTCTTGATGGGTGATGGGTGAGAAACCTTCCTTTGCTTTGACTAATCCCTGTACGACTGAGGGCTTACACAAACTTCTTGTTCCTCAACTGAATATTGTAAACTGTATTAAACAAAAGATAAAACATTTATGTTTATTGTCATATACATTGTGAAACACAGAGTTAAAAGTATGCAATCAACATGGCAGGACTCAGAATGCAGGACTACAAAATAATATGATATATAAAGGTCCAAGATGAAGACAAACCTAAACATCCAAACGGAACACAGGAACCCGGAAAACACGGAACCCCTCCAAGATGAAGAGGTGCTGGAGGAGAGCCCATCATGGGAGAACAAGCCCCTACACGGCATGTACCACCGGAGCATAACAGAAGTGGCTGATCTCAAGAAGTCCTACCAATGGCTAGAAAGGGCTGGCCTACAGGACAGCACAGAGGCACTCATCATGGCTGCACAGGAGCAGGCCCTGATCACCAGAGCGATAGAGGCCCAGATATACCACACCAGACAAGACCCAAGGTGTCGGTTGTGCAAAGGAGGACCTGAGACAATCCAACACATAACTGCAGGGTGCAAGATGCTGGCAGGGAAGGCCTACATGGAACGCCATAACCAAGTGGCTGGCATAGTGTACAGAAACATCTGTGCAGAGTATGGGCTGGAAACTCCAAGGTCTAAGTGGGAAACTCCTCCAAAGGTGGTGGAGAATGAGTGTGCGAAGATCCTGGACTTCCAGACCAACTGAATGGTAATGGCGAACCAACCTGACATTGGTTCAGGAGGAGCTGGAGAGGGCCTGGAGGGTAAAGGTGACAGTAGTGCCTGTGGTGATCGGTGCACTCGGGGCAGTGACCCCCCGACTGGAGGAGTGGTTACAGCGGATCCCTGGAACAACCTTGGAACCCTCAAGCTCCAAGGCCTCTGTAATATATATATTTGTATAAATATGTGTGTGTATTGTGTATTTGCATATACAGTTATATAAAATCATCCCTTTTATCCAGTAAAGTCTCAGTAAAGTCTGTACAAACTACCATAGCAGAGGGCAGGTCAGTCCTCTCATCTGAAGTCCCCATGAGACCCCACTTCCCTCTCCTATCATCTAACTGCTTTTTCTGTGCCCTTTTCAAATAAATTATTTTCTGTGAAGAGGGCTTTTATCATTCCAAACAATTCAACATCCAGCTACTTACTCGACGCCATGACAACCCAGAAGTGCCAGCCCGTGTTGTCTTCGAGCCCACAGATTACAATCTCGGCAACAAGCCATTTTTTGTTTTTTTTTGCCCCGTTCTTGTTCTCGCTCCGTTGCGCACACGTTGGTTTGATTTAACTTTATTTTGACAGACATCGTGGGGACAGCCTATAGCAATTTATATGCAAAGCAGACAGGGAGGACATCGACGAGGACTGTACGCGGCGATGGAGACAAGGAGAGATCTAATTGGACAGCGCAAGAAGCAGTTTTATGGAAAAGTGCACGCCAAGCACAATCTGGAGACAAACAAGGTGCAACTGTCGAATGCGAGTCCAACTGTAGGGGTGCTGCTGAGCCCTGGTTTTGAAGATCCTCCACAGAAGATGGGTTCATGTGGGATTATAGTATGTTAGTAAGGTGAAGTGAAACATATTTATTTGTATGGCACCTTATTAAAAACCACAGAAGTAGGCTTGGAAATTGTCTCAAGTTCTGATTCTTGGATTTTATTTTGATGCTTTTAAAGAACAAATATCAAGATTTCACATTTTAGAATGTAAGTATGAAAACATGACAGAGGAAACAGATCTCAGAGTTAGTGAAGGCATAGAGTAGTAAAATTGTGTGCCAGGAGCTCAATAGTGATAATAATAAAAACATTGTGAAAATAAGAAAATATGTAACTTTAATTATCGTCAAAGGTGGAGGGACACTCACCTCCAAACAAATAGATTAAATGGATTCAAGAAAGTACTTCAAGGCTTTAATTACCGTAACACAAAGTTTACCAGATATTTTACATGATAACTTTTTATCTAAAATAATCAAATCCAATCAATTTATTATTGTATAGCTCAAAACACTAAAGAAGTCGCCTCGAAAGGGCTTCACAGATTTGTAGATTCACCAAAGGTCATTTCAACTGATGCTCAAACACGATCAGGTGCTGCAAAATGCATAAATATCTCAACTATAGTTTTGTCTGGAAATATGGTCTGTTACATTGTCCTCCAGAGTCTTCACTTAAAGGTACACGGTGTGATTTTTAGTGCCATCTGGCATTGAGATCTTATATTGCAGTCCAAGAAACTACGGAAACCTTTGATAGAAAATATGTGTCTTTGACAGTGCTGCTCAACTCTCAGTCATTCACAGACTACCAAGGAAATAATACTTTAGTTTGATAAATGACTGGATCTCTCCAAATGTCTCGGGCACTTGACATCGTCGCGTGGAGGCGACATGTAAACGAGACTGCGTTCTGAAGCGGGACCCGCTGCACAGACGCTCTACTGAGTTTTACCATGGATCTATTATAATACATAGTTTTACAAACAGGGTGTGAAGAGAAAAGACGCATGGAGGATTAACGTCTGCGGGAACTTAAAACTCAGAGGATTAGAGAAGCAGGACATATACACTGCCACGTCAGGGTCAGCACTAGATCATATACGGAATCTGGACGAAAGCGGAAGTGAATATAACAAACTACCTATTCATGCCTAAACTTAACCAGCCATTCCCATAAAATAACCCCAACCCAGCCTTAACCCTAACCTTAACCATCTTACTCAGACACCTAAAACTTAACCAGTCACCATTTAAGGACTTTCTAGTCTAAAAATAATTCGAAAGTAGAAGTGTTATTTCCGGTTTTGTCCCGATTCCGTATATGATCTAGTGCCGACCGCCACGTCAGGACATGGCTAAAAGCTCAGGTTAGCATTAGCGTTAGCCACAGTGCCCTATCTGCATCACAGTAAGAAGGTCAAGGTCAAGGTCAAATTTATTTATAAAGCACATTTACAAAACAGCCATCACTGCCCCAAAGTGCTGTACACAGTACAAAAATACAACACTACAAAAACACAACAATATAACACGATAAGAAAGTAAAAATCTAAACTGTAAAAATATGAAAAATGCTCAGCTCATCTTGTGTTAAAAGCCTGCGTAAAAAGGTAAGTCTTTACCAGAGAAAGAAAGAAAGAAAGAAAGAAAACAGAACATTCACTCATGCTGCTGATAAAGTTTTGTGGGGATTCTGTGTGTTTTATTTGAGGATTTTTCCTGAATAAGTTTAGTTGAAACTTGTGACAGTAGTTGAACTGCGCTCGAATCGGGTCAGAACATCCTGAGACTGTGTTGCAGATTCTGTCTCGTTCTCATTATTGTCAGTGTGAAAAAGTTACGTATTGTTCATGCGTGAGTCTGTTGTGTACAAACTACACGATGTGCCTCCTGTTGTGTGGACGCTGTCGTTGTCTGTGTGGTTTGTGATGTTGACAGTTTGCTGCTATGACGCTGGACTTTTGCGCAATTATATTTCTAAAAGATTGTTTTTCGGATCGTTATTTTACATAACTCTGGTCCTCCATGGTTCCTTCTTCCAACTCAGGCACGGTGAAAGCAACAATATCAGTTGCTCATGTGAAACGAAAACGCGATTCTCGCATCCTTATTGTCCCTTATCCACCACGGTTTTTCAAGATGGCGCATTTACACGGAGAGCACTCCTCTCTCACGGACATTTATAAGTTAAATTCTAAGCCTATGAATACAATTCAAAAAACATGGTGGAGGTAAATATTCTTAAAGAGATAACATTTTTTCATATGGAGTAGCTGTAAAAATTACACAGGGTGGCTTTGAACATTTTTTGCTGTCAAAATTAGATAAAAACCACGTATCTCTGTTCTAAACAACTAATTGGATGATCAAAGGATAATTGCTGGATTCATTAATAGTCAAAATGATTTTTTTCTACACTAAAACGTTTCTCTTAAAAGGTGGATGACTTTTCCAACACTTTCTGACATGTTTGAAAGTGTTGGAATGGGCAAAGCAAATTGTCCTGTCGTTTCTCACAGAAAATTGCACAAAATCACTGTTTATCTATTGGACCTTTTAACATAGTTGAAAATAGCTAAACCAATAAATATCACTTTGTATTTCATATAGTGGACATAGGGAAGCAGTTTTAGGCTATATCCACACGAAGACAAAACGCTTATAATTTCAGAAACTTTTTCTGTAAACACGGAGTTAGCTCAGTAAATGTGTGCGTCCATATGAATGTAGTCAATACGCCTGAAAACACTGTGAAACTATGCCAGACCTGTTGGTGGCGCTGTGACGCAATGACGGGATCAAGCCCAAACTTCCGTGGGCATGCGCGGAATTTTGTAAACAGACAACATGGCGAGTGGGCGAGCTGGTACTACATTAGTATGGACGGACGATGAGGTTGAACTGTTGCTTCGGGTCACACTGGATTACAAAACCAACAAGCTACATTGTTGTTGTCATTATTTTCTGAGTGCGGCGCATGCGTGTTTTAACAAGAGGCGGGGCGATGACGCAAGCGTCTCAGATACATTGCGGAGAGGCAGTAACCACGGAGCGGCATATACGGAGTTTTGAAATCTTTCCACTCTGGGACCTACTTTCAAAAATGTTTGTTTACACCCCCCCAAAACGCCGGCCTCGTATGGACGATACACTGGATTGATAAAGTATTTTTGCGTTTAGGCCTGAGCTTGACTTCGTGTGGACAGGGCCTTAGTCTTCTTCTCGCCATTTTTGGTCTTTGTTATACAGTACAAAAACATAGTTTCTAAGCCTGTACACTTACACTGTCGCAGCTCTTAAGCCTGTAAATAACCGCCTCTGTCTCCTCCTATATCTCCTATATCTGCAAATAGACGCATCGGCACTCCACTAAACCCCACTATGCTAATTCACAACCTCACATCAAACAAGGTCAGAGCGGCATCAAAAATCTATCTCGCTCTGATTTCCCCCCCTCTCGTCGCAATCCTTTCTTTGTGCATTCTGCAAAACAAGCCGTACTCCACCATCCAACCCTTGCTTCCTTCTCCCTTTCCCCATCCCGCCTGCGAATGACTAATGTCCCATCAGGATCTGCTCATCCAAAATCCATCTATGCTTTTGCAGCCTAAGCATCCCGAAGTTGAAGATTCTGTGTTTACGGCCCACCGGAGAGCCAGCCAGCCGAGCTATACTTGCATATTTTTCAAGCAGTACTATACATTTCTTGCGCTGCAACTATATCGAGCTGGTTCAAAGGATTCATTTTGCATCGCTAACTGCGTGAAATGACCCGCAGACATCTAATGAAAGCCGCCCAAGACTTGCTGGGATTTACTAAATGCCACGATGAGCTTGAATGCGTCCCTCCGCGGACCATCCATTATCGGCGCGCATTTGCATTCTCATTTGGGCAAACGCTTGGATATAAAGGGTATTCTTATTAAAATGAAGGTGTTATGTGACTTGAGCGGAAGTTGTGTGCGATCATACAAGAATGTGTAAGTGGAAATGGGTAATACTGATGAACTGATTCTATGCAGTTAGTTATATCTTGGACTGTATGGGCAAAATAAAACTTTTCCCCATTCATATTAGTTTGGAATGGCTTTGAATAATGTCTATTTATAGTTATGAATTATACATTTTTAGCCTTAAAGAGTATATTTCATTAACATTGAACATTGGACAATTTATATACTGTAAGTTATGTCTTAAGTGTATCAGTTCATTTGGTTGTTAAGCCATACCACTTTGTTTCTTCGACTTAAATTCTGATTTGAGGAATAGAACAACATGTCCCTCCACATCATGTATGATTTAATATCTTTTACGAGGACAAAGAGCAAAAGTTTTTAAGGAATTATTTGGTTTCCTGATAGAAATTATCTGGTCAAATATCATGTAATACTTTCTCATCAGCCCCGTGTTCTATTTTCAAACATCCACTTCATAACTATAAGTGGGGGAAGTGCCCTTGATGAAGTTTGGTAAACAGTAAGTCCACAGAACGGTTCTTTTGAAAAGAAAACAAAGGGGTTTTAATAGAAAAACACAGCTATTCAGAGTAAGAAAAAACTTGTGCGTTGCGTGTAAAGCCAAATGCTAAGATGAAGCAATAGTTTCACTGAAAGATCCACATCCAACGCATGCAGCTTATGAAACATATATTTGTATAATTTATTTCAAGTTCATAGAACACTAGTAATCTCAAGTTAGCTTTTGTTTAGTTGACAATTTAGTTAGGTACACATACTATTGTGAAGTTACACTCGTAAAGGGTGTATAAGTTCTGTGTATATCTGTGGTATGCCCCAGGGGTCAACCTTGGGACATATTTTATTCAATCATATACATTTCATACATAATTAGTATATATAGTCTTCTTTATAGTTATATATTCTCTGTAGTTTTTATAATTATTTTGGGAGGATTGCGGTTTTCTGAGTGTGCTGGCTTTTATTGTAAGCGAGCTTTTATTATTACAAGCATTGTCTTAATAAAAAAAAGTAAACTTAATGTAGATTAAAGACCATGCTGATTTAACTTTGTGTATGAAATGCGGCTCTGTGGTTGTGCCAGCGAGCAGGCATTCATGTGCATAAATGATGTAACAAAGTCATAATGAAACCAAATGAAACCTAAAGAAATGGCCGCCGTCCATACAAGCACTCCAAATATCAACATTGTTCTTCACAACCCAACTCCCATCCTTCAAAAACAATTCTTGCTTCTACTTTGTTAGAATTTCCCTGCATATATACACAAATCATATGAAGCACTGACGTACCACCAGTGCTATCTTGTAACTGCAGAATTGAGAAGAGCCCAAACAAACTGCGTGTCCTGAGCTCGTACATCATCGGCGCACATGCTCTCTGCTGTGTACACGCGCGCGCCTGGTTCTCATGCGTGAATGCGCACCAGACACTTGCTATTATTTACATCGAGCTGGGTTTGTGATGCATGCGCCGCCCGGGACATCTATCACAGGCACAGTTTGGCGACTGGCAGAGACACAGAGGTCTATTAAAAAAAAAAAAACCTTACCCTCAAAAGCTTTCATTGCATTTCACCAATTATTTGACACAACATGTATGAATTAGTGACATCATGCCAGTTTGTTTCCATCTGCAGTGTAGACTCTAGAACTCTCCATAACTCATCACGCTCACTTTACAAACAGTTTACACTCCTGTCACTTGATACTTCATAAAACTGGACACTCATAACTTGTAATTCAGATCACCTTCTTTAATAACCTGCACTATGTTATTTTTTTGTGTGGATAATTTCATATTTTAAAACAACACCGCTCCTGACTCTTTTTAACCCAGAATTTTATGTACTGTACCTATATACCTATCCGTATTATAATTATGGTATTGTTATTGAAAGAAAAAGATAAGATAAGATATTTTTTATTTATCTCACAAGGAGGAGAAATGTACATGTCACATTTGGCATCGATAGATTGCACATTTCCTCCCTTTTTTTGCACAAACATGTTAAATGCTGGATATTTTATGTACAATAAAAAAAGGTCCTAGTTCTCCCATTCACTGAGAATGGCACAGCTGTTTGCACAAGGTTCTGGGATTGATTCCACCTCGAGGCCTTTTCGGTGTGTTTTTTTTTGCATGTTTAACCTGAGTCTTTATAGGTGTCCTCCGATTTCCCTTACCATAAAAAAGAACCCTATCTTTATTGCACCCCACTTCCAACACTGTGTGCAGTGACTAAAAAATGCTCGCAACAATTGTAAAGCGTTCACTTACACATACTTAATGGCTTTAATAAATCACACAATAGTTTTACTTCTGAACTTTGATTTTTTTATTTTGTATTATTCATTCTTAATCGCAATCACAATGGTTTTCTTATACATCATATTTGGATGCTTTAATATCTTTTGCATTCACTTTTTTTCCTCATGTTGAAATGAAAAATTAGGAAAGAACCTGTATTTTCTTTTTCGTTTTGAGTACCAACATTTTTTTTAAATTAAATTTAAAAAAAAATTTGTGTGGGAGAGACAATGTATGGACAAAACTATTTTGGGTGACCATGGAGAAAAATTTTATAAAATGCGGAAACAATAATGAGACAAAGGGGAAGTGAAGGGGAGAAGGGGGAGGGTTACAGAACATTTTATAGTGGATGAATAATTGAGGTAAGGCAGAGGTTAACTCAGACAGATTGCAGAAGGCAAAAGACAGAGCAAATGACATGTCTTTGGTTATTTTTAATGACTGACTTTCCTACGGATTTTCTCGCTTGGAATGTAACAGCATCAACACTTTGCTAAAGCCACAAAGTTGCCATGTGCACAGTTTGAATCATATGTAACCACAATCAGCTAGCTCAATGTCGCTTTAGAACACTGAAGTAATGGGTGCTGGAAATGCAACTTACCCTACATTCATATATTTAGGTTTTCCATTCCAAATCCCATGTTCTTAGAATAAACGCAAAAAAAAAAAAAAAAAACTGCACCAGGTCACCAGATTTATAACTTCCCCCGGACCTCAGATCCATATTCTGTTAAAACAGTGAGCATAACTGCTACTTTACACAGGAGGCGTTACAGCACGTACGCGTTATACGCGCAGCAGATGCGCGTACAATTTTTCCATGTTAACCAATGGGGATATTTACACTACTAGTGTTATACGCTCGTATGACGGACGTATGACGCGAGGCTGCGCCTAATTCGGGCGTTCTGCTCTCCCAAAATTCCATCCGATGGGCGGGGGAGCGACTGAATTTTGCGTTGCATTATGGGTAACACTTGCCTTCGCAACTTCCAGTTCTCTCTGCCCGGCGCATTTTCTCTAAATGGTTGAGTGTTTTCGTCATTTTCTGTTGAATCCGGTTTTATCATGGGCTTCAAGTGTGCCGTAGTAGTGGCATATCGCGCAAATCATCCGTCCAATTCACATTCTTCCCTCTTAGCTGAACTTCATTCTCATTGTTACCATCTGTCACTCGCACACACAGCCGTTTTCGTTCACTCTGCTCGCTGTCATCTTCTTCTAAATCTTCATAAACACCATCCGCTCGTTGAACTAGCAACAACAATTCCTCCTTTCGTTTTCCCACACTGCAAATACCCTTTCGCTTCAACCTTTCACGCAATTCAGGCACTGTCAATCGTTTGTTGTTTTCGTGAGCCATATTCGCCATTGTATGAAATCAACCGGAAGTGAACTGGGCAACAAACGGTGTCATTTTTTGATCACAGCGCCGCTCAGTGGATGAAATTTTGGGAGAGCAGAACGCCCGAATTTAGGATGGATTTCTAATTTTGTGCGCGCACCGACGCGTCTCCCATTGAAATCTCATGTAAAACATGATTTTTCTAGCGATCCTTGGCTTTAGATCGCATCTACACACACACAGCACTTGTGTCTAAACATCAGCAGGAGGAGCAGCAGGTTTTACAGTGATTCTGGACATCGTTTTTTTTCTTTCATAAAGTCTCGCGTCTGGCCAAACCAGCGCACAGAGACCATGAGGACAAACACATGCATGTGATTTGTGTTGCTCTACAACACAAACAGTACAGTACGGGCCAGAGGACTGATGTAGAGCAACACAAATCACATGCATGTGTTTGTCCTCATGGTCTCTGTGCGCTGGTTTGGCCAGACGCGAGACTTTATGAAAGAAAAAAAAACGATGTCCAGAATCACTTTAAAACCTGCTGCTCCTCCTGCTGATGTTTAGACACAAGTGCTGTGTGTGTGTAAATGCGATCTAGAGCCAATGGCCGCTAGAAAAATCATGTTTTACATGAGATTTCAATGGGAGACGTGTCGGTGCGCGCACAAAATTAGAAATCCATCCTAAATTAGAGCGCAGCTTCGCGTCATACGTCCGTCATACGTCCGTCATACGCGCGTATAACGCTAGAAGTGTAAATATCATCATAGGTTAACATGGAAAAAAGTTACGCGCGTCTGCTGCGCGTATAACGCGTACATGCTGTAATGAAGCATGGACATGATATGGGACGCTATGAGGGAGCCCAATGTTTCAACGGAAACAGAGAAGGCTTGGAAGAATTGGAAAAATGTGCTTTGAATATGTGAGGAAATTAAGAAACAAACCAGGGATCTAACAAATGAACTAGCGACTGATTATTATAAAACTTAATGATACCAACACGCAGACACAACAGTTGGACGATATGTCAATGGGATCTAGAAGGCCATACAAGGCAGGTAAGTACGTAATCTATACTTATATAGTGCATTTTTAGAGACCAAGGTCACCCAAAGTGCTTGACAATGTTCAGAGGTCAGATAATGTTCTCACTCCACACACAATGATGACAGAAGCAAGACGCCGAACACACACTGGTGCATCAATCTACACCATCCATCCATTCACTCACTCATCCATAACGATTGTGCTTGTTTTTAGTGGTAGGGCAAACCGGAGCACCAAGAGGAAACCTATGCAGACACTACGCTACTCCAGTACTCCATGCAGCCCGGAGTAAAAGAATCCATGATAAGCAAGTGTACTTTGGCCAGGATTATGGGCTGGAGGTGCAGTAAATAAGAATGTTGTAAGTTGTAAGTGCAGTTTGAAAGAGAAAGGGATTTGCTTTTGAACTCCTCTTGCATCGTTTGCCCTCTACAACAGCGCTCCCCAAGTTGCTGAGGATCTGCAGAAGTGGGGCATGGATGTGGGCCGGGTGCCTTTCGCTGTCGTGAGGGACAACCTGACGACGATAGAGGAGACACTGGCACAGCTGCTGCCATGGGAAACAGACACTGCACTGTGCGGGATTTCTGAGAAGTATCAGCAAAAAGCTTGGTGTTAAGAGGGAAAGAAACAAGTAAGATTCATGTCGTCAACCCGGTAGAGATGTTTTTTGACTAAATTACTTTGTAGTTCTGTCCATACCTGCCGGTGCCTGCAGATTAAAAACAAGGATCACTGCACCACTATTTATTTTTCTATTATGTCATTCTTTTTCTTTTCCGCCAGTTTGTACAATTTAAGTACATCTATAGTTAAAATTAAAAGGGAGAAGGAAAATATTGTATGATGACACGTTAAAAAAGTTGTACATGTTTTTTCAAAAACATATTTGATATTACGACTAAATGTCCCAGATACCTAAGAGACTTCAACCTGTTCAAATGCCTGATTGGATACAACAAACAGTACTGTTCTATCAAATTGTATGTATTCAAGCTACTAAAAGCTTCAATAGGTGGTATTCCAACACTGCTTGGAAAATTTGTGTTTATTATTATTTATTTATTTAATTTAATTTTTTAATTATTATTATTTCTATTTTTTTTGTATTTTTTTTATTTTATTTTATTATTTTTTAACTAAAACATATACAGGATTTTTTCTTTTTTTGTGTGAGCTGTACTCATCCCTGCACTCTCCTTGAAAATAATAATAAAAAATTGATCACAAAAAAAAACAATGCTTTCAGACTTTGGGCTCATTGTATGGTTCTCTATGCATGGCTCAGCCCCTGGGTTTATGTTTTACTCTGTGCGTCACTCATTTAAGAATACCCATAGAATAAAGGATGTTAAATCGGTCAAAGAAATGCCATTGTTGATTGATGAAGATCAAACTGGATTCCTGAAAAGTTGGATGACCCAGTATTTCATTAAATATTTCCAAAATAAATAACGAAAAAAATAACTAAATTCAGTTACCCTCAGCCTTGATGCTGAAAAAGCCTTTGACCCCCGTTCAATGGGATTTTATATATTTTGTAATGAAACGATTTGGATTCTGTAGTTTCATAAAATGCATTCAAGCTCTCTTCTCCTCTCCCACGGCTAGAATAAAAATAAATGGGAGTCTCTCCAACTCCGTTCAGCTACAGCAGGGCAGTCGCCAAAGCTGCCCCAAAAATCCAAACTTATTTCATCTTTTTATTGAGCCCTTAGATCAAGCAATACGTCAAGAGAATAGATTAAAGGGTATTCAAATAGGAGGAGAGGACTATAACGTGTGCTTATATACGCTGATGATGTTTTAATAACATAACAGAGCCTCATTTCTTCTGATTTGGAAAAAAGTGGTAAAGTCACAAAGATTGTTTTTATCTTCTGTTGATTAATGATTAAATTGTGTGATATTAAAACTAGCATAGTTTTAATAGTTTACATTAAATCGGGATATTATACAACATTCTAATTGATTTGCTATTAATCTCAAGAGCTATGACAAGTAAGAAATTAATTGCTTTTACATTTTTAAATTTAATTAATTCAATCCACAAACAAAAAGGTTTGAATTACGCAATTTCTGAGCTCAAACTTTTAAATAGCCGTGCATCCGTTCATGCCAACACATTTTTGTTACTCTTACTGTGCTTCGGTTATGACAGACATCATTGCTTTACAAATACACATTACTGGTTCATAAATAATGTCTGAAGGAAGAAAGTAAAATCAACAATCTACTTGAGCTCACTAACGTCAGAGATCTCTCTATCAAATGGCTTTCAAGTATCAGTCACTCTAAATGAAAAAACCCACATAAGAATGATTCATATCCAGCGCGGCACATTTACCAAACACAAGTTTTATGCAGGGGGTGACAGTCGGTCTTTGGACCCAATGGTCGTGGGTTCGAGCCCATTACGACCCATGTCACCTGCTCCCACTGATGTCTGCTGTCGTTGTGTCCCTGGGCAAGACACTTAACCCCACATTGCCTGACACATTGCCCACATTGCGCTGAAAGACCAAGGCCATCTCGTCGATGACAGAGAAGCAATCTTCCTGTGGACCCACCACCTGCATGAGGAACGGTGAGGGGCTGGTGCTATGAGACTTGGGGTGGCAGCTCTGATTGCCAACCCCCCAACCCAGAAATGGATTAATAAAGGTGTAGAAAAACCGGATTCAGTCGTTAAAGGACTTTAATTATATTATGTTTTAATGTATTCAAATCGATTAAATTAGTTCTGTACTGCCCTTAATCACGCAAATCGGTTATCTCAGAGGACTATAGGAAGTTTTTGATGCCCCAACAGAGATCAAACAGTTCAAACAAAATGCAACGATAAAAAACGAATTGGTCCATAATGGTTTGATGACCAATGTCCATAAATGTTAATAAATGACCTTAAATGTATCTCTTGTTTAGGAAACTCCCCAAGGAACAATTCATAGGCATAGTATGTAATAAGTATTAGGGTCCAATAGACATTATAATTGCAATCACACTACAACCACAGAATCTTCCTGCCTGTGACAATATTCTCAGATACATTTTGTTCAAGTGGCCTGTTATTGAGGAACACAGATATGTAATTGAACATGAAAATGTCACTTTATGTCCCTTTTTAAAAGAGATTTATTTTTCATTTGTATTTTGTTTGGTGATTGGCAAACATAAGTGTCAAGAGGGTTTCATTTCTGAGAGCCATGTGTCCTTGGTTTTTTTCTTCTAATATTTTTGTCAATTTACTTTGGACAGTACCCATAATGTGACCTATTTGTCAAGGATTTTACTTCTTAATTTACTAAGTAATATTCATCAACATAACACACTCAAGGCAGCATATGAAATAATAACAATGTAGCAGTTACTATGGTATTGAAAGGTGAACAGTGAGCTGCAGCTGTCTGAAACGACTGCAAAATCAATTGTTGTCTTGATTCTGAAGAAGATGGAGACAAAGAAATGTCTATTATCGAGTTGGGTGCATCATAGTGTCCATGAATGTGACTAGAATTGAACAACGGGGAGTGGAGGTCTCTGATAAAAGTGATGAAAAGAACGAGGGGGACATTAGCAACACAAACACTTGTGTTTGGACTCTAAACACAGGGAAGTATATTGCTTTTACATGCATGATTGGACAAGTCCACTGTTATATAGAAAATTCACAAATCAAGATGGTTGTCATCTTCTTTGTTTTAACTTTAAACTTTGCATATAGCCTAAACATTTATTGCTGTCACCATGAGACATTTAGGGGGAAAAATGTCACTTAGCAGATAAGCATTTGAAGTCAAAGCGTACATTAGTTACAAACACAACCTCCTCTGCAGTGGTCAAATCAGGTAACCTGACAGCAGCTTTTTACATTCAAATCATTCCCAGAAGCTTTTAAGATGATTTGTGTGATAACGTGGACACTAATTTAAGGCCAACCTTGAAAGTTTAGAGTTCTTTAGGACTGTAATCATGCAGTAATCTTATGTGGCAATCTGAAGAGGTCACTGCTCTTCTCGTCCGGACAGAATGCGACAGAGAAATCCCTGCTGTTTGGATTTATGAAGGGTTCAAATGATTATAATTGTGTTAATAATAAACACAAGACTCTTGTAGTGCTTATTCTGTCACTCAAAGTGGCTTCACAGTCCATGCATAATTCATCCACCCAGGTAAGATATTTCTGCAACAGCTGCCAATCTTCACCTCATCACATTCAGACTGTGGGGAAAGTCACTTCACAGCACTCACACATTTTCTGGTTCATGGACTGGATGGGTATGGACCAGAGCTGAAACAGGGCAGAACCAGAGCTGGACTGGGCTTGGACCGGGTCTGAACTGGGGGTGGATATGGGCTGGAGATGGGCTGGACTGGGACTTTTCCCACAAACTCTTAGAGAATCCCTCTTGTTTGGCTCCAATTTACAGGTTTGGTTCTGGACCAATCCTGGAGCTGCAAATGTGATCACCCATGAACCAAATCATCATTTACAAGGCACATTCTGATCATCCTAAACACATACTGCAAAAAGCACATTTCACAGCAAAAGAAAGAGCGGCAGAGTTTGACGTCATGGTGGTATGAATGTGTTTTAATGAGATAAAGGTGTTGTGGTCTGGGCAAACACAAATTGATTGATTGATGATGGAGTCTATGTCACAATAACAATATAATTCACTGTATAATAAGCAGTGATTAATCTTGTGCTCTCCTTGGGTCAAATTGACCTGCGGATGCCATAGTAATTAAGAATACCCTTAACTATTTATTTTAGTTAGCTTAATTTTGATTACTTCTCATAACTTGACCTGCCCTGGATCCTTTAAACCCTTTCAGAACCTAAATTTGGGTATTTATTTTCTACTTTTAATAGTTTGTGGTGGATCACTTGGACCCAAAGGTACGAAGAAAATGACAACCGTCTGGAATCATGTGGACAGATAGAAGACATGTTTTATTGTCGATGGTAGAGACAGGCACGGACAAAGATGTTACAGAACGCAAGTGAAATTACACAGGAAGAATCATAGACCGTCCAATCAGAAGCTGCCAACGTGTCAGAGGCTTCAACCTTGTTATTACCAAAACAAGGAGTTGAAAAGTACTGCCTTGTGCACATTGTTCGAATGATGAGTTTAACTTTAACCACAGTTGCTTCAAAGTGTCATGAAATGCCCAAAGGTAGCATAACATTTGCAACATTTCCACATATCTGCTTGATCCTTATACATCAACAAATTGAAAATAATAAAAAAATAAATGTGTTGACGTACTCCAAATGCATTGACACACCTATCAGCTATCGCCCATGTCCATATTACCAAACCATTAGCACAACCTTTGAATATGTAACACTCCAACGACTACCTCATTCTCATATTATAAAATCAATAGACTGCACGGAAAACATTTCCTCTACTCATTTCACCAAACTTTGTAAAAGATATCAGCCCCTATTTTCTGTTTGAAATGAATATCTTCTCTTGCAGCCAGGGGGAATACTGTAAACCTATTGGAACTGCTTACCCCACAACAATCTTCCCCTACAATGACTCCGGCGCTGGATTATTTCATAGCCGTAACTCAATACAACTTGCATATTGCGCGTTTATCAATTGCCATTCATTGCTGTGGACAATACTGATTAAATTGGGGTTGGGAGCTGCATCCTGCGAATTGTGGGGCGAATTCTAAGCCACAAAGGTCACTGCGGTGGTTGGGTCTATAGGAGGGAGGCATGCAGGTGTGTGGAACAGCTAGAAGAGAATGGGTTGCTATGTGTTGTATAGGACAGCATTTTTCCACTGTTATTTGTGGAAAAGAAAGTTCGTTTCAGCAGTTTGTGTGGTGCGGATTTGGAGCAGTTTGAGTTAGAAAAGTAATTTATAAAAATGTTTTGATATTTTTAACAGCCAACAACTATGAACAACAAATGTGGTTCAAAACATAGAGCAAGTAGTGTTAGAGACTGTCAGTGTGCCCCAGGGCAGCTGTGGCTACATTAGTAGTTTATCACCACCGTGTATGGAGTGAATGAATAATGACACATGTGAAGCGTCTTTGAGTGTCCAAAAAAGCGCTATATAAAACCGATGCATTATTATTATTATTATTAGAGAGGTGTAGGGTCGAAGAGTGTTTGGGCCTGTATGTTGTCAGAGTGTGTGTTATAATTTATTTGTCTGTTATGTGTAAAAATATGTATTGTACAGGTTTGAAATAAATAAATAAAAGAAAAACCAAATGTGGTATTTTTTCATGAAAGTATTTTACAAACGGTAAATATACTACAATTACTTTTTAATAACTCTCTCGCTGTTGTTTCACATAATGATAATTATTTCATAGGTTATTACAAAGGACAGGATGTTTATCAATAAGATAAAGATGCATTGAAACCCATATCGGTAATATATTCCCTTTGTAAAACACGTCCGTGTCAGAATTAAAAGCCTTGATTTCCTTTTCATACTCGTATGTATTCATTGATTACACAATAAAACCAATTAAAGAAAACCAATGGATTATTTCTCTCCATGCCAGAGGTTGCACAGCACAACGTTCCACGGAGGAAGATATCAAATGTATTTTTCTCTGTAATTTATTTTAATATAAGTAATGTGTGACAAATTTTTGAATGTGGCCATACTTGCTTGTGAAAGCCAGATGCCGTCTGACCTTCTGAAGCTGTGCAGGGCAGGGTCTGGTTAGTACTGTGATGGGAAACCTCTGGGAACACCAGATGCCACGCTGGTGCGGCTACGGCGGCAAAGTACTGTTGTATCTGTTGGGAGATACTGGTTGCTTCGCTTCTGTCAGTGAGTCCCAAGAAAGCTGTGGCCACAGCAGTAGTTTATCTCCACTGTGTATGGAGTGAAAGAATACTGACATGTGAGGCGTCTCTGAGTGTCCTGAAGAGCGCTACATAAAACCAGTTCATTATTATTATCATTATTATAACAGCCAAACAGCTGAGTGTGAATGATCAATAGTTTTATACATTTTATTCACTCAGGCTACCCTTGTACAATCTCCTTAAATGTATTAAATCTGATAGAGTTAAATTCAAGTCTGTAGACGCATTACATTTAATAAAATAGGGCTTATATGGGAGATTGCATAGTATTTATTATTTTTACCTCCAAAGCACAAATGACACCACAGCTCGCAGGCGTCTCTGCAACTCATCCACAAATCAATGCATATATAGAACTGTGCGTTTTAATGAGCGGGTGGGGAAATCCTGCATGTTATTTACAAATGCACATTTTTGACCTGTAATTTCTCCACTGCGGGACTAAAATAGGCTTCATTCATTCATTTTCACACGTTTTCACAACTGCATATTGCTGCTGTAGTTTGAGCCATACACATGCAGGCCTCATGCTGCTTGAAATATAAACAATGATAATAATCTTGTATAAATTTAAAAATAATGTTTTATGTAGCCATATATAACAAACTTTCAATTTTGAAAGGTTTTAAAGTTGCAGTATGCTATCTAATTGGATTTGAACAACAACTACACATTGAGACCAGCAGAGATCTTGATGAGTCGTTTTTGAACATAAGTGTGCATTACAATTTCCATCTTCTTCCGCTTTATCCGTTGCCGGGTCGCGGGGGCAGCAGTCTAAGCAGGGACGCCTAGACTTCCCTATCCACACACACTTCCTCCAGCTCGTCCGGGGGGACCCCAAGGCGTTCCCAGGCCAGTTGAGAGACATAGTCCCTCCAGCGTGTCCTGGGTCTTCCCCAGGGCCTCCTCCCGGTGGGACGTGCCCGGAACACCTCCCCAGGGAGGCGTCCAGGAGGCATCCTGAACAGATGCCCGAGCCACCTCAACTGGTTCCTCTCGACGTGAAGAAGCAGCGGCTCTACTCCGAGCTCCTCCCGTGTGACCGAGCTCCTCACCCTATCTCTAAGGGAGCGCCCAGCCACTCTGCGGAGGAAGCTCATTTCGACCGCTTGTATCCGCGATCTCGTTCTTTCGGTCATTACCCAAAGCTCATGACCATAGGTGAGGGAGGGAACGAAGATTGACCGGTAAATCGAGAGCTTTGCCTTTTGGCTCAGCTCCCTCTTTACCACAACGGTCCGATACAGCGACCGCATCACTGCGCACGCTGCACCGATCCGCCTGTCAATCTCACGCTCCATCCTTCCCTCACTCGTGAACAAGACCCCGAGATACTTGAACTCCTCCACTTGAGGAAGGACCTCTCCACCCACCTGAAGAGAGCAAGGCACCTTTTTCCGGTCGAGCACCATGGCCTCAGATTTGGAGGTGTTGATTCTCATCCCAGCCGCTTCGCACTCGGCTGCAAACCGCCCCAGTGCATGTTGCAGGTCCTGGTTCGTTGGAGCCAACAGGACGACATCATCCGCAAACAGCAGAGATGAAACCGGACCCCCTCCGGCCCCTGGCTGCGCCTAGAAATTCTGTCCATGAACACAGTGAATAGAACCGGTGACAAAGGGCAGCCCTGGCGGAGGCCAACATGCACCGGGAACAGGTCTGACTTACTGCCGGCAATGCGAACGCAGCTCTGGCTCCGGTCATACAGGGACCGGACGGCCCTCAGCAGAGGACCCCGGACCCCGTGGTCCCGGAGAACCCCCCAAAGTACACCCCGGGGAACACGGTCGAACGCTTTCTCATTAGGCATTACAATTTAGCTTTGGAAATAGCTGAGGAAAATGGACAAAGTTTTATTTGTTTAGTTTTTAAATATAAGATAATATTATTAGCACACATGTTGCTTCAATATGCTTTGGGTATGAACACTTGTAGTAATTCTGAATAATACATACATTTCAAACCTGTACAATTATCACATACACAAACACAAACAGAGGAAAGTTTGAAAAAGGATTGGTGAAGTGACTGCTCATACAGTATAATGCCGCCCTCCCTTTCAACTACGGCAATGAGTTAGATTTCAATTCCCTCATTATTACTACCACAATTCAATTAGGAAGTCACTGAACTACATTTTATGTTTTGCATCCCAAACGCTTTCTACTATTGCAACGTGGTGAATATAATCAAAATACCATGTTCTTTGTGGACCGCCCTGTTGTATATTATCACTGCTCGGCTCATCTGAACTACAGAGAAATTATTCTGACTTCACCATTTTGACATTTCACCAATTTTTGAGGTTGATTCACATTCAATTTAAACATCTGTCTCTTTATACTATCATATCTCACAATTATTTGAAATGTAATTGTAATATGTGTCGTATTGTTTTTGTCCACAATTGAAACAAATAAATAAATAAATAAATATCTCTGGCCACTTATCAATAATCTGCACTGTTAAATGTTCTATGTGTGTCACTTATACAGTATTTTAAAATTGTATTAAGATTTTGTTGTGCTTTCTTTAAGGGCGTGTTCACACTTAAGGGTACAAAAGTATCAGAATATATATAAAGCCGCGTTGGACCAGTGCATCTGAGCTGTTTGTCACCTCACGAGTGAACACTTTACAGGCTGTGCTGAGGAACCTTATGTACAGTTTCATTTGTCGACTGAACAAATTCACTCGAGTGCAGTCCAAGATATGGAGACACTGGTATAGCTGTCTTTTAAAGTCGTAACTGTTTGTTTGTTATTTTCTTTTGTCTTGTCTGTCTGTATGTTTTAAATTGGACCTAGAGTCTGTAATAAAGTTGAATTGAATTGATTATGTTTTTCATCCTCAGCCCATTAGTAGTTGCTAAAAGATAACTGTTTTACACATTAGTCAAGTTTTCTATGGCAGCTCTGATTATTTATGTAATTGGACGTGATGATTTGGCGGAATGAGCTACGCGGAAGTTTTTACATATTTTCAGATGTCCACATTTGATTAAGAGATTCTTTTTTTTACACAGAGGAGAAACAAAGTGATTTATTTTATATAGTAAACCAATAAAATGTGAAACCAGACCATCTTATTTTTTCTCAAGTTTAATTTGAGAAAGGAAACCATCACGTCCGCTACACATTTTTCAAGGGTCATTTAAATTTCTAATACTTTTTTTTTTCATACGATTCCTATTCCATTCCATAGCCATGTTAATCTTGTGGGAGTTAATCCGTCCGCTCTTTCAGACTGAAGACATTTTAATTTCTATGTAACTGGCGTCACAGTAGAATTATCAAATCAGAGGCTGATTTAGTTATTTAAAATTTCACCAAAAATGTATTAGTCAATTTCTTCACTTGATTTTATCCACAATATCTCTTTGATAGGTTTGTGTTTAATTTTTTTTTTTTTAATCTATGATAGTAATTTCAGTTTTTGAGTTATAACCTTTAAGAAGTCCACATACTTGACACACCCTTTTCTATTGTCTTACTTTTTTATAACTTGTTTGCACCATATACCACAGAAAGTTCTACTTCTGTGTCTGATTCTGATTCTGAAATTCAATGTATTACCCAGCCCCTACATTCAACAAGCCAAAACAATAAAAAACAATTTCATTCAGTACAATTCAGCCAATCCTATACCTACAAGACAAAAGAATACACACTACCACAATATACGAACCACTTTTGCAACAATAGGCTTAGAGACCTTCAGCGTCAACACAGTTATGGTTAGGAGGGGGTCTAAAGCGCTAAAATGATGCAGAGCTTTCTTCACTCCAGAAAAGTAATGCTGACTTGCACTTTATTATTACAAACTGGAGATATATGGTGCATTTATCAAGATGACAGCTGGAGGAAATTTACTGTTTAGAAAAGTTAGTGTCTAGAAAGTTGCATCTGTTATGACTAACAAGAGGTTTTGACTTCTGATGTTGTAACAAGCTGTGTGGAAAAGACTTGTTTGAAAAGTCCACAGTTCTCTGCACATGTCAAAATCCCATTTAAATGCAAAGCTTAGAAAAGAAGCAGGTAAATGGCTTCGATGGTGTTTCTAACTGCAGGATGCAAAGTCTTTGTGGAGTTTGACGCATTATTGGGCTTTCTTTGCTGTAAATAGGGTGCACACATTGGATAGTTTTCTGATGGTTATACGGAATGCAAATATAATCAAACAAGATATATTTCGCTGTATGCTACCGATGGTGATCATTTATTACTTTATATTTTATTTTCTCGATCGTGCTACTTTATTATTATTCTTGAAAACAAAAAAAGATTATGTTCCCTACAAAACCTTTACACATTTTGTCACGTTATGAGCACAGAAAGGAAGGTTGTAGTGCTGTTTTGTGTTAAAGCTGGGGTACCTAACTTTTAAACCACAAAAAATGGAACTATGTAATCCAATCTGAACTAGTTCCATCTTTATGCTCTCTTTTTTCCAGACAGAAAAGTGTAAAAAGAGGTGTGGGTGGTCCCTCACTCAGCCAAGCAGCTCGGTCCAAAGCCTCAAATTGTGATTTACAAGGTAGTTAGTAAGAAGACAGCATTTTGTGGCATAATTTGTTCACAATAAGTTTTGTTTTGAAACCTTTGTCGGACAGACCATAGACTGTAAATATAAACAGACCTAGTCACGCCTATCTTCACCGTTGAAACTCAAGTGGGCCTTTTCAAAATTGCCGCGTGGGAGGAAAATGTGAAAAAATGCATTCGCACATGCTTTTGCTGGCACCAGTTCCCTTCATTTAACGACGCATTCAAAAGTCCACCATGGCTAAACTAGGCTGGTCAAAAAAAATACTCCCATCAGCATTGACACACATTTGGAACGTAGCATTTCTTCTGGACCATCCTGTAAAGATGTTTACAAGAGGGAAGAAGATGCCATACAAGCATTGGGTAATTCTCTTTCCGCGTACACCCCCACCGGCTACTAGTGAGTATGTAAGCTATACATGCTCATGGACCTTTTAGAGCCGGGACCCGCCCCAACTTGGACAGACACAATGTGTTATTTATGAAACAACAACATGCAGCTTTAACAATGGACACAAATCAGCAGACAATGACACAGTTTATAGACATCACACAGCAGCGCATGCAAAGAGGTACATGCCTGGAATATATCTACGAGAGCAATCTGCATGTAAACACAAAGCCAAAACAATGTCCTTACTATGTATATTGCTATTTTGTGTTTTTATTATCCACGTTTCCTGTTCTCTATTCACCTGTGATGGGTACGTAAAAGCATTTTCCTTGTTTGAAACGTATGTCTGTAGGTGTAGTGGTTATTTTGGCACTCCCTTTGTGGTTTCCGGGTTGCTCCAAATAATGAGCATGTTTTTTTTGTTTGTATTTACTAAACACAGAAATCTTTGTCTCATGGAGAATGCAGGATCCCTAAACACAGAACAACATTTGGAAATGGATTTCTCTTGTGTAGCCATTTGTCTGTGGAATAAGTTACCAGGAGAAGTGAAAACAAGCACACACAAACACACTTTCTCGTGCCTAGCAAAGAAACGGCTCTTGTCAAACCAAACTTGTACCCACAATTTAAAATGATGTTTTTTATGTGTAAGTGCGAGTGAGTAAAGACTCGCATTTACACAAAGGATTTGATGCTGCAAAGATCTGATTGTTATAATATGAAAACTTTTATAATGACCAGTCTGTCCAGGGACTATGGGTGAAAATGAGCATGTGCACTATAACCTAGCACAACGGATGTATCTATCTTTTTGAGGTTATTGTTTATAGAAATTAATAAACTAAACTAATCTAAAATTATACAGAGATAATTAGTGAACAGCAGTTTTCAGATCTTGCCACAGATGTTCTATTAGATTTACATTTGGACATTGACTGGGGCATTCTACAACAAATGTGTTGAATGAATGCAAATGTTTTACTTTAAACTAGGGCTGTCAAACAATTAATGGTTTTAATCGAGTTAATTACAGCTTAAAAATGTATTAATCGTAATTAATCGCATTTCAAACTATCGGTAAAATAATGCCATATTTTTCTGTAAATGGTTGTTTGAATGGAAAGATAAATGACAGCATAGTGTACATATGTATTTATTATAACAATAAATCCATATAAAATGGCAGTAACATAATTAACATTCTGTCTTTCTGTTATGGGATGCATGGGCATGCGTTAATTTTTTTAGCGCGATTAATGAAAAAAATTGATTAACGCAATAAAATTATTAACGCAATAATTTTGACAGCAATACTTTTGACAGCAATACTTTAAACTATTCCATTGTATGGAATGGCTTTATGTTTATGGAAATTGTCCCACACCCTTTTCTCGATCTTTGCAGACTGCTGCAGCTTTTTTTTCTGAGATTGTCTCCTCCATACACCTTACCATCAACTCTTGACATTCTTTCTTTTCCCTGCTGAAGAATAGCAGCCTTATGATGCCACCACCAGGTTTGTGATTAGAATGATGAGCATAGAGTTTTTCGTTTGGACCAAAAATGTGATTGCCTTACATGGCACGCCATCAATTGTCCCAGAATTCTTGCCTGCCGCACAATGCAGCCCTTGGCAACGTATTCAACCGCACAGCATTAAAAGCAAGACTGATAATGAGGCCTTAACCTTTCGGCTCCTTAGCCTCTCCACCTGCAGCAATGAGGAACGCACTCCCTCCTCCGCCATCTTAAACACCATACACTCTCTCCTCCGGCGGTGCATTAAACTCATTTAACTTGTTGGCTTGCTGCAATGTTGTGCTCTGAGGAGGCAAGAGAGTGTGCGGAAAGACAATTGACGAACTGGCCACTGTGTTAGTCTGTGGGGAGTCAGAAGGAACGGGTCTAAGGGCACCACACACTCTTTGCAGATATCTTAATTTAATGTAATATATAAACAAAAGTCAATGCCCACCCTGATATATCAGGATATCAGTGGAGCTGAAGTTGGCTGTTTGACTTTGTAAAATCTCAGTAGCTTTCTTGGGCTAGCACAATCTGCTGCTAATTTTTGTTGCAGTAGCCAATATAAGGTACATTGATTGCAATAATACGTGAAGCATGCCGATTCTGAGCTCTAAAATTAATTTAAATGTTTATTGGAGTTATAGTTTAGTCCGTGGCTTCAATCTATGAAATATCTTGGCTCACAACTGCAAAATCTCAGCCAATTGATGCTGTCTAGCAAAACTTGAATATAGTCCGGGCAGCACTGTTCACAGAGAGGTAAGCACCATCGCTTCTCAGCAACAAGGTCTTGGGTTTGAATACCCGGTCGTAACATGGTTTTCTGAGTGGAGTTTGCATGTTCTCCCCATGTCTGCTTCGGCCTCCTTCATTTGCTTCAGTTTCCTACAGCTAAAAACATGTTCAATAGGTAAAGTCCTCCCGCTCCAGTAGTCCTGACCAAAACAAGCCCCGACATCTGGAGATGGGTGCCCATGTGCTGTACTACAGTAACCTCTGCTCCCAGGGGCATTATAAGTTGTGGTACCATTGTCCCAGACACCACGGGAAAATGACCTCAGGGACTTCAGGGACCCATCCTGCAATGCCCCTAGGAGCATAGGTCACTGTAGTACAGAACCCGGGGACCCATCTCCAGATGTTGGTGCTTGTTTGAACCTCTAAATCATCTAAAGGATCTCTTAATCTATTAACCAATAAAGTATATCTTAAACATGGGCTTTTTATCAGCAAAATTACTGTTTGGCTATCCCATAAATCATTGCTTGTAAATAGTATTGAATAAAAGACTTGAAACTAGTCTGAGATGAAGGGATTGTCATTTATCATTACAGCTCATCCAAAATGCTTGTGTATACATGGAAAAACATCTCTAATATTCCCTTTGTTTAAACTTTAATACTGTGCTTTATTGTTTTGCGCTGCTACATGAAGTGTATGGAGGACCAAAAATGACTAAAGTATAAATAAATAAATAAATAAATAAATACAGGACTATATTAATAAATACATTCATTTTGGACAATAAAAACTAAATATTTACATTGATATGCTAAATATTACTCTGAAATCAAATAAATATACTTTTATTTAGGTTATTTATCAATATCTACATTTTTTCCTTTATTTATTTATCCATTTATTGCATATATTTATTTATGTATTTCTACATTTCTTCATTTATTTATTTATGTATTTCTACATTTCTTCATTTATTTATTTATGTATTTCTACATTTCTTCATTCATTTATTTATGTATTTCTACATTTCTTCATTTATTTATTTATGTATTTCTGTGTCGCTACATTTCTTCATTTATTTATTTATGTATTTCTACATTTCTTCATTTATTTATTTATGTATTTCTGTGTTCCTGTATGCTAATTAGGTGGGCGGTGCTGAACTCAATCTAGAACAGGATTGGTTAGGATTGCGTGAACTCTGGTCTCGATCATTTACTGCCTCACATTACGGTACTCTGTTAGCTAGCTAGAGATCCTCCGTGCACTTTTGTGTGGTATGATGGCAGTTTGGAATGTAAGTTTTTTAGGAGCCATTGCTCATCAATTAAGAGCATTAGCAAATGATGTTAATGATGTTGAGCATAATGCACCTGAGGACTATCTACTCTTTTGGCTGGAAAGACTATTAGATGTTTTAGTTCATCACAGTGCTGACCCAGAGGTAGACTTTGATGCAACTGTGCTGGACGCTCTTCAACAAGCAGCAGCTTCACATCCTCTCACAAACCGAGAAGGCTAAAGCTTAGCGTACATCAGACTGGCAACTGATTATATCCGTCGCATATGAGTTGCTGCCCCGCACACATCGACAATCTGACAAAAACGGGCAACTCCCAGTAGCAGACCAGTCTCGGGAATAACAGCGCGTACATCGACAGCAACTGGCCTCAACTACAGTGTGTTTTCTGACATAAACTGTGGAGGGCTCGCAGTACACGCAATACACACAGGTTGTCGGAGCGGCGCATGGAGCGCGCACATCGGGTCATGTCTCAAAAACTGAGGACAACTAGTTGCCGAAAAGTAGAACACGGGCAACTGACTGAAACTGGAGACCGACTGCTCATCTCCAGTTGTAAGAGCGCTCACATCGACCGATTTTGGCAACTGATCATCTCCATCATCTCCTCTCAGTTGCCAAAAGCCGCCTTGCAACTAGTTGTCCCCAGTTTCTCTGTCGATGTACGCTAGGCTTAACTTTGCTTCTGTCTGGTTGCCCTACTGCCCACCAATCATTGAGTTCAGCACCGCCCACCTAATTAGCATACGGCAACACAGAAATACATAAATAAATAAATGAAGAAATGTAGAAATACATAAATAAATAAATGAAGAAATGTAGAAATACATAAATAGATAAATGAAGAAATGTAGCGACACATAAATACATAAATAAATAAATGAAGAAATGTAGAAATACATAAATAAATAAATGAAGAAATGTAGAAATACATAAATAAATACATGAAGAAATGTAGAAATACATAAATAAATATATGCAATAAATGGATAAATAAATAAAGGACAAAATGTAGATATTGATAAATAACCTAAATAAAAGTATATTTATTTGATTTCATAGTAATATTTAACACATCAATGTAAATATTTAGTTTTTATTGTCCAAAATGAATGTATTTATTAATATATTCCTGTATTTATTTATTTATTTATACTTTAGTCATTTTTGGTCCTCCATAGAAGTGAACATAAAAGCCATAAAACAAACACGGCCTAAATGCAGGGCTCACAGCAAAGAATCTCCATGTACTGTATGCTGGTGAATCAATGTTTTGACCTGCATGTACATTTAGACAAGAGAAGCTAAAGAGAAGAGGAGCTGTAGACAAATCAAGTTTGGTTAAAGTAAACATGGTAGCTTTAGTGTAAAGTGGCTTCATTCATTTCCTTCCTTTTTATCCGTTGCAGAGACGCACAGACTTCCCATCCCACACACCCCACCTCGATAGTCCCAGACCCAATGTGTCCTGGACCATACCCTTAGTCTCCTCCTAGTGGGACATGCAAAATAAATCTTGATGGATTGAGTATGCATGTTTAAATGTAGTGGACATTAAGATGAGGCGATATTATGGACCAATGGTATCATTATTTCATATCCCGTGTTCAAAAAGCTTGATTTTTTTGATCTGTTGTTAGCAAATCGGCATTGTTAAGTCTTCTGCAATGACTTAAGACCACACGAAATATACTGAATTACATGATTTACGTGGATATTCCTGTCACTCATAAGAAAAGTGTTTGGCAAATTGCGGGTTGGCAGAAAAACAAACAGAGAGAATAAGAGAGGTGAACGGGACACAATCACTTAACTTAATTGAGACTCTTATCCGCTGGGTGAAGCCATTGTGAATTGACGATAGCTCCGTAATTATCCTTTTATCGTTGCCCGTTCTGCAGTTCGAAATTTGCTAATGAATGTACTTTTGTTTGGGGCGATAGAACTGGAGTGGTGGTTTTGAGTGTAATTTCTCGATGGGCTGTGAGGTGGTTGTGTTGTACTTTTGGAGAGAGCACTCAGACCCGAGTGTGCGGATGGGAAAGCAAAAGCAAGATTACTGTGATGGATTAACTGTGCGGTGTAGTCCACACTCGAAAAGGTCAGGAGTCTGGTGATGACCTGGTGCAGTGAGCAGCGATCGTGGTGGTGCCGACACACAGAACCCAACTGAAACTGAGAAATGGCAAGCAGAAGTAGCGGGTATAGAGCTATGTATGTGCAACTTACATTATATGTACAGTACATGCTTGATCGTTTTGGGTGTGTGAGTACAAAGTTGTCTGTTTGGCTCTACAGGCGCCTCAAGCTTGGTAAAAGAAAGACACAAAGTAACATTTATTTTGACTGGGAAACAGTTTGCATTTAAACAAATAAGCACTATTGTCACAATGAGGAGAAACCCATGAAAAGTATTCGGAATTCACCACTTTCATTTAAGAGATCTGTCAGTCCTCCACATTGATTCCTCATGAGAAAAAAACAAAATATCTGACTTAGTCCATTTACAAGATTTTCCTTCCTTGTCTGCTTGAACATAAGTATTTCTTACCAATCTGAATGACAAAATATGGAGCCAACAACACAAAAGAGTAAGTCCTCCTCCCAACAACTTTATTTTCACCAAACCTGAGGTTTTATAAGCAAAAGTTGGTGTTGGTCTGGTACTGTGGAGCATTTTTCAAGACTTTTACTTGTACGCTAAACTTTCAACTTTGGTGATCCTGCCAACCCAACACCAAACAGAAACTGGACAAAGCTTTGTGCCATTTTCTGAACTCTTGAGCTTTTTGTGCCGGCAAAACTTTTCAAATGATATTTTCAAACTTTCTCCATAACTATGTTCTTTTTTAGACCTGACTGTGAGTGGATATCCCTTGGGGGCACTTGGCTTTTGGATAAATTGTCATGCCATTTTAAAGCATACCACAATGATCATATCCAGTACCTTAGCTGGAAAAAATGGCCAAAGTAAAGTCAAACAAACTAATACTGATCTAAAGTTCCCTATCTTTAGATAGAGAACTTTAGATCAGTATTATTGAGTTATGCCTAACTAAAGGGCAGATTGAATATTCAAATTGAGTTTATGAGTTTATTTTTCAATGTAAGTCAATAGGAGCCAGAGCGAGTTGGAACAACATCCATCAGCATTTCCCTATTGGGCTTCTTTCAGCAAAGGTTTAGCATTGCTTATCTTCATACAGTCTTTGCAGGCAACATACAAATTGTGGTTTACTTTGACCTCTCCTTCGATGCCACTAGTACAACCTGTCAGGAGCAACGGCCGTCCTGGGACCTATCTCCACATGTTGATATTCTGCTTGGTCAGGACTAGAGCTGGAGGATCTTAGAGTGCATGTTTTGGGTCATGGGGGAAACCGTAGCACCCAGAGGAAATCCATCCATCCATCCATTTGCTTCCGCTTCATCCGTTGCCGGGTCGTGGGGGCAGCAGTCTAAGCAGAGACGCCCAGACTTCCCTATCCAGCTCTCAATCTTCGTTGCAGCCAACAGGACAACATCCTCCGCAAACAGCAGAGATGAAATCCTGTGGTCCCAAACCGGACCCCCTCCGACTCCTGGCTGGAAAATCCATCCTGACATATTAAAGGCACTCACAACAAGTTTGGGCTTTCAGGTGAATTTTCAGCATTAACTTTAAAGGTGCAGTATGTAAAAATCTGGCCAAAATTTTTACTGCAACCTCTCCCACTCTCCCTAACTCAGGTTGGCAGATATGTAGACAAATCCAGCTGGGAACATAATATCTGAATAAACAAGAGTTTTGTCAACAACACATCTAAAATCATCACCTTTTTCATAAAGACCCCAACAGATCCTTGTTTTATTATTAATGATTTGAAAATCATAACAACCCTTTTTTGGTTCTGCAGCCACTTTACTTTACTAGTGAGATTTACTTTACTAGTGAGATTTGCTTGACGCAGTGAGTTCTGGCAACCCAGAACACAAACTTTCTGATTGGTAAAGTGGTGGATGGCAGGACATCAAAACAAAACAATAACAAGATTTAGGGGCTGTAAAACTAATTTCAAAATTGAAATATCTTGAACTGCTGTTATCAGTTCAAGACGTTTTGGAGAAGACCATGGTTTAAAAATGCCTTTTGACGGATTAGGGCCATTTAATGATGACTTGAAAAAAAAAAACCTTACATATTGCTGCTTTAAGAAGCTATAACCGATTCAGCAAGGTTTTCAGTTTGAATGCTTAGCATCGCCCCCCAACTCCCTTAAAGGCTTCTCAATTTGAGAAACCCTCCTACTCTCCTCTACGCTCTCCTCCCACGTAGCCATCTAGTTTTGGTAGCAATCTCTTGTCAAAATACTGCGGCTGGCCAGGGAAAAGGGAACTCTCCAATTCGATGGAAGCAAAGTGCTCATATATCCGGATTTCAATCCTGGAATTGTCCAGAAATGGCGCGAATTTGACAAGATCAAAAAGAAGCTCCGAGCTGAAAGGGTTAAATACTCTTTGCTTTATCCCAGCACGCTGAGGGTTTTGATGGGAGGGAAACCAAAGATATTTCCCTGTCCCAACACAGAGGAATTCTTCCCTGGATCTTGACTTTGGTCTAGTAGTTTAACTGGTGACACTAATTCACACTAGCGCAACGGTAACCCTTTTATTATTTCTTATTTTTATTTTCCATGGTGTAAATTGCCTGCCATGAAATCTAATCCAAATGTTGTGAAATGTTGTTCAAAAGGTGACGTGAAAAGTAAAAGCGTACCGGTGAGGTCAGTTTATTTTTTGCAGGAACAGACAAGGATATTACTATTTTTTATTTTATTTTTTAACAAACAGCAGTTATTATTAATGAATAAATACTAATTAAAGTAGCTATGTCTATAAGCATATATTTTTCTTTCTTTTGTATTATATAATTTTGTGTGTGTGTGTGAGGCCCCAATGTTTTTACAACAACATATGAGCATCCTCCATAGGAGATATTAACGGCTTATTAACCGAGCGCGAGGTCTGTATGGAGAAATATCAGACCTCAGCCTTAATGTACAAGGTCTGTGATACGCGCTGTTCGGACCAATTGTCATGGTAACGGTCCGAGATGGGAAAATATCAGACCGCAAATCAACCAATCAGAGTGCGCGTACGGTCCAAGTCATATAATAATAGATCAATAGTTACTTCTTGGAGCACTACACCCTGTTATAACATGTTCTCTCATCAAAAACATATCTGAATATTGGTGACAGTAGCTCAGTTGGTAGAGCATTGGCCTTTGAGCCAGAAGGTCGTGGGTTTGAGCCCACCTCACCATCGACTCCCACTGTCTGCTGTCGTTGTGTTCTTGGCACGACACTTAACCTCTGGGAACACCAGCCAGAGTGGGGCGGCTGCGACTGTAAAGTGCCAAACTGTCGTTGTGTCCTTAGGCAAGACACTTCACCCCCATTGCCTAGAATGAGTCTGGTGTGTGTGTGTGTGAATGGTTTGTGGTGGTCGGAGGGGCCGATGGCACATACTGGTTGCCTCGCTTCTGTCAGTGTGTCCCAGGGCAGCTGTGGCTACAGTAGTAGTTTATCACCACCGTGTATGGAGTGGATGAATAATGACATGTAAAGCGTCATGTATTTTTGTTCTATTTGGTGGGGTCTCCCAGTCATTATCTTGTCTTTCCTGTTGGTATAGTGCTGCTGCGCTATTAGGGACTGACCCTTAGTTTGTATGTTTATGACATTCTAACGAATAAACTGTAGAATAAGTAATACCATAATACCAATACTCAACATAGTCCCAAGTTCTAAATGCACAAATACATCCAGAGTAGTTTATGTCTTGTGAAAATGCCCTACAGTACTGACTAGATGCACGGGGGAGTAGACATCTTTCTCTCAGAGTATCTCGGAATGTCAGCTGTGTAATTAAATGTTTTGCCTTAGGCCTGTACGGTGGAAGTGTGAAACCACCCCAGGTCATATCAGGATGGAATCAGAATCATGAAATTCGGATTGAATGGGACAGCACAGACTTAAAGGTACTCCGTGCAATTATTACAGTTGCTCCAAATGAAAAAAACATGTTAACAAATTACAAATGTGACCTTTTTAAGATTATTCACCTCCACTATGTTTTTGAATTGTTGTCATAGACTTAGAATTTGAATTATAAATGTAAATTAAAGCTGCAAGCGGCGTCAAACGGCCCTCGCCACACCGCCCAACTCCCCGCACCGCAGAGATGTCAGAATTTGACATCTCTCGAGCAAAAACAATAGGCCCTTTCCCCGTTCGGGGCTCGGGGCTTTTTATTATGGCTCTGCCCTCTGACAAACAGGAAGCCCATAAATTTCATTGCAAAATGGAAAAATGAACAGCAATAATTTTCATACATGTCGGTTGGAAAGTGACTCCTCCTCGGCCGTTTCACCGATTTGCCTCAAAATCGCTCCACATCATCTCAACACATGTACCTTGAAAATGTCTTAGGCGATTTTTCATCAGTGAAACATTGTTCGAGCAGCGGAGCGGCAAAATGTGACCTTTTTTTGGCCGTTTTGGACAACTTTAAATTTGCTCCCGTTTGCATATACAAAGTCTGATTTGCACAAAACTTTAATACATTGTCCAACTCTAGGGTCTAGGTCAATTGAAAGTGAAATAAAATAACTTGGCTTATTAGCGCCCCCTTGCTGACGCGCCATCACGCACCGCCACCACTTGCATTCACCTTACCCAGTTCGGGGCTCGGGCCTAATAATAATGCATCGGTTTTATATAACGCTTTTTTGGACACTCAAAGACGCTTCACATGTCATTATTCATTCACTCCATACACGGTGGTGTTAAACTACTACTGTAGCCACAGCTGCCCTGGGGCACAATGACAGTAGCTCAGTTGGTAGAGCATTGGCCTTGGCGAGCCAGAAGTTCGTTGGTTCGAGCCCACCTCAAGACTTTCTCCACCGACTCCCACTGATGTCTGCTGTCGTTGTGTCCTTGGCAAGACACTTAACCTCTGGGAACAGCAGCCACAGTGGGGCGGGTGTAAAGTGCCAAACTGCTGTTGTGTCCTTAGGCAAGACACTTCACCCTCATTGCCTAGAATGAGTCTGGTGTGTGTGAAGGGTTGGTGGTGGTCGGAGGGGCCGATGGCACATACTGGTTGCCTCGCTTCTGTCAGTGTGCCCCAGGGCAGCTGTGGCTACAGTAGTAGTTTATCACCACTGTGTATGGAGTGAATGAATAATGACATGTAAAGCGTCTTGGAGTGTCCAAAAAAGCGCTATATAAAACCGATGCATATTATTATTATTTGCCATCGGCCCCTCCGACCACCACCAACCATTTACACACACACCAGACTCATTCTAGGCAATGGGGGTGAAGTGTCTTACCTAAGGACACAACGGCAGTTTGGCACTTTACAGCCGCAGCCCAACTGTGGCTGGTGTTTGGAGGTTAATTGTCAATGCTCTACCAACTGAGCTATTGGCGCCCTTAAATTACAACATGTAACTTTCTTCACACTGAAGAAAGTTACATACATAATAATGAGAACGAGGCAGAATCTGCAACACAGTCTCAGGATGTACTGACCTGATCCGAGCGCAGTCCAACTACTATGTCACAAGTTTCAACTAAACTTATTCAGGGACAAGCCTCAAATAAAACACACAAAATCCCCACAAAACAATCGCCAGAATACTTTATCAGCAGCATGAGTGAATGTTCTGTTTTCTTACCGTGATGCAGAAGGTGCGCTGTGGTGAAAGCTAATAATAATCTGAGCTTTTTAACCACACTTCTGCCACGGCTGTGTATATGTCCTAGCTTCTCTGATCATCGCCACCGACGTCACTTCTCTTCACACTGCGTTTGTATAACCTCAGTCTCTTTGCGTCCCGCTTCAGAACAATGACTTTGTTTACATGTCAGCCTTAGCGCATGTGCTTACATTTGTTTACATTTTAGCGCTACTGTGTCAAATGACCAAGACGTAAGGAGAGATCCAGAGTGATCAGGAGTTGGGGACCACTGTCAAAGACAACATATTGTTCCGAAGGCTTCCGTAGGGCTGGTGCTGGTTGACTGCAATATATGATCTCAACGCTAGATGGGAGTAAAAACTACTACCTTCAAGGATACAATTCAATATACATAATGTAGTTTTTAACCATGTTGCAGCATAGTTTCCTCATCCAAAACATTATGTGTAGTTGTTTTTAGCTTCTTGAAGAATAAATTGGCACAAACATGTCATCCCACACCATTCATCCAAACACTCTTCTGTGCAATGCAACAAATCCTCAGACTATGTACGCAGAAGGTAAGTCACAGTACGTTGTGTATATATTTTTATTGTGAATATCTTTTTAGCCTGCAGACCTTTCCCTGCGCTCTGTAAATACGTTAATTTCCCAACTGAGAGCGCTTACAATTCTAAAACTGACTCAGCCATGAGTTTGTGAAAAAGAAATCATCATACCCAGCTTTAACTTAATGAGTTTTAGATGAGCTTCAGGAGGAGACACATGGGAAGACATGAAAACATCCTGAGACTCCCATAATCCAGGTCTGTTACATACAGCGGTGTATTTGTCGTGTATACAGGCTGCATAAAGATGTGCACTTACATCAAGGACAGGACCGTTCCAGGAACATGTCGCTCTGAGCCTGAACAACAAAGCCACCGTGCATTAAATCTCCAATCTATCTGTAGTGTGATCAATAACAAGTCCTCGCCGACTGCATTTACTTTGTAAATAAGGATATTCTTATCGTTGTCTTTCCTTTTTAGGGCAATCTGCTCTGTCTGGGTGTATCTGATGCAGTCAGAAAAAATCCCCAGTGCAAACTTTGGGAGGCCACTGGTGTGGCAGGAACTGCTGTTGTACATAGCAATGCCACCACAATTGTTCTGGGGGCAGAACAGAGCAGTTCGGAATATTTAGTTATGATTATTGCGTTTTACACAGTGGGGGAGGGTCCCGGCTCAAAAGTGGCCAAAATGACGTGCGCTGACATGCTTGCAATACCACCCCGGGCCGATGGGGGTGGACCCAGAAGTAGAATTAGCCAATGCTAACATATAGCATTGGCAGACCTCTCAAAAACGTCTTTACAGGATGGACCAAAAGTTGGCTCTTGGCCCAAAGCTCCGTTCCACATGTGTGTCAATGCTGAGGGGGGTGGATTTTTTTGGTCCATTCTAGTTTACTCGCTGTGAATTTTTGAAGTCTCTCGTTCAAATGAATGGAGCTGCGCCGGCTGACGCATGCGCAGATGCGTTTTTTCACAATTTTCTTGTGGGCGGGACCACTCGCAGCCATTTTGGATAGCTCCAGTTGAGCAAATTTTATGGCCCATTATTTAGAACGGCGGAGATAGGTGTGACTCTGTCCGTTAAGTCCTCTAAGAAGGCTACTAGACAGTAGGCTAACCCACTCGAGGCAAATGTATGAATAGGAATCTCCAAGTCTGCTTTACACTATTACTATTACTTTTTTATTCTTGATGTTTTTCAGAAAAGCTACTGATATTTCTGACTTGATATGGATGCTAATATCTAAGTCTTGAGTGCATTATCACTCTTTCATTTCTGACCTGATTTGAAAGTTTGAGGGAAAGAGACTGGAGGTGACAAATAACGCTCTCTCTTGGTTTCTGGGACATAAAACACCAAAAAAAAACAAAAAAAGTAATAATCTATTGTTGGTATGACTTACTAAACATTTGGCAAATGTGTAACTAAAGATATGTTTAACTCATTAGATAAAAATATCACATTTGCGTGAGTCCACGTCTTGTGTCCTTTAAAGAAGTCACTGACACTTTTTTGATGGAAAAATCACATTTCTCATTGCTAACGGTGAGATATCACAAAGCAGTTTACAATTAATCAAATTAAAATAGTGGTCACTGACTGAAAAAATGTTAATTTCTGTGATTCGTTATTAAATTATTAGAATACATAGCCTCCTAATGCACTCTACTTATTCACATTATCTGCACATTAAACACTTTTGTCAGACTGAAGAAACCAAATCAAGCCAGTTTAGAATGAAAGCAAATAAACTGCTTTGGTAGAATTGGATTAAACCTTACTGTCAAGATATCTCATCTCCATTCTAAATACCTAGTAACAACAAATGAGCTGATTTGAATATCTTTTATCTCATCTCTTCCTGGTATTGGTCAAAATGGCCGCCCTTTTAGCCTAATAGGATTTTCTTCCCGCTGCTCTTTAATCAGTCTGCCTTTCTTTGTCACACACACTTTGTTTTTTTGGCGTTTCTATTTTACATCATCCCTTCGTCCCTCCTGTAATTTCTCAATGTGTAGTCTTGTATTTATTCTGTCTCAACCCACCTCTCTTAATTCTAGTAGTAAACATGCAATTGTTATTAATGGCTGCATTCAAATGTGTGTCCTCGTCCTGATTTTCTCTTTGACTACTTGTGATAGGTAGACTAGGAAGACCCCATAGTCCATATAGACTAGAAAATGTCTAGTTGTGTTTCTTTGTTGTCATAACAGAAGAACCAACAATAGTAACATGTTTTTCCACCCGCTGACTTTCTTTCACAGAAAAAAAAGAAAAAAAATCCTTGACGTTCCACTTTGACTTTTGGCCGGTAAAGGGTCCTCCTAGTAGGGCTTACAGGTGCCAAAACGAAGATTTCTTCAAGATATAAGCCTGACATTGGATTTGGACATTCAGTGATATTGCCTATTTGTAAATGTCCACAGCTCAAGTGCATGGTCCAAGTAACATTGCTTTGTGGGCCAGTTCCTTGACCATTTGAGGTATATGTCTATTTGACTATTGTATCTTCAGTTGTATGTTTTTTTTGGCCCTGTGTGTTTTTGTGATGTCTGTGTTTGAGCTGGTAGAGCCACTCCAGTTTATGGGCTGTCTTAGGGCTTCAATAAGTATCAAGCATTGTATTGCACTACATGAGTTTGTCAGACATGCACCATTTGAGACGATTCCCGAAGCCCAGTTACAGATTCAATGTATTCGACAACTCTTCTGTCCAAACTGCAACACGTTCAGACAGAAAGATCAAAGTCCAATGTCATCATCCCAAAGTTCATCCAAAACATCCTTCTATTCTATTTACAAGCTTTTGATCTCAGAGTGGAATTGTGGCATCTGTAGAGGAGCTGTATTGCATTGAACCCGGGGGTCGAAAATAGGACCGCTCCACCTAATACTATTTGTCAGTAGCCGTTGCACACACACTCTGAGCCACTGGCAAAGTAGCATCACTGTGAAATCATTCTAAAAGGGGTCTATATAATAATATTGATAATGTGTTCTAATTATACAGCGCTGTTCATGACGCTCACATGGCATTATCATTCACTTCATATATAGATAATACATACTGTAAGCGTTTTTCAATTATTCTGTATTGACATTTCAGCACTGAATTTAGCATCCGCCTGTATCACCTTGGTCTTATTTTCCATCGCCTCCGCATTAGGCCTTTCTGAACCTCTCTCCTTCTTGCTTCCATTACCCCCCTCTCTCTGAGTACTTACTATCTTCTCCCTTTCTCCATTCCTCCATTATTCATTGTTGTTCTGACTCAGGGCCATTGGTCTTTTCCCAGATCCGGCGAATCAAAGCGTGGAAGTCCGTGTCCCTCCTTCTAATCCATTACAGCTGGATCCCGGCCTCCTCTCGTTCCATTCGTTCTCCTTGTTATCGCACTCTCACCTAACCAGCGGCTTTCCAATGCCATTTCGCCTCATGCATGTCTCTAGATCTGAGTTCTCTGGCTGCGTTTGTCAATAAAGAGTCAATTTTCCAACCCTGAATTTTGATGGGAGACGGTAAAAAATGTGCTCTTCCTGTTTTTTTGTGAAGCATCTCTCCTGCGTCTGCTCTAATGTGTTTTCAACCTTGACTTAAAGCTAAGGTACCTAACTTCTTTCCCTTGGATAAATATGTGTTGATTGTCTCAGGAAAAAGAGCCTTTGGAAATCAACATTTTGTGAACAACATGCTGTCGTAACGTTTTCAGAGATCTGTTGGCTTTTGCATATTTGAAGAAAAGAAATGTTCTTACACTAGGACTACTGGTTGAGACGTTTTTTACCTTGTTAGCATGTTTCGGAGGCAGAATGACGGGCCATCTTCAGCAGAAAAGAGTCAAAAGCAGACAAAATGAATAGAGTTAGATTGAAGAAAGATCCCTGTGAGTTACTATTTCACGCTTTTGGCTAAGAGCTGTGGATGGTCCTCTTTTAATTTTCTGTCTGAAAATGTTCTGCTCTGAAGAAATGAAAGAATTAGAAAAATACTAGCCTGGCCTTAGCCATCCGTACACTCCGTTCAATCATCATTTCACTGCATGTAACGTCTGGGTCTAGTCCCTGTGTTAGCGATTACAATCGGTTGAATTTCGACTGACCATTTAGAGAGCGCGGAAGGCAGGTGTTGTAGTTAGTTGTGGGTGACGTCAAGAGTTTGAGTCGAAAGGGAAGGTTGTGGTTTGGCAATGGCGAAAAATGTGATAGTAAAGTAATCTGGTCTGAAATTGAAGCCAGAGCAAGAGTAATGTTTAGCAAATGTAATCGCTGGAAAAACTATGGCGCTACTCCCCACAGGCTCCGTTAGCAGCAAAGGAGATGGCTAGGCTAAATGCTAAATGTTAACGACAGACTCGGGCGCAATACATACGTCACGGTAAACTCAGATCCAATCGTTTCAATCTGCAAAAGCAGTTAACCCCTCCTATCTGTAAACGGAGCTCAATGGAGCGCCTCCAGACCTTAGTACGAAATGTCATTTGTAATTTGGTAGGACCAGGCTAGAAAAATACCTGCATTTTAAAACTAATGATAGATATCGTTACATAGAAGGCCGTAGGTTTGCGAGGAGACTGTGAGGACACACTACATTTAAGAAGACCTTTTGGGGATATTAGTAGTATACAGTATATACATGTTTAGATCTCTGCTTTTGATTTATCTTGATATCTTATCATTTGTCTTGAATAGAGAAAATGACACCAAAAAGATGAAACATAGTAGGAACTTTTGTAATATTCAGAATATAAGTAAGACATAGCACGAGTAATAGCAAATTATAATGGCTATGATTATGATTCTGGTCACATACATAGGAAACTCTACCAAGCTGAGGTTAGTGTACATGGCACCCAACTATTGCTTTTTGTACTTATGATATAAAAATCTGATTTGAGAAAATACATTGGTAAAAAGCCATAAACAAAACAGAAACTATACATTTTATGATCTTATTGGCGGCACGGTGGCTGAGTGGATAGCACTCTTGCCTCTCAGCAAGAAGGTCCTGGGTTCGAATCCCGGCCGGACCAGGGCCTTTCTGAGTGGAGTTTTCATGTTCTCCCCGTGTCTGCGTAGGTTTCCTCCGGGTACTCCGGTTTCCCCTACCACTAAAAATATGTACAATAGGTCTGGCATGCGCCTCCTGTTCGGCGACCCCGCTCCCATCTCTGTGTGGAGTGAGAGACAAATGCCCAAAAAATAACAATTGTAAACCGCTTTGTGACTCTGGTCTGTGAAAGGCGGTATATAAATAAAGCTTACTTACTTACTTACTACTATTCTGTGATATATGATAACATGGTATATTTGATTTGTCATGACATGCCCTTTATAAATCCTTTACACAATTATTTATATACCTATGCTATGAGTGCATATTGTATATTTAAAATAACAAGGCTAATAATGAATAGAGAACATTTTATGGACAAAAACTAGAAGCTAAAAACACTCGGTTAAAAAGGCACTTCTAAACTCATTGCAGTGAATGATTAGACTGCGAGGAATGTGTTAGAAAGTGAGGAATAAGCTTGGACAGCGGCAAACTATTAAAATGAGAAAATTGTCATTTTGTAACATTATGCATAATTTGTGGTAATTTTGGCCTTGAGCATGACATAAACATGGCACGTGCAATGGGGTCGAAAAATGCATGAGTTATATTTAGCACTTTCTACAGAATATAACACACAACGTACCCGAGCCTCTGCCCAAAAACTGTCAATTTGTGTATTCAAACGTACTTGCCCTTCAACTACAGGGACGTGACATACATGCACATGCCTGATTACCAGATTACGGTTGTAACTAAATTCAATGATTAATCACAACTAATCCGTTTGTACCTATGGGTCGAACAAAAAAATCTTCATTCTCAAAAACTGGCTATACCTCACCTCAGCGGCATTTTCCATAGGGCACCAAGGTGGGGGCGTATCCTGATTTGTGCCAGAAGTTCTCGATACTAGCATGAATGAGGGAAAACATTTGTAACATGGTTTAAAACAAAACAAAAAGATTATTTTGCTTGATGTGACTGTACAAATGAAATGCAGGTTAAATTGTCCTCTTTGACATCACAGCTACACAGGGTCAAAGCACACCGCATGGGAACATAATCAAATGACTCTTTCAACAGCGTCTCTTTCCCTTATCAGCAGTCACGTCATGGCCTCTCATTCTCCTCCGCCCCCTTCTTTCCTCTGCATTTGCCTACATGCCTTCCCTCCCTGGGGAATTGTACTGTAATTAAGCATGATAACGGTGCTAGATCTTAAAGTGGTTGTGATCAAACCTCCCCAGCCGCTGCTGCTTTGTGAGTTAGCGCGTTAGCATCCTGTGTTGGGTAGCTGGGGGCCAAACAGTTCCCCTGCAGGACCCCTATCAGAACAGGCGTCTCAGAATCAAACAAACAGTGGATATTGCACTTTTTTTTTTTATTCTGTCTTGCTCGCGCCGCTGTTAATTGGAATGGCTTGGGGCTCTCTTCGGGCTATTGGGAAGCGGATGTAACGGTGCATATTTGTGTGTGTACGTGCGTTTTTATTTATTTATATTATTGCTCTCCAGCTGACGCCAGACAAAAGGTTTTTCCTGTGAGAGCAAACGCGCCGCCGACAAAGTGACAACGACGTTAGGCAGCTTTCGGCGATGGAAATTAAATTAGAGGCGACCGAATGAAATGTTCGAACGGATCGGAGGCATTAGCATTCACCATGCAGTGCAAATCATGCCAAGTAATTAATGACACACGCGTGGTTGTTTGTCGGGGCACAGGGCCAGTTTTATAGACAGTGTCAGAATTAGAGGTGCAGAAATACTTTTAAGGACTTTGAGTTTGGTGCCAGTTGGATGGAGACGTCTTTTTTAGGAAGATAGCTTAGTCTCCATTACTGGCCTATTTTTCAAAAAGTGTGTGCTTATGTGCTTTTTATTGCTTCTGAATCAACCTTGGACACAACTAGGGCAGCATTGCATATTTAACAAGCTTAAAGAATAATTTGACTTTTAAAAAGCTGTTTGATTTATTCCTCAACAAACTCAGGGCCAAAACAAGCCAATTGACCAACAGACACACCCACTTCTTTAAGAACCCATGTTGCACATTATAACATTTTGTCCTTAATTCAGATCTTGACAATACTTACTTTGGCTTCATGTTTGAGAATGTGATGAATGCAAAACAAATCTAAATGGCACACTGCAATTTATGACAATTTGTAATTAATATAATTTGACATATTTGATCAAATTATGCAGCAAAAATTAACAAGCAATGCAAACATTTCTCAAAAACTTTAGATTTAATACCAGTTGGAGCTCCATTTAATTATTTTAATTATATTGACAATTAATTTAATTAATGCTAATGCCACACGGACACTCTGGATTGCTGTTATTGTTTATTTCCGCGTTTTTGACCGTATGTTTTGGTGAATGGTGGGCAACTGATTTTTCCAGGCGTAAAGAGCAGTTTATTTTATGACACAGATCTTTTTACAGAAGCAATGCTGTTTGTGAACATTGTTTTAGCCCACCATAGAACTATTATTATCTATTTAATACATTTACGTTGCCCTCGAGAGCCTCGGACGCGACACCGATCCTCCTCATAATAAAGTAATCTAAATAATGAAACTCTCAAGTTACCAGATATCAGCATACACAAGTTAGTACTGAGTAAATTACGTCTGTCAACACATTATAAGATACGATACGCACCTGACACAAAGTGCTCCGAGCATATTCTTGCGTGTTTTGAGGGAGTTTCTTGCCTGTTTATCTTCGCAAGCCATAACCTCTGTCGTTGTTCTGACAAAAGCTTAGTCTTCTCACAGCAGGAGATGACCATTTTCAACTTTATCACGACATTAACACGTTTCAGCTTCTTTTTATTTTGTTTTGCCCACAGAATGCCAACACAAATGGCGCCGGGTCGGCAAATCCCCGTATGTAGTGACGTCATGTAGGAACTATGTATTCCTGGTTTCCAAAAGTTGTATTACTCGAACAAAACAGCAGAAAAATAGAGGGGGAACTTTTTTGCATATAAAATGTTTTTTCACTGTGGAGCAGTCAGTTTTTTTTACTCAATTTAGTTTTATTATTCATCATACATATTGTTGATGAAGTATGACTCTAGTCTTTTGAACAACTTTTCTTTTCAGTAAGTTGCTGCTTTGTTCAACTCTGCATTTTGACATTTAAAAAAATAAAAATAAAACTTTAATGCTCTCTGACATTTCTCCAACAAGCAGAAATGAATTAATACAACACAGCACTATAATTTACACCAATCTTTTTACACAACACCAAAATCAACACGCGTTCATTCATTTTCCATCTTGTCCACGAGGTTTTGGCACAAACCACTAATCTTCCCCTCTCTCATCTTCGTCTTACTTTTGAGTTTTTGAATATTACTTTATATTCAATATCTGTCCAGATATCTTCAACTGACGATTACAGTGACTTTAATGTGTGGTTAGAATCCAAAATTAGCATGTGGGATTTCTTTAACTTTTTATTGGATAAAGTTTTGCCACTAATAACAACAGCAGCAGCGGATTTGAATGGGCATAATTCATAATGACTTAATGGCTGTTCTGATTGTATGATTGAAGCCGCTGTGCCCCCCACGGGGGCTTTGAGAGACAACTAATCACAATATGCGTAATCACAAAGAGAAGCAGCCCAAACAAGCCGGTGGAGTGAGAATAGAGTGATTGCGGTGAGTTTTGCAAGACACGTCTTCCGGAAAATGTTGATTAAACTGTTGTGTTACATCCTGTGTCAATTTCCTTGGGTTAGATTGACCTGTAAATTCATCAATCAGTCCGGTTTGGGGACCACAAGATTTCGTCTCTGCTGTTTGCGGACGATGTTGGCATGTTGTACAAAAACCTGTTACCCTCAAAATGCACTGGGACAATTTTTAGCAGAAAGTCAAGAATTTCTGTCCAGTAAGAGAGTGACAAAGGGCAGTCTTGGCGGAGGCCCACATGCACTGGGAACAGGCCTCTGCAGAGGACCCTGAACACTGTACTCCCAGGGAACCCCCCAAAGGACACAAGGGGGAACATGGTCGACGCCTTCTCCAAATCCACATTGTTGCTCAGCAGAATAGCAAATTATTAGCAGATTCTTACACCAAAAATGTTTGTGTTTGACATTTAACTTGATTATTTGAGATTCATTTATTCAGTAATTTCCTTCCCCTTAATCTTTTTCTGGATCAGGGGATGGTAGTTGGTAAAGCATTGGGCTTTGGGCCTGAAGGTTGTGGGTTCGATCCCACCACAAAACCTTCTCCACCAATATCTGCTGTCGTTATGACCAACACATAACCCCACTTAACTTCCTGAAGATGTGAGACAGGCCTCCTCTCTGACAATGTTTAAAACCAGGTTAAAAACAGTTCTGTTTAGCTGTGCATACAACTGAGGGATTTTATATTTTTATCTTCCTTTTTAATGTACTGTGATTATTTATTATTATTATTATTATTATTTATTATTTTAATGCTATTTTGTCTTGTTCAGCACTTTGAGTTGCCTTTTGTATGAATTGTGCTATACAAATAAACTTGCCTTGCCTTGCCTTGCCTAAAGCGCCTAAAGGGTGGCATCTCTGGACCCAGAAATGGATTAGGGGTAGAAAATGAATGGAAGGATGGCTGGATGACAAACACAAATGTTGTGTTTGTTATTTAACATCTCGAAAACAAGTCTATTACAGTTTTAAACCTATGGACTATTAACCAGACTCATAAATTGGATTCAGGTTCAGAGCTTAAAAACATGAGGTGTGACATAAAACTGGCACAAACACTGCTCTGAGAAGCTAGCGCAAGACTGAGGGCTACAGTAAGACTGATGTGCACAAGCCGCACACATTTCCCCCTAACTTTATATTATAAATGTTACTGTCATGTTATGTTACTGGTTAGCTAATGTTATACAGTCTGTACATGCAGAGTATGAAAATTGATCTTCAAAACAGCTATAGACCAAAAGGTTAATAGCGTTAAAATAGGGGACCCCTGTAGAGATTTTTGTGTGTGCTCAATTACATATTACGTTGCATGCCCCGCAACACCCAGACATCAGGAAACACAAGAAAAGGTCTGAGCTGGCATGGTAGTCCAACCACCGTACTTGCCAAAAGGCCTGTGGCCGAGCCACTCAGGACTGCGGAGAGGCATCGGAGAGGAATCAAGGAAATAGTATCATGACCAGAGAGCCATTATTTGATGATTTGATTGCTTATCTGTAGCCCGCCGCATGTTGCATTTGTTGAGAGGACTCAAAGGTGATGTCCACAACTAAGAATTGTATTTAATTAATTGCATTTAATAGAGGAGTGGTTACAGCGGATCCCTGGAACAACCTCGGACATCTCGGTCCAGAAATGTGCAGTGCTAGGAACAGAAAAGATACTGCGCAGAACCCTCAAGCTCCCAGGCCCCGAGCTTAGAGAGGGCCAAAGGTGAGTGGATATATATATGTGTATATATATATATATTTATATATATATATATATATATATATATACACACATATATAATTATATATATATATATATATATATGTTTGGCAGTTTTAATGCTTCGTTGGTGAATAGAACAGCAGCTGTTTGTATAGTCATTATTCCAAAAGCATCAATTTCACCCAGCGTGTGCCACCTCACAATAGCCAGTGCCACAAACCCATCATTAAAACAGCACATGGCCCAACATGCAAATGCACCAAGTCAACTAAAATAAACACCAACTCCAAAAACAATCATTTTGACTCACTTTGAAAAAATTACAAGAATACAACGCAACAAAGGGTGACTAATTTATGCATGCAGAGTTTTTTCAAGTTCTGGTGTAACTGACAGAGGTGAGAAGTGTCCCAGGTGTATGTATAATTCACTTTTATCAAATGCAAAATAGTTCAGGGGCAAATGGAAGGGGCGCACAGCGTTCTAAGTACGTAATTATTTGGGCAATATTTCTGCCAAACAAAACAGCACGTTCATGTGGTGATTGTTGAAAAAAGTTATACAATGAATGTAAAAATATCAGGAAACTAGAATATAGATCTATTTATGAAATATAAAGACATTATGAGAGCAAAAAGTTAGGTACAACCTTGTTAGTTTAGCCATTGTTTCATGTTTCACAAATCCTGTATGAAACTGAAATACAGCGATAGCATTTGTGTGTGCACCTGTGGTGTTTACCTAGTCTGAGCCTGTGCAGAAGCAGCGGCTGCGATCACAGCAACAAGTTTTCCTCCTTCTGACTTCTGTTACGGTATCCAGTAGAAACAGTAACCTTCGCAAACCGTTTCATTTAAAAAGCGGGTGTTCTCTCCGTGAGTTAGCACACTCACCGTGGCAACACTAAGCCTTTCCAGCGTCTCATTTGAGTCTGCTGAAGTTGTTTTAAGTCCATGACCTGCTCCGCACAGGGAAGCGATGACAACCGGTGTGGCCAGATTAAAGCTTGGGGGTACTTAACTTTTATCAGATGGTCTTGTACAAACAACAATTTGCACAACTTATATACTCTATATACTATTACAAATCCTTCGAGCTTTTACACACTGAGAGCTGGGTGAGGGTTGTCCTTTTCTTTTCACTTTTCTGTCTGAAGATTGGACATAGTCCAATAATACTGTACATGCTTGTGCATTAAGACTGATTTGTTGTTATTATTTTGTTTTTATTCTTTAATAAAGTTGTGGAGTTTTGAAAATAGTTCTCAGCACTATGTCTGAAAATTTGAATGAAATCTTGATTTTGACTGCCATAATGTTTGGAACTTTGCTCATTTAAAAACCTTTTTTTTTCTTAGGACTTGAACGACCATTTGCTAACTAATTATTATGAAATGTAAAACATACTCAAATTGGTCCTTAAGCCTTACTTACTTCTACGTTCACATGCCGTGGCCCAGAGAGTTTGGCGGTTTTTGGCTCCCTGTTTTCTCCTGAACCCACTCCTTAACAGCTCCGATATGCAAGGTAAAAGAAAAGATTCCCTTGGCCAATGAAAATAAGATAATTGTCTCAACCAATGGGTCAAGTCACTCCTTTGACATAGTTGCTTTGGAACTGACAAAGGTGCTTTATGTGCAGTGCAAAAGAATGCACCTCGAAATCTGGAGCAGAACATTACCGGACATCACACTTGTTGGTGTGGTTCACTTTAACTGGACCAATTCTGGTTCATTTGGGGAACGAATGCTTTATTCAAATTACATTTAGTTTATTCCTTACGTTACTGTCCTGTGTGTATGTTTATTTCTGTGTACATGATTATAAATTGGAAAATAATAACAAAAACAAATAAAGCATATTTCTGACCACCAGCACTTAAATGTAATTTTCCTTCAAAATATAATTCATAGTCTGTCCCACAAGTTTCCATAGCAACCAACATCAACTTTGTGGAAAGGCTTTTATTAAGACCAAAGGGGCTGGTTCAATGTCTGAGCTGAACCGTCTATTAGGAGGTGTGTCAGGAAGGAAAGGCAGTGAGCAGGGAGGGTGAATGATTGAAAAGTACTCTCCCCATTCTTCAAACTTCCCATTAAGATTTGTGAGCAAAAGCTTACTTTGCGAAGTATAGAAGAAACCTAAGCACACATTCATGCCTCAAAAGTTTATATATCAGCTATTGAAGATACAATACAAGAGCACTGGGCCAAAGATCATTTTTTGTAAAAAAATGAATTTGTTAAATTGTGTGGAATCTGACCTTCATGTTTTGGACTTGTCACAAACCCAAGATATCATCTTCAAGGAATCAGATTCAAGAAATTTAAGGTCACGCAGACCTCAGTCTTGTCAATGTTGTTTTTACTAGTTTTAATATCTCAAGGATTGGCATATTTGAAAAGATGCATATTTCACAATAAACGCCTCTTTAAAGCTGCACTAACTGACCTTATTTTTCTATTCATTACGAAAATTCAATCCATATCATTTTCGTGAAACAAGGAAGAGAATTTTTTTTGGCTCCAGATTGTGACCAATCACAGCGGACCACTGGCCCCCGCTTTCTTGAGAAAAGCCACAGGTCTCTCTTTAGCACAGACAGCTGAGGTAAACAAGCGGCGGAGGCTAACCTGAAACTCCCTGTGTCTTCGTTACCGGTCACTGCTTACACAGCAAAACAGCCATCCAAAAGAAAGTCTCGTTCCTCCGCGCTTCCCGGTTCTATCATTCTATGGTCACGCCATCCACGTTTAAATGTGCAATCCATATTGTGAGTAGCCCAGCGCTCAAATTCGAACATTTCTCAAAGTCAGATTTAAGCTCACATTCTGTCTGGAGAACTGAAAGTAAAACCTTCTGGTCCATCATGCGTAGATTGTTGCCTGATTTTCATTGCTGTGTCATTTTTTGACACATAAAATGCCAAAATAACTAGTGTCTTTGTGTTTAAGGGTTGTAAATAATATATCAGATTTTGTCACTTACGGGAGTTATGTTTTGAGACACCCTCTGGGTTGGCTTGTTTATGAGTGACATGTTCAAACGTGAGCGAAGGTGTTCGGGGGTATTGAACAGATCCAGAGAGACTGTCTAATTCAAACAGAACAGTAAAAGTGATGAAAAAAACAAAGCAGAGACTATCTTGAAGCAGCGAAAGGGGTGCCAAAGGAACCAGTACGATTAAAAACATGCCAATCCAAACAAGGGAGACAAGGAAAATGCTTTTATCTGTCACAGGAAAGTAGAGACATCTCAGCTACTATTAACTGCTGACTGCCAAAGATAAGACTTGTATCAGTCCTGGGTGTTTACAGCATAGCCCCCTGGAGCCCTGGTGTGTGATTGGAGGACCACCAGCCCTCCCACTTCCTGGAAGGCGGGTGTCCACTCGCTGATTGGAGGAGCGGCTCTACACCTGGCCATCCTCAAGTCCTCACCTGGAGTCCTCTTAATGGCCAATCTCGGCGTCTGCTCAGGGCTGAAATGCCGTTTAGCAGAGATGGGGACTCGCGAGTCGGACTCGGACTCCACAGTGCTTCTTGAGATGTTTAAAGCTTGGGAAATCTTTTTGTATCCAAATCCGGCTTTAAACTTCTCCACAACAGTATGTCGGACCTGCCTGGTGTGTTCCTTTGTCTTCATGGTTCTCTCTGCGCTTTAAACAGAACCCTGAGACTATCAAAGAGCAGGTGCATTTATACGGAGACTTGATTACACACAGGTGCATTCTATTTATCATCATCAGTCATTTAGGACAACATTGGATCATTCAAAGATCCTCACTGAACTTCTGGAGTGAGTTTGCTGCACTGAAAGTAAAAGGGCCGGATAATATTGCACGCCCCACTTTTCAGTTTTTTATTTGTTAAAATGTTTTAAATTATCCAATAAATTTCGTTCCACTTCACGATTGTGTCCCACTTGTTGTTGATTCATGACAAAAAATTTAAATTTTATATCTTTATGTTTGAAGACTGAAATGTGGCAAAATGTTGAAAGGTTCAAGGGGGCCGAATACTTTCGCAAGGCACTGTAAGTCGCTATTTTTAGAGACTTGCGACTCGACTCGGACTCGTTCCCTAAAGACCCGGACTTGACTCGGACTCGTTGTTTTTGGACTTGTGAGTTCTGACGCTCCAGATCCATCCATTTCACAGGCTGGTAAGGGTGCGCGTATGGCGGTACGCGCTCTTTGGCTGTGCTCGCTCTTTGGCTGCGATCGCCGGTCTTGACTGTGCGGGAAAGCACTTTGAGCATCAGTTGTGTCTGAGCTGTGAGCTGCTCTGACAACGCGGCCTTAATGTGGTCATAATGTTCCAGGACCATACACGCGCACAGGACCATACACCGGCTGGTGTCCTGGTGCAGTGGTAACAACCTGGAGCTGAACGCCCAGAAGACAGTGGAGATGATTGTGGACTTCAGGAAGAGCACTGTCCCCCCACCCCCACCCTCCGCGATGGACTCCCCCATCACCTCTGTGGAGTCCTTCCGTTTCCTGGGCACCACCATCACCCAGGACCTCAAGTGGGAGCCGACCATCAGCTCCCTCATCAAGAAGGCCCAGCAGAGGATGTACTTCCTGCGGCAGCTCAGGAAAGCCAAGCTGCCTGCACAGATGTTGGTGCAGTTCTACACGGCCATCATCGAGTCCATCCTCACCTCCTCCGTCACCGTGTGGTTCGCTGGAGCCACAGTCAGGGACAAACAGAGACTACAGCGCATTGTGCGCTCTGCAGAGGAAGTGATCGGCCGCAGCCTTCCATCGCTGCAGGACCTGTACGTCGCCCGAGCTCGAGGCCGGGCTGGTCGTATCACAGCCGACCCCTCTCACCCTGCACATGGACTATTCCAACCACTCCCCTCAGGCAGGAGGCTGCGGTCCATCCGGACTAGAACCTCCCGCCACAAGAACAGTTTCTTCCCCTCTGCTGTTGGACTCTTGAACACTTCTTAACCTGTCCCCCCGCCCTTTATAAAGTCACTTTACTGTCCATCATACGTCACTTTACTTCACTGTACTGCTGTCACCTTACATTGTGTGCACCATGTGCACTTGTATATTGTAAATAGTAACTGTAACTCTATTTTAAATTTAAATTTATTCTTTAGAAGTGTTTTTTATTCTTATTTTTATTATCTCTTTTTGACTGTTGCACTGAGCCAAAGCAATTTCCTAGTCTGTGACCTCCTGTTACTTACGTGGCAATAAAAATGATTCTGATGATACACGTGCACAGGACCATACACGTGCACAGGACCATACACGTGCACAGGACCATACACCCGCACAGGACCATTCTCTGCTTGTTGTGTGTGTGTCTTTATACACCTCTACAATAAACAGAGCTGGATGATAGAGCCTCCTGACGTTCCCATGTCTCCACATGTCTCCTCCTAAACTTGCTAGACTAAAGCTGAGTTACGTACATTTTCCCTCGCATTAACAGTTCATGTTGGTTGTGCCAACAGTAAAATGCTGACATTATGTAACAAACAATAGTTTTAGTCCTGTGCCCTCACTGTAGTGACATGTTTGTTACTGTCTTGTAACGTAGACTATTGCACTTAATTGTTGAAACTGCATACATCCTCTACAGTGTGTGCTTCTGCATAACGTATAAATAAACGTTAAAGCTGCACTAACTGATTTGGAGACGATGCGCTCGCTCTCTCTGCTTGCCCTCCCCGCAGAGCTTTCGCCCCCCACTCCCCCCTCCCCCGCAGCCCGTGCTCTGTGCTGTTGTTAGTTTCGGAGCTAGCGTCTCACAATATGGCACTTTTGCACGTGGATGGCGTGACCATAGAATGACAGAACCGGGAAGCGCAGAGAGGACGAGACTTTCTTTCGGATGGATGTTTTGCTGAGTAAGCAGTAACAAAGACACAGGAAGTTTCAAGTTAGCCTTTGCCGCTTGTTGTGCTAACTCAGCTGTCGGTGCTAACCAGAGACCTGTGGCTTTTCTCAAGAAAGCGGGGGCCAGCGGTCCGCTGTGATTGGTCACAATCAGGACCCAAAACACATTTTCTTCCTTGTTTCATGAAAAAAAAAAGTATTATGTCACGCCAGCACAAACCGCTACTTATTCTTCAAAAGGACGTAAATCCCAATGCACTGCATGGATATGGATTGGATTAAGACCAAACTGTTTTTGATAACTATAGTTTTACTATTTTGATGATTGCTCAAACAAAACTCCTATAGTCCAACCTACGTAAAGATTACAGTGGTGGGTTTTACCAATCACAATTTGAGTGTGTTGTTTAAGTGTTGATTTTACTTTGAAGTTTACCATTAAAGAACGCTATCAACAATATTACTGTGTAGCTTTCTTGTTGCTATACTGCTTGGTTAAGGTTGAAATGTATTCATTCTGTCCTGACAGGTAGAGTTAAAATAACCAAATTGGGATATAAACTTGTCTCCACCATTCCTAAACACTGCTTGATACATTTTAATAAAAAGGAGGAAAGCGAGCCTGCTGCCCCCAGACGCCCATTTTCGTAATTAATTTTTCTGTTGATGCCGAGCCAACTTTTTGTGGCAATGTTTATCTTTTACCCTGTCTGCTGAATTACTTTCCAAAAACCTCTCTTTAATTAACCAAAGTGCGATTGCCAAATTTTGTTTTGACCCTCAGAAAAAAACGCCCATCTTTAATCCATCTTTAATCACAGCTTGATTGCTTCTCTACCAAGAACTCATGCCAAAAAAGCTGAAAAATACTCACAAATTTTCAACCTCTATGAACACGACATGATGGAGGTATAGTATACTGCATGTTTTGAGAACAAGAGTCACCCGGATCGATAAGAGCAATGTTCCGAGGAGAGGTGAGATATTGGCGCATGGCTAAATCACGTCAACTTCGCATTAAAATAAATTAGGCCCCGACAGAGGTGGTCAAAGGGTCCGCTCCCGTCTTGCGAAGACCACTATTAAGAGGGCTGGGGACAGTGATTTATGAGCACTACATGGCTCGTGCTATGGAAAGGTTAGTGCAATGTAATGGGAGAGGAGGAGAACCAGTGTACGGCTGGAGGAGTAAAGTGCTACAGCCTTGATAAGCGTTTTAAGAGGACCTAACCCAGATAGCAAAATTGTTGTGGCCCAGATGTGGCCCACAACACAGGTGTTGATGTGGCCCACATACCGCGTGGATGTCCGGCGATAGCATGATTCTAACTCGTATGCCAGATGTGGCCCACATCTGAACCTCATTAGGGCCATATATTTACCAGATCTTTACCACATCAAACACAAGTGGCCCGAGCACGGGCCAGAGACGGGGCATCTCTGGCCCACATCCGGCCCAGTTACGCTCTGCCACAACCAGCTTTCTCATCGTGGCCCAGATTTGGCCCACATACCGCGTGGATGTCCGGCGATAGCATGATTCTAACTCGTATGCCAGATGTGGCCCACATCTGAACCTCATTAGGGCCATATGTTTACCAGATCTTTACCACATCAAACACAAGTGGCCCGAGCACGGGCCAGAGACGGGGCATCTCTGGCCCACATCCGGCCCAGTTCCGCTCCCAGATTTGGCCCACATCTGAACTTTATTAGGGCCATATGTTTACCAGATATTTACCACATCAAACACAAGTGGCCCGAGCACGGGCCAGAGATGGGGCATCTCTGGCCCACATCCGGCCCAGTTACGCTCTGCCACAACCAGCTTTCTCATCGTGGCCCAGATTTGGCCCACATACCGCGTGGATGTCCGGCGATAGCATGATTCTAACTCGTATGCCAGATGTGGCCCACATCTGAACCTCATTAGGGCCATATGTTTACCAGATCTTTACCACATCAAACACAAGTGGCCCGAGCACGGGCCAGAGACGGGGCATCTCTGGCCCACATCCGGCCCAGTTCCGCTCCCAGATTTGGCCCACATCTGAACTTTATTAGGGCCATATGTTTACCAGATATTTACCACATCAAACACAAGTGGCCCAAGCACGGGCCAGAGAGGGGCATCTCTGGCCCACATCCGGCCAGTTACGCTCTGCCACAACCAGCTTTCTCATCGTGGCCCAGATTTGGCCCACATACCGCGTGGATGTCCGGCGATAGCATGATTCTAACTCGTATGCCAGATGTGGCCCACATCTGAACCTCATTAGGGCCATATGTTTACCAGATCTTTACCACATCAAACACAAGTGGCCCGAGCACGGGCCAGAGACGGGGCATCTCTGGCCCACATCCGGCCCAGTTCCGCTCCCAGATTTGGCCCACATCTGAACTTTATTAGGGCCATATGTTTACCAGATATTTACCACATCAAAACAAGTGGAAACAATATGAAACCACAATTTTTCAACGGCTCAGTCCTGGAATTGCTGGCGTAAGAGCCTCAACACTCGGTCACGCGCTTCCGGCCTTCTCTCTTCTCCTTCCCCCATTCCGGTTCAGGAGCAAGGTGCAACCCATCTTTCATTAGCATTTCCACCTCTGGTTGGTGGCCGGCTTGAAGAGGGTTTATTTCTGCAGTCTCATAAAGAAGAAATAGATGTTAAAATTAGTGTAATACGTGCCCCCTTTTTTTTTCCCACCACCCCTTCGCCGAAACCAAAACATATAATCAGCCAATTCAAGACAATAACGTATACATTGTGTGCAACAACAATCATCCATCCATCCATTTCTTCCCTTAATCCATTTCGGCTCGGGGGGTGGCCAGAGCTGCGACCCGTCACAGAGGCACCAGCCCATCACTGATCCTCCTGCAGGTGGTGGTCCACAGGAGGGAGAATCTTTCAGTGGGGGCTTCAGGGCAAAGTGGGATTAAGTGTCTTGCCCAAGGACACAACGACAGCAGTCATCAGTGGGAGTTGTGAAGTATGTCTTGAGGTGGGCTCGAATCCCACGACCTTCAGGCTCAAAGGCCAATGCTCTACCAACTGAGCTACTGTCGCCCCAACAATGTATTACTTTATTGGCCTTATAAAAAACAATTATAAAATAAATTGTCCAAGAAGAACCCCCTCCCCCCATAAAAAATAAAAAAGATATGACATAATGTGACAAAAACACAAAGCAAAAAAAAAGTGTAATTCACAGAAATACAGTCAAACCGTATCAATCTTCAAAAAAAACATTTATCAATACAGCTAGTTCACAGACACCGCAACAGTAAACAAAAAGCCGTGTTCCTCCACGACCAACATTTGGTTTACTTTTAAAAATATTTACTTGGCTCAAAGTTGTTTCTAAAGCGATGCGCTCTGAGAGGGTTCAGATATTTATTGGGAGACAAAATATGTGAATTGCACACTGCGCCCACTTGAGGAAAACCCTACTTATATTATCTCAATCTAGGCAGCAGCAGACTCTAACTGACTGCAATCTCGTATGTGTTACTGAGAAAGTGATTTAGCTTTTCTCAAGGCAGTCTTCAGGTGGTAGTCCATGCCACTTTAACTAAACATCTAACTCAACGTTCATCTATCCCCAGATGATCAGGGTGACTTCCTCCAAGTCTCAAAGCTTTGACAAATAAAAGCATAAAAATAGCGGAAAAAAAGGATGAAGAGCAATAAAAATGTCGACATAAAACGCAATGGAACTTGATATTCTTAAGAAAAAAGTATTAAGTAAAAATATATATATATAAACACGATGTAGTTCTTCATGCATTTTTTCAACATTTCACTCGTATTTTTGATCACTTGTTTCTATATTTGTGAAGAACGAAAAAATATTGACAGAAAATGTGTGAAAAATAGTATTTGAGTTCTAGCAAAATCATTCTGCCCTTTGTCAAGCCAGTTTTGTTTGCATTTTACACTTATGGAAAAATCTGATTTAATCTTCGTGTTGTGTGGAAAAATACCTGAGAAAAACAATGATGCACATTTAATTGCAATCGCACCACAACATTTTCCCCTTGTTCCTTCAAGTGAAATGAAGAGTCTGGACTTACAGAAAAGCCAAGGTCGGCTGTAGAGCAGGTCTTGTTGGTGAGTGAGTGGTGAGTTTGGGTTTTATCTAAAACAGGCATATTAAAATTGAGGTTAATGCCCATGCTATTGCTCTGCGCAAATGGACTTTTTCCTGAATCCACTTACGAAACAAAACACAAACACACTTCCAGGAACGGTAGTTTTTGTGCAAAGTAAAAAAAAACAAAAATTAAACAAAAACATACCTAGGATCATACGAACGAAACTATATCTATCTACATATGTACACAAACCACAAATCATTTTTAAGGATCAACATGAAGGAGGGGCAACACAACAAAGCACCTTAGCATATGGTAAACAAACACATTTCTGGATAGGAGTCCCACAACTTACTAACGAAAAGTCTGAGGACAAAATTATTTGACAAGGCTAAATTCCCAACTTCTTGAGTCCAGAGGGATTAATCAAGGAATGAATGCAACTGTTGATTATTTTAGCAAAGTATATATCATTGAATCAAAGACAATTATGTTCTTAACAAAACAATATGTTTTATCCAACTTGAAGCAGTTGTCCCCTCTCTGCTAAGGCTAACTTAATTATCACCAAGGAATACTTCTTTGAACTGTGAAACAGTCCCAGCCATTCCACTGGCATTGGCCCTCCAAGTGCCTGCTTTTTCATCTTGTCTCGTCGTGTGGTCTTTTTCTTTAGGCTTTTGACATCTGAATAATTCAGTTCAGAAATGCGCCGGATTACCTGCTGCTAAGGATGCGAAGGTTTCCGTACCATTCTTTTATTTTTTGCAGATGATTTTTGTATGGAAAACCCAGGATAATAGATCCAAGTCCATGTGCCTTACATCATCGCTCAATGAAATCAGCCATGAAACATTGTACACAAATAAATTCGGCACCATACAGTTCTCCAAAATGCTTGACAAAGGCAACAAGTAATGTTTGGCAACGTCATTTTGAAGTAAACAATATTGAAGGACTTGCCAAAATGTATATAGCACTGACCAACGTCATGAAGTTGTGATACACTGCAGTGGCAGAACATCTTGAGGATCAATGGACCAGTGTCAAGAGGAAATGTCCTTTGTTCAGTCGCCTTCCATCGTAGTCCTCTGTTCAATGGACCTTGGCCGTCGTGCACAATTCAGTAGGCACCATTTCCTTTGAGAGCCAATCCAGTTCTTTGAGAAAGGACTGAAACTTGCCTAGATGGAATTTATATTGCCCAAACTTGCCCGAATCCCCATCCCAAATCCAAGCAAAAACGCACTACCCAAGACACCACTAGGTGCATGGTAGTATGTGGAAATCCACTGACCATGAGTAAACCGATGCAACAACTTATTGGGGGCTGGGTTGAACATGATGGACCTCATTATCCATGCCATAAAAGAGTGGTCGTTCTTAATTTTAGCCTGTGTCTCTGGGAAAGTCATACGATGACAAATTAAACCTTGCTGTTCACACTTGTCACAACCACTGTTGCGTTGTGTGGCTTTATTCCCTTTATTACGAAAGCTCTTGTGGGGCATCACAATGATTGAGCCACAGTCAAAAGTATGTCTTGCCTGAACAACAAATTCCTTGGCTGAGTGATTAAACTCCAACACTAAATCCTTCAAATAATCTGTCAATCGATTTTGGCTTCTTGAGTCACAGAAAAAATACCAATTTAACCAATGGTTGACTGGGTGTAAACCCAAAGAGTGCCTAAAATTGGCCACTTTTAAATAGTTGGGAGCCATCCATGTTGTAGCTGCAATTTAAATGTGTAATTGTTTGGAACAATTATGGTGGCTTCTAGAAACATTTTGTTGAAACAAGTTCTCTATGCCAAAGTAGTAAAAAGATCCACCAGCCAGGAAACAACTCTATGGTTAATTTTGGTTCTAAGCAGTGACCTGCCCTCCCGAGGCAAAAAAGGGTGATGTGGTTTCACTATTGTCACAGATCGACAAAGCAATCCAGTGACACACCATATTGTGTTGCCCAGTTTCTCAGAGAAGTTGCCAAATCACAACGGAGCTCATCACATTCATCATCACTCATTCCTTCACTTTTTTTTCGGGGGGGCTCTCTGTATCATAGTTTGAGGAATAGTCTGATTAATCTCCCCAAACACCATTTCACCACAATCGTGGAGTTATCCTGCTCATTGAAGGCAGCTTCGGGAAGGTGCTCACGACTGCCCAGCTTCAGCTCTTCATCTCAAATACTCGATTCACTCTCTTAACTGCCCTTTTCCCTAAAAATTGCTTCTAGATACAGTCCACTGTTTTTTCTCCATTGCATAAAACCCAAGCAAACCTGTTTGTTGCCCCCTTGCGTTTCAGCAAACCACTCTGTAAAGAAAATAAAAATAAACAAATGAAAAATCTTACAGATGTAATGCAACATTTATTATTAGTTTTACTAGTTATAGATTAACCTGGTAAGAATGACAAAAAAACTGTACCCTTTTGACTGGAACAAACAAATCCTGTAAAGCTTCATTATCATAAATAGTCATATGGCAATATAAATCTTATTATTAGACAGTTATAATTTTTAGATAAAAAGAATTAACTGATCATTTCAAATATTAACATAATCAATTTATCATTCATACTTTATTTTGGCTATTTGCTGCAGTATTTTCAGTATGAGTTGAAGACGAATTTAATGGTGTTCATTTAAATGTGAATACTAATTTTGTATGTTTTCGTTATTGTACGAGTTCTTGCTGACTCTGCATTTTTTATTAATGCCACTACAGCGATGTATACTATGAGTTATAGCGTTATGGTTCCTAAAATGATCATTTATTAAAAGTCTCCAGCTGCATTAACTGACTTTATTTTCGTTTCATTCGAAAGTGCTATCCATGTCCATGTAGTGGAATTACGTCCTTTTGAAGAAAACAAGTAGGGCAGATTTTGTGCTGGCTAGTGACATTATATTTTAGATCGAGTTTTGATGAAACAGGAAGAGATTGTGTTTCGGGGTCGCGGATTGTGTGACGTGTACATCCATATTAATGTATATCCATATTGGAAGGACCCTAGCTTCCTCTCCAACAGTGGGTGTGTGTGGGGGGCGGTTAGCTTCGTGGTGCGGGGGGGGAGCAGAAGAGAGAGTCCGCGGCATCAAAATCCCCAAAGTCCAGTTAGTGCAGCTTGAACATACCCAAAAAAGACGTACAAGAAATACCAGTCTGGTCAGTGTCTGTCAGAACTCGAGAGCAGAATCAGAGCAGGGGAGTCAGTATGCGGTCAGTTCGAACGGTGATTCTGTCGAGTTGGTATGCCTGTCTAGAAGATCTGTTCAGCTGTTAATGATGTAATGCCAACCCAGCACTGCGCGTCTCCCCCACAACGGCAGCCCAAAGCTGCTAAAAGTTAAATCGAACGAAATTAAGACAACGAATGTCACTTTTAATGCAATGTGAGGAAAGATGTTGGGGGGGGAGGTCCGCGATGAGAATATGTCGGTTTTAAGAGAAGAGGTTTCGTTGTAATGTTTGTTTTAAAGGCGCATACCCGTTTCTGCATTGGGGAATGTTTAGCACGCCCCCCAACGTCGCAATAGTTTTTTTTTACATGTAAACCAGTATAATGCAACTTAATAGGGATTTTTCCATGTAAACCAGTACAATGCAACTTAATAGGGATTTTTCCATGTAAACCAGTATAATGCAACTTAATAGGGTTTTTTTCATGTAAACCAGTATAATGCAACTTAATGGAGATTTTTCCATGTAAACCAGTATTATGCAACTTAATAGGGATTTTTCCATGTAAACCAGTATAATGCAACTTAATAGGGTTTTTTTCATGTTAACCAGTATAATGCAACTTAATAGGGTTTTTTTCATGTAAACCAGTATAATGCAACTTAATAGGGTTTTTTCATGTATAATGCAACCTAATAGGTTGCATTATACCACCAGACCAAGACCCAAACGAAGACTCAGACCACCACCAGATAATGACCACAGACCAGGTTTCCTTAGTTACAGGAACCAAATTGTTTCAGCGGTGAGGGGATTTTTCAGTTTCAAGGACACTTTCAATACATTCAGTAGTTTCAAGGATTTCAGCTGTTTAAGAATTTAACCAGTTTCAAGGATATCAGGAGGTTCAAGGATTTCAGGAGTTTCCACACTTTCAACAGTTTCCAGGTTTAAAAAAGTTTCAAGGATTTCAGGAGTTTCAATGTTTCAACAGTTTCAAGGATTTCAGGAGTTTAAAGGTTTCAACAATTTCAAGGACTTCAGGAGTTTCAAATATCTATCAAGTATTTTAACAGTTTCAAGGCTTTTTAAAGGATTTCAAGGATTTTTTTTAGCAGATTTCCACATTAGATCTGTTCCGCAGTCAATCGCAATGGCTTCAGCCATTGCAAGTTTCTAGTTAAATATTTCGTTTGAACACACTATTATTAATCATATTGAATACAGTATGATACATGCATAAAATGTAATTTATTTTTTCCATTATCAACCCGACAGACCATTCACAGGACGCGTCAAAGGGCCTGACGTATGCAGCAGTCAACTCAGGGACTCCGATCACACAGCAGCAATGTGTTTTCACAGGAGTCAATATGACTGCTCTCACACAGCAGCAGTGTAGTTCCACAGGAGTCAATATGACTGCTCTCACACAGCAGCAGTGTAGTTCCACAGGAGTCAATATGACTGCTCTCACACAGCAGCAGTGTAGTTTCACAGGAGCAGTGTACTGCTTAAAACAAATTTTACACGAAACTCTTACTCTTAAAACACACATATCACAACGTCGAACCATCAACATCTCGCCTCAAATTGCATTAAAAGTGACATTCGTGTCTTAATTCGTTTGTATTAAACTTTTAAAGCAATTCGCGGACTACATGTCCGCCATCTTGGATTGCTTCGGCTGCCGTGAGAAGCGCATGCGCAGGTTTGCATTACATCATTAACAGCTGAGCCAGATCATCTCGACGGGTAGACCAACTCGACAGAACAACGGCGTTTGTCAAAATTCGCGCTCTTTGAGGGACGGAGGTGGAGAGATGCGTTCAAAAGCACACGGAAATGAGGCAAACACAGACAGTTTAATTCTTGATTAGATTCACTGTCCTTTATTTGTTTAACCAATAAATACATGTGTTCAACGAGACGTGACTATGTATGTATGAATGTACGATAACGGGATAAATTATTACAATTATGTTTTGCAACAATGGGACTTACAAATGGGTGGTTCTATGGCGCCCTCTTTAGGTCACACACTAAATGTTAAGGAAATGCTAAAAGTATCAAATAAATAAACATTATCCAGCTCTAAAATTGACAAAATAGTTATTAACTTAAAGCTAGGCTAAAACAAAATTGACCTGTAATATTAATGAATTTAACCAGTTTTCGACTAGTTTTGAATGCATCTGGGCACAAGCTGCGCGGCTACTAAAAGTTTTTTTTTTTCTCTGGGCTTTTTTCCGCCATTCCTCGTAATAAACCTTGATACATATGAGAACAAATCAATAATATAATCTGTATATAACAACACAACATTTTATCACTTTTTTTGTGTTATCGTGGAACAAGATAACACAAAAAAATAAGTAATACCATATTAGAAAGGTCTATCAATAAATGATAACCCAAAAACAACCATTGTGTTGATTAGAAAATAAAACAAAATGGCAACAATACAACAGACATGAAGACAGGGATCTTCTGGCATCCAAGATTTGCTGGAAATTTGCCACAAATTCCCAATTATGTTTGTTTTTAGGCCACTTATAGTAGGATGTGGCCCACATCTGGCTGACATCTGTTTCATCCACCATTTTTCATTCACAGAACTGCCACATATTTGCCACATGTGGCCCATGTTTTATTTGCTATATTTGGGCCACATATGGTAGGCAGGATGTGGCCCACATGTGGCTGACATCTGTTTCATCCACCATTTTTCATTTACAGAACCTGCCACATATTTGCCACATGTGGCCCATGTTTGATTTGCTATATTTGGGCCACATATAGTATGCAGGATGTGGCCCACATCTGGCTGACATCTGTTTCATCCACCATTTTTCATTTACAGAACTGCCACATATTTGCCACATGTGGCCCATGTTTGATTTGCTATATTTGGGCCACATATAGTATGCAGGATGTGGCCCACATCTGGCTGACATCTGTTTCATCCACCATTTTTCATTTACAGAACCTGCCACATATTTGCCACATGTGGCCCATGTTTGATTTGCTATATTTGGGCCACATATGGTAGGCAGGATGTGGCCCACATCTGGCTGACATCTGTTTCATCCACCATTTTTCATTTACAGAACTGCCACATATTTGCCACATGTGGCCCATGTTTGATTTGCTATATTTGGGCCACATATAGTATGCAGGATGTGGCCCACATCTGGCTGACATCTGTTTCATCCACCATTTTTCATTTACAGAACTGCCACATATTTGCCACATGTGGCCCATGTTTGATTTGCTATATTTGGGCCACATATAGTATGCAGGATGTGGCCCACATCTGGCTGACATCTGTTTCATCCACCATTTTTCATTTACAGAACTGCCATATATTGGCCACATGTGGCCCATGTTTGATTTGCTATATTTGGGCCACATATGGTAGGCAGGATATGGCCCACATCTGGCTGACATCTGTTTCATCCACCATTTTTCATTTACAGAACTGCCACATATTTGCCACATGTGGCCCATGTTTGATTTGCTATATTTGGGCCACATATGGTAGGCAGGATGTGGCCCACATCTGGCTGACATCTGTTTCATCCACCATTTTTCATTTACAGAACCTGCCACATATTTGCCACATGTGGCCCATGTTTGATTTGCTATATTTGGGCCACATATGGTAGGCAGGATGTGGCCCACATCTGGCTGACATCTGTTTCATCCACCATTTTTCATTTACAGAACTGCCATATATTGGCCACATGTGGCCCATGTTTGATTTGCTATATTTGGGCCACATAGTAGTATGCAGGATGTGGCCCACATCTGGCTGACATCTGTTTCATCCACCATTTTTCATTTACAGAACTGCCACATATTTGCCACATGTGGCCCATGTTTGATTTGCTATATTTGGGCCACATATAGTATGCAGGATGTGGCCCACATCTGGCTGACATCTGTTTCATCCACCATTTTTCATTTACAGAACTGCCATATATTTGCCACATGTGGCCCATGTTTGATTTGCTATATTTGGGCCACATATGGTAGGCAGGATGTGGCCCACATCTGGCTGACATCGGTTTCATCCACCATTTTTCATTTACAGAACCTGCCACATATTTGCCACATGTGGCCCATGTTTGATTTGCTATATTTGGGCCACATATAGTATGCAGGATGTGGCCCACATCTGGCTGACATCTGTTTCATCCACCATTTTTCATTTACAGAACTGCCACATATTTGCCACATGTGGCCCATGTTTGATTTGCTATATTTGGGCCACATATGGTAGGCAGGATGTGGCCCACATCTGGCTGACATCTGTTTCATCCACCATTTTTCATTTACAGAACCTGCCACATATTTGCCACATGTGGCCCATGTTTGATTTGCTATATTTGGGCCACATATGGTAGGCAGGATGTGGCCCACATCTGGCTGACATCTGTTTCATCCACCATTTTTCATTTACAGAACTGCCACATATTGGCCACATGTGGCCCATGTTTGATTTGCTATATTTGGGCCACATATAGTATGCAGGATGTGGCCCACATCTGGCTGACATCTGTTTCATCCACCATTTTTCATTTACAGAACTGCCATATATTTGCCACATGTGGCCCATGTTTGATTTGCTATATTTCGGCCACATATGGTAGGCAGGATGTGGCCCACATCTGGCTGACATCGGTTTCATCCACCATTTTTCATTTACAGAACTGCCACATATTTGCCACATGTGGCCCATGTTTGATTTGCTATATTTGGGCCACATAGTATGCAGGATGTGGCCCACATCTGGCTGACATCGGTTTCATCCACCATTTTTCATTTACAGAACTGCCACATATTTGCCACATGTGGCCCATGTTTGATTTGCTATATTTGGGCCACATATAGTATGCAGGATGTGGCCCACATCTGGCTGACATCTGTTTCATCCACCATTTTTCATTTACAGAACTGCCACATATTTGCCACATGTGGCCCATGTTTGATTTGCTATATTTGGGCCACATATAATATGCAGGATGTGGCCCACATCTGGCTGACATCTGTTTCATCCACCATTTTTCATTTACAGAACTGCCATATATTTGCCACATGTGGCCCATGTTTGATTTGCTATATTTCGGCCACATATGGTAGGCAGGATGTGGCCCACATCTGGCTGACATCGGTTTCATCCACCATTTTTCATTTACAGAACCTGCCACATATTTGCCACATGTGGCCCATGTTTGATTTGCTATATTTGGGCCACATATGGTAGGCAGGATATGGCCCACATCTGGCTGACATCTGTTTCATCCACCATTTTTCATTTACAGAACTGCCACATATTTGCCACATGTGGCCCATGTTTGATTTGCTATATTTGGGCTACATATGGTAGGCAGGATGTGGCCCACATCTGGCTGACATCTGTTTCATCCACCATTTTTCATTTACAGAACTGCCATATATTTGCCACATGTGGCCCATGTTTGATTTGCTATATTTGGGCCACAAAGAGTATGCAGGATGTGGCCCACATCTGGCTGACATCTGTTTCATCCACCAGTTTTCATTTACAGAACTGCCATATATTTGCCACACGAGGCCCATGTTTGATTTGCTATATTTGGGCCACAAAGAGTATGCAGGATGTGGCCCACATCTGGCTGACATCTGTTTCATCCACCATTTTTCATGTACAGAACTGCCATATATTTGCCACATGTGGCCCATATTTGATTTGCTATATTTGGGCCACATATAGTATGCAGGATGTGGCCCACATCTGGCTGACATCTGTTTCATCCACCATTTTTCATTTACAGAACTGCCATATATTTGCCACATGTGGCCCATGTTTGATTTGCTATATTTGGGCCACATATAGTATGCAGGATGTGGCCCACATCTGGCTGACATCTGTTTCATCCACCATTTTTCATTTACAGAACTGCCACATATTTGCCACATGTGGCCCATGTTTGATTTGCTATATTTGGGCCACATATGGTAGGCAGGATGTGGCCCACATCTGGCTGACATCTGTTTCATTTGGGCCGTAACAATGCCATGTGACCCACATGTTTGCCACATGTGGCCCACATCCGCTTGCTATCTGGGTAAAATGTCTTTATACCTTGTTGTAATATTGTTCTCTTTGTTATTGGTTTACCCAGACTTAAATTTGTTTGATCTTACCCGTTAACAAATTTCCATCTCGCAACTGGTCGTTCATTTCCTTGAGAAAATTCTTCGGATGTCGGATGAAATGTCGGAAAACCTGCTAACTGAAGTATAGATGATGGGTGAGCGGCCATCTTTTGTTTTGAATAATCCCCCAATAATAATAAGAGTTTACACAAAATATAGTTTAAGACAAAATACCACAAAAATAAGCATGTCCATTGTAGTCAGAGATAGGGATAAGAAATGCTATGTTTGGCTCCATTTCACTTTTATTGAAAAGTCATTATTTTGTAACTGTTTGTGTTACCCTCAAATATTCGGGATTCAACCATGACACTAGATGGAAATCCATTCAAATGGATGGCCCGTCCTTATTGATTGCTCAACATCGTCGACCACGAAAACCCAGACTTTCATTTTTGTAATTCATTTTTGTCGTTGAGGCCTAGCCAACTGTTTTGTGGCAATGTTTATCTCTTACCCTGTCTGCAGAATTACTTTTCATAAACCTCCCTTTTATTACGGTAGAGTTAGCTATAATTACCTTCTTTCACGATAAGCCAAACAATAGCAATGACGTCAGCTCTCAGTCTGTCCACTCCATTTCAGCGTCTAGTAACTATGTTGGGTAGATCATTTGTGGTGAAAATGGTTTTGAAATTGAGCTGTCTTGAATGCCAAGGAGGAACATTTCAAGTACATTAACTCTAGTCTATTATAACTATAGGTGGCAGTAGGTAGAATCCCAACATCGTCCTCTTTGCATCAAGCTCTTGCGACTTGTATCCCTTTAAGACATGAACAGGATGTGGCTATATTGCTTATGTAATTATTGCAGCTGTTTAGTTAGATGTACATCTGATGTAAGCTTACAAACCTTCTACGTCTTTTCTACAGCACTTTTCTTGGCTCAACTCCATTCACATTTACAGTACCTCACTCAGTCCTGCTTACATTTCCATTGCAAACTGGTGCTGAATGGGGCACCCGATTGCAATGGGAGGAACACAGCTATAATAATTGATTTATGTTATTCCAAAACTCAGCAAGCAGCTAAAACAGTGGAGGAACAAAATCAGAATACAAACACGAGAAATTTGGAAAGCAACAGCAGCTTTTTTATTCAACAGGAAATTAATATTCTAGTAGTCTGTTTATGACGCTCAAGCACTCGATCAAATGAAATAAAACAGCTGATGCTATGGTTGGAGCAAATGGATAGTAAGCTCTCTCTTTCTTCTCAGGTAAAGTAGAACCAAAGAAATTCAATGGGAAAGGGGCATTTGGTTTGTTGCTCTGCAGTGGCTCCCACTTTGCGTGCAGGTGCCACTGCGTCTAGATTTATGCACAAGCATAGGTGGATTGCAAATCTCTACTTTCTTCCATCTTTAAATATTATATGTATGTTGATTTTAGTATGGTCTGTAGTTCTCAAAATATAGATCAAATGGCAATGATCCACATCATAGATTATAACTATAGAGCAGCCATTCCCAAACTCAGTAACACCGAGGCCCCCTTAAAAATCTGACGGGTCTGCGTGGCCCCCCAAAATAATAACCAAGAAGACAACATTAAGAATAGGCTCTTCTGGTTATTTTATTTTGGGGAAATAGCCTCTGCTACAAACATTGTAATACAAAAATGATTACAGTGGATTATTCAAGTCAAATAATGAACACATATTTTAATATTACAAACAAAACATTATAAATTTAACATAATGTTTTTTTATTTTTTATTTTTTTTATGACCTCCCGCGGCCCCCTTGCAGTACCCTCGCGGCCCACCAGGGGGCCGCGGATCCCACTTTGGGAGACACTGCTATAGAGCATGAAATGCACAATCTCTTCTCTAAAAGAGACCAGACCAGACCATTCTCAAAATCCATTTTTCTTCACCTTTTTACTGCACCAATTATCGTCCCGTGTAGAGCTGATACATCCGTGGCCCAGGTCCATAAAAGCTCTGATAGCCTTTTTCTGACCAGTGTTTCAATCACACATGTACACACGTAGAGAGAGGCTCCAGAGAAGATTACTTTTCCCTTTACTGTGGAAATCAATGCGAGCACTCCATCGCTCAATTTAATGCCAGAGCCTTCCAACACCAACAAACTCCACAGACACAAATACACTCACGCACCTGTGGAAGTGCCTGGGGAGGGGGAAGCCATTGAGGAGAGTCCAATGCCCTCCGCTGGCCACAACACTTTGAAGCATAGCTCAAGGGGATGCAAAGGTCTTTTAGGAGGTAGAAATAAGGAGAAATGTTTGGTGGAAAGTTGGCAACATCTTGGAAACACGTTTTGCAGACAGACATTCCTAGGATGTCAAAGTTAGGCTGTTCCCTCATGCGACCGATCATAAAAGAAAAGACAATTTAAACCTAATTATAGTTGATTAAAGGGTTAGCGCTCTTCCAATAGCGAACTATCTAAATGACGTCACTAAGACACGCCCCCGCCGCCTGTTAACTCCCGCCCACATGTTTCGGACAAACACTGCCGAAATGAATCAAATACCACTTGTCACTTTAGACGAAAATGATATACCAGGGGCAAAATTCCACCATCAAACCATCAGGGATCATAGTGTAGACCAATTAAAACGTTGGCTTGAATGTCGTGGTCTGTAACTGGTACAAAGTTTGAATAGATACAAAATGAATGGTGAGGATTATACTAACATTATCTATTCATTTAAATTGCAATGCTAGCGCCTTCTTTGTTTATTTTGCTGTGTTAACTATCAAGTTTTTTTTTTGTACTGTCCACTCTGTAATTAGTTTGATCATATAGTTAGCTACTGTCAGCCGTTATTATAATAGATGGGGTCACAACGGCCTACGCCACTACTGTCTCTGCAGAGAGAATATCGGAGCTAGCCACACTCAATAAATGCAAATGACAATCAATCGACACATGTAAATGTTAATGGGAGAATATATTATACATACATCCGTAACACACGTGCACGAAGGTTTTCAGAATTATCTGTTAAGGTTTTCATGACAAAAATACTGTTTAATGCCACAAAAAGCGATCGCTTTTTTGAAGTCGGTTAGCTAGCCTCACTGTTACTCGCCTGCCACAGGAAAACCTTTGGGAACTATTTTCTTTGCAGTCATTAAATAAACCTTTCGGCATTAATAAAAGTGACTAAAGTTAATTTTGTGTGTTCAGTTGGTACAAAGCCGTATAATAAGCGGACCACGACGCGCTTCGTCTGTACTTATTTTTTGATAGTCACAAAGTTGAAAAAAATCCCTTTAATCTTCTTTCAGGTGTGAAAATTGTATACATTCTGGATTAGGACAAACAATACTAATATGGATTGATGGGGGTAAAGGATATAAAGAGAATTTTCGTGCTAACTACATTCAGAAGAGCTCAGACGGACCTGATACAGCGGTCCAGACGGTCCAGATCCAGTCCCAGCTAAACAAAGCGAGGACTGGATCTGGATGCTCCACAGTTGGTCCAGCTTCACAGACTAAGTGTTTTGAACAAATATATGTCCTTTTTAACATTTTCATGAGAGAAATTCTGCCGACCACAAGCACCCACCTCTTGCACTTGTCGATGGTGTGGTTTAACGAATGGGTTGAATGTTACTTTCATATAGTCCTTTTCAGAGTATCTGAAATCGCTCCGACAAGCACCATAACTGCAGTGTTTTGTTGTCACCATGATTCAATAATTTAGCCCAAATAAATACACACGCGTATGTGGAGAACACAGTAGTACTCAACGGAGTCGAACACAATGTTTGTTCAAAACATGCGCAGTCATCGGAGCTATTTTTAGCACATTTCAGAAACCCGACAGTGCCCTATTCTCACAAATTTCCCTGAGCAGTGTGGTGCTTTAGTGCTTAGAGCAGGGGTCACCAACGCGGTGACCCGCGGGCAACATGTCGCCCTTAAGGACCAGATGAGTCGCCCTCTGGCCTGTCCTAAAAATAGCTCAAATAGCAGCACTCAGCCTAGTGTATAGTCGCGCAGAGCTTACGGTGGTGACGTGACGTCACTTGCGCAATGCGTGGAATGGTCCGTGTGTGAGAGAAGCTCCACTGTGATTGGTCCGTGTGTGTGTTTTGGGCGGAAGCATGAACCACTTCAGGAGCATGGTCGAGTCCCTTCGGAGCAGACTGCTTCGTGCTTCGAAGGAACCGAAGGAAAGGTAGTTTGGGCTCATGGCAGAGCCTGATATACGCGGAGACTGTGGACTGTTCAGTTCTGTTGCATATCTAACATATATATAACTTATAAACTGTGCAGTCGTTTGTTTTGCACTGTTCCTGTCTTTGTTTGAATCGTAGCTCATCTCATCTGTTCCATTCCTCCTGCACTTGTAAATAGTTCATGTTTGTCTAGATATTACCACTTTTATTGTTTTGCTGTTTATGCTGAATACAATTTAATAATAACTGTTTCCAATAAGAACTGTGTCTTTATTCACAACATCACAGTTAAATGAGTTAAGAAATAATGAGTCCATAGAACTATCACATAAACCTACAGTAGAAACACAGGTAATGATCTCAAACAGCTCGGTTTGTTCATGTTTTTGTTCTGAAGAGGAGAAAGTAGCAGCGTAAATGAGAGCGCTTTGGTATCTAAACTCCTGTGAGATCGCCATCACGTGTGACATGATTTATTTAAACATTTGAGAGTTGACTTTTGTATTTTACATATTATTTATATATATTTTGTCATTATTTGTACAAACATGGTGCAAAGTAGTTCATGATTTGTTAAAAAATGTTATTGGCTAGCTAGTTAAAATGGGATATTGTGATTTCACAAGACTGTCTTAGAAGTGATCACTTGAAAATGTTCAATTTGAAAAATTCAAAAAAATATAAAACAAAGTGTTGCATATTGATATTTATCTGTTTCTATAAATATTTACTGTGATAAAACATTAAGATGATCAGTGTTTCCACAAAGATAAATATCATTAATTATTAATCATAATTATTGATATTTAAAGGTAAATTGAGCAAATTGGCTATTTCTGGCTATTTATTTCAGTGTGTAACAAACTGGTAGCCCTTCGCATTAATCAGTGCCCAAGAAGTAGCTCTTGGTTTCAAAAAGGTTGGTGACCCCTGGCTTAGAGCATCTGCACCTGGAATAGTAATCATTATCAAATATTACACATAATTTCAATACTTGTTATGCTTAGTGAAACAAATTGTTAATATATCCATCCATCCATTTTCTTCCCCTTAATCCATTTCTGGGTCGGGGGGGTGGCAGTCAGAGCTGCACCCAGTACACAGAGCACCAGCCCCTCACTGATCCTCCTGCAGGTGGTGAGTCCACAGGAGCTGAGATCTTTCAGCGGGGGCTTTTGGGCAAATTGTTAATATATTGTAATGTTTAAGGCTTTTAGAATGTTTTGTGTGCAATATATAAACAGTTGGTCTAATATTTTGTATTTTTGCATTAGTGTAAAACAAAAGATATTTTTGTTTAAGGTATTTATTTATTTATTCCATAAGGAAACAATTCAGATGTTTCAGCACAATTGTACAAAATGCTTAACAATTGATATACAACAGCAACATTTTGCTCGTATGCTGTTGATAATTTATGAGACCCGAGAACACAAACAAGTTAGTGCATTGTGTTCAGTTCTGTCATACAGTTTTATGCTCTTCCATCAGTAGGACCGTAATCACACAAGAATTAAGTTAGCAATCGGGGGATTTTTCCTTTGTACGAAAATGCAGATACAACAGTAAAGAAATTCAGAATAATTTTAAAATGCCTTGCAACAATGTCAGATAAAAGACCAATCTCCATGACGACTAGGCTGGGTTTAGCTCCACCCACTTCTAATCGTCTCGACAGCAGCAGGTGCAGGACGCAACCAGGAATGGCGCTGCAGTGACAAAGTGGAAGTCCTCTCAAGTTTCCGAAAGTTAAATTTCACCGATTTACAAGATCTACAGTAAGATATATAGTATATTTTTCATACATCTTTTATTCATAACTCAATTCAATTCAAATTGTGACTTTTGAAAACTGTCATGTTGATGCTCCAAATGCTGCCGTTTATAAATGCTTTTCACCATGTTTTGCCATAATAACACAAGACGAGGTTGAGATTACTTCACTAACAAGTAATAAAGCATGAGGTAATATAACCTCTGGGAAATACTGAACTTTTTAACATTTTGTAATTTATTGAGTGTGTCGATGGGATGTCCGTGGGCACGAAAATACTGAGAATACTGGCATTTAAGCCCCGCCTTCATAATGTTTAATTTCATCATAGCAGCATCCTTTTTGTCGCACATGTTTTTAATGTTAAAAAAACGACAAAGTAATTTCATCCAAAATACTGGAGTCAGTATTTTAAGTAGGTGCACAGAAGTGGGAAAAGGTGCCTATCAAAACACAGCTATTCTGAACGCGAAAGCCTCAAATAGGGGGAATAGAGGACCAAACAGGCAAGATTATCATAATATTAAAGAGATTATCAGAAGATTATAAAAGCTCATAAAAGTAGTTTAAAAAACATGGATAATTCTGCGGTGATCTACTGGCGTTTTGGCACAACTTTACTGCGATCCGCTGCTATTACAAGTGGGGAAGGCTGCAAGTCATTGAACTAAATTATCTAATGAAATCTTTTTAAATGAACATTCCACAACTATCCTAGTAGAGGGTCAGTTTTTTGCCTGGGTCCTTGTATGTTGTTGTTTTGTCTGTTTTTTCTGCGGAAACAAGCATGTGACATCAAGTCTTGTTACAGGTTTTTTGTAAGGAGCAGCATCTCACTGAAAGATGTGCATATTTTAAACCATACATGACATCACCATCCAATCATTAACATACTATGGAAATGCACCTAGTTGCTTCAGTAAATGCAACAGTAAATTCAAAGCCCAACAAAACAGATCCCCAGCTAAACCGAAACCAATACCATTTTTCTAATAAGAAACATATGCATGGGAAACATGGCTATAGTCTAAAACTGACAGCTTATTTTCTGCTCTCTCAGAAGCGGTCGGACTTGATGCGAGAAATTGTAATGTAGCAAAATGCCAATATACAATGTGTCACAAAAGCTGAGTCAGGTCTAGTTATTATTCATAACCATTTAAAGCTTAATATGAAGTTGTGGGTTTATAAAGGGATTTTAGAAGTTTCATACTGGCTGCGGATTCCAAATTGAGTTTCTTCATCATCCATTGTTCCACTGCTTTATTTCCTGGAAGGATGGGTCAAATGCAGAATAAACAATGGGCCTCATGTATATGAAACTTGCGTACGGCCAAATCAGGGTGTAAATGAGGTGTACGCAAAAAATGTACACGGAGGTGGTGTAAATGTGTACGCTCATTTCAACCTTCGCCACAACACCCCAAAACACGCATGAAATTCAAGATTTGGACAACAATAAACATATTCCCACTCTAGTAAAATTATAAGCTGCGTTTTCATTGAGCATCAAGTTTTGGAATTTTAATTTGCGCATCAGAAAAAGTCTAATACTCTGGAAACACGCAAACACCCACAGGTGCGTACGCTCAGATCTGGATGGATCTCACAAATTCATAAATCTGACGTTGGATCTTGCGTAAATGGAATATACACCCAAAATTTACACCTTTTTTCTGTGCAAGTTTTAGGTTTCATTAAGTGCACCTTACCCAACCAGTATGTATTATCAAATTATTATTATTTTTTTCCTCTCAGCTGTCAACCATACTCCAGCACACGTGTGACCCCCACTGCATTATGGAGAATGCAGTTCGGTTCACATATGGTTTATAGTCCATGCAGGTGGTAAGTCGGGCTGCAGTTGCTTCTTTTTGTATTCTTCACCGCCTAGCTCCCCCAACTGCAGCCGGACCGGTCTCATGGTTATTACCAGGTGTCACATGACCTCAAGGCGGACAGACGGCTGCGCCCTCAGTCAGCAACCGGACAATATCAATCCACTGTAGGGGGATTGTGTGCCTATGTGGAATTCTAAGAATGGACCTTATCTCAACCGGAACCAAAAAATCTGGCTGAGGTCGACTATACGACTCTTCAGAGCTCTCTGATCGGGTGTGGGTCTCTTGCTGCTTTTGGAGGATTGTCACACCAATGCTCCACTCCGCCCCCAGGAAGGGACCAGACTGCCTCTCTACATCACATATCTGAACATGGACTTTAAGAACACGATAACGCCATGACAATATTCACCACTATAATTTGTACTGTGGATGTGTATTCTAAATTGTGATGTGTAGCTTAAGAATCTCCAGACAATGGAGGTCATATACATGTGTGAATCTGCCAGGCCGGGGCGGCCCCTGCGGTGGCGCTGGGGCAAGGATTTTTTTCCCCTGCCGCTTGCTGCTACCTAGCTCCTGAAGATGTTCCTGACATCTTCAGGAACTGCTGGTCGGCCTTCAAAAGTCTCACGCCTCCGCCTACAAAAAAAGCGGAAGACTTCTTTGAACACATCTCTGGATTAGGCACGGAACGAAACGGGCCGCATAGCACGCAAAAGTGTGCACTTTGGACTTTCTAAAACAAAGCACTGCTTTCGTACTAGCGACGCAAACAAAAGTAGGACCGTTCCTGTCTCTTGATGTTTGGACTGAGCTTAGGGACTCATCTTGGGTCTCACCGACCACTCTGGCCTAGAACATTTTTTAAGTGTTCTAAAATTACTGAACTGAACTGCAGCATTGATGTGATTTGATTTGTTGTAGGGCATGTTTTAATAACCAGTGAATTAACATTTAAAGTTTTAGAACACACACCTTTAGAAAATGAGACTGAAGTAATGTAATTGATAAAACCATGCCGTCTTCTTAAAGACTGGTGCCCTATTAGGATTTAAATAACTTATCCCTTCAAATGTATTATGTTTAATCCATTAAAATTAAACCATATACCTATACTTTCCCTACACCACAATGCACCTTTTTCGTTCATCCTTGACTGACTATGCCATATTGAAAGTAACTATTTTACATTTTGGTTCTTGAGCTGATTATCCAATGAAAGAGCAAAGTTTACATCATGTGATTCTGTACTTTGTGTAGCCAATTCATTTTAAAATAAGTATTGGTCTCTTCCCTTATATCTCTCTCTTTACCCAGAATATTGATCACATTAGGATAACTAGCTCCCTCAAAATAGTAGAACACTTGGTGACCTTGTTATATAAATAAAGATTACTTAACCAATAACTTACTTGCTCAATGAGCATTAGCGTATGCCTATTCTATTTCATACATTGTCTATTTCATCCATCCATCTTCTTCCCTTGGTCCATTTTCTGGCCCCTCACGGATCCTCCTGCAGGTGGTGAGTCCACTGGAAGGACATTGTCTATTTTCATGTATTTAATGTTATAATGTCTGAACAAATCAAATCTGAATCTAAGCTCCATTTTGAAATAAATATTCCAACCATGAATCTATTATCTGTGCATTTAGAGTCTCACGTTGGAGAGTATAACAGTACTGAATGATGAAATAGAGATTAAAATCAGGTCAAAGCTGAGTTTCAATCTCTTTAAAGAGTTTTATAATGTTTAATATAACAAAACATCAATATAGAAAAATCTATCCAACCATCCACCCTTAATCCATTTCTGGGTGGGGGTGTGGTGGTCAGAGTGGCACCCAATTCACAGATCCTCCTGCAGGTGGTGAGTCCACAGGAGGATGGCTGCTCTGTCTGTGAGACAGTCTGTTGTTGGACATCGCAGGTGAATTGGAAACTGGAATAGTTCAATATTAATACACACAAATAGGTCTCCATGAAAGTCTTTGCATATGTAATTACGAGTAAAACAGTTAAATCTGTGAAATATAAGTGTCAGGGCAGGGCCTCGCACCCCCCTGGTCCTGCCAGTCACACACCTATGGATGCATGCCAATTGTTTATCAAGAGAGCAACCTGAACTGATAGGGACATGAATTTATTACATCCATCCATCCATCCATTTTCTACCCTTCAATCCATTTCTGGGTCAGGGGGGTGGCAGTCAGAGATGCCACCCAAGTCTCATAGCACCAGCCCCTCACTGACCCTCTGCAGGTGGTGAGTCCACAGGAGGACGGCTGCTCTAAGTGTGAGCATAGCCTTGATCTTTCAGTGGGGGCTTTTGGGCAAAGTGGGGTTAAGTGTCTTGCCCAAGGACACAACGACAGCAGTCATCAGTGGGAGTCGATGGAGAAGGTGCAGAGGTGGGAATTGAACCCACGACCTTCTGGCCTTAAGGCCAATGCTCTACCAACATTTATTACATGTACATGTTTATTTAATCTATTTTTTATTCCATTTCATTTAGTTTATTTTGGGTGTGAGGATATTTTTTATAAAGTGGCGACTGGTTAAGTCAAATGAGTGTTTGATCAATGTTCTTGAAAAAAATGGTTTGATAAATATGTAAAAATCTTAAAGGCATACATGATCTATTTAAATAATATTTCTCTGTTGTTAAAAGGACTCGAAAGGACTCTAAACTAAAACAATAGGACTTGGGACTTGACTTGAGACTTGTCGGTCTTGACTTGGGACTTGAAGGCAAAGACTTGAGACTAACTTGTGACTTGCAAAACAATGACTTGGTCCCAGAAGGAAAGAAACATACTTCTGACATTGTTTCTGTCAGAAACAACACTGTTTTGAGTGAATGAATAATGACATGTGAAGTGTCTTTGACTGTCCAAAATAGTTACAGTGCCTTGCGAAAGTATTCGGCCCCTTTGAACCTTTCAACATTTCGCCACATTTCAGGCTTCAAACATAAAGATATAAAAAAATGTTTTTTTGTCAAGAATCAACAACAAGTGGGACACAATCGTGAAGTGGAACGAAATTTATTGGATAATTTAAACTTTTTTAACAAATAAAAAACTGAAAAGTGGGGCGTGCAATATTATTCGGCCCCCTTGCGCTAATACTTTGTAGCACCACCTTTTGCTGCAATTACAGCTGCAAGTCGCTTGGGGTATGTCTCTATCAGTTTTGCACATCGAGAGACTGGAATTCTTTCCCATTCTTCCTTGCAAAACAGCTCGAGCTCAGTGAGGTTGGATGGAAAGCGTTTGTGAACAGCAGTCTTCAGCTCTTTCCACAGATTCTCGATTGGATTCAGGTCTGGACTTTGACTTGGCCATTCTAACACCTGGATACGTCTATTTGTGAACCATTCCATTGTAGATTTGGCTTTATGTTTTGGATCATTGTCCTGTTGGAAGATAAATCTCCGTCCCAGTCTCAGGTCTTTTGCAGACTCCAACAGGTTTTCTTCCAGAATGGTCCTGTATTTGGCTCCATCCATCTTCCCATCAATTTTAGCCATCTTCCCTGTCCCTGCTGAAGAAAAGCAGGCCCAAAGCATGATGCTGCCACCACCATGTTTGACAGTGGGGATGGTGTGTTCAGGGTGATGAGCTGTGTTGCTTTTACGCCAAACATATCGTTTTGCATTGTGGCCAAAAAGTTCGATTTTGATTTCATCTGACCAGAGTACCTTCTTCCACATGTTTGGTGTGTCTCCCAGGTGGCTTGTGGCAAACTTTAAAATGGAGCTTAAGCGGAGGTTCAGTATGGTAGACTACCTACGTTATCACACCAGGCTTGACCACGCCTTACTCAGCCTGTCTTAATCAACTCCCCGCAGCCGTGTCAATCAAGCCAGCGTTTAAGAGCAAAGCAGAGCACAGCTCACCAAACGGACTTCAAGCTGCAATGGGTTGCTCTTCGTCACTTTGTTTACTCACGCCTCGCACATTGTTCGTCCTGCATGGTCGCGGCTCCTCTTCAACATCACATGTTGGGGCTGCGCGCCATGGTCGCTGTGTCTCCACCGCGGGTCCTCTCCTGCGGACTCGCTGCCGCTCATCTCTCCGTGGCCGCTGCTGCTCGCGGCCAGGCTCCGCGCACCCTGCCGCTTCCATACCGGGAACGGGACTTCTGTCTGCCTGCCGTTGTCTGCTGCCTCTGTCCACCCTTCTCCATGCCTCCACTCACGGTACAGTGTCGGTTTTGTTGTTTTCCGCACTACCATTAACTATACTGAACTGCGGCGTGTCAGTTAATCCCGCCGAATTGGCTCGCAGGCTGTGTTTTTACCCAATGCATTGCTCTGCAGACCGTTCGTTTTCACCATGGACCGCACATTTCAACCACTGTATTGGCCTTCTGGCTGTCCGTTTTACTCATGGGATGAACATTCTACACAATGCAGTGACCTCCAGGCTGTCCGTTTGACTATGGTCTGAACATTTTACCCACTGCATTGACCTTCAGGCTGTCAGTTGTAACCATGGACTATAACATTTGTCGTCTGCATTGGCCTTTGCGCTGTCTATTTGACCGTGGACTGTAAGTTTTGCCCACTGCATTGCCTCCCGGCTGTCCGTGTCTGATGAGCTGCTCTGATTGGTCGGAGCGCGGCCGAGCCCCTCTGTACTGTTCGTTTTAACCAGTGCGTTGGCCTTCAGGCATGCTTCAACGGCCTCACTTCAACGCTTCATCGCAGCACACGTCGGCGGCCGCACACTTCAACGCCCACACGCTTCGCCGACGCCACTTCGGTGGCCGCACGTTTCGACGACGCCACTTCGGTGGCCGCACGCTTCGACGACGCTTCGACGACTCCACGCTTCGACGACTCCACGCTTCGACGACGACTCCACGCTTCGACGACGACTCCACGCTTCGACTCCTCATCCACGCTTCGACTCCTCATCCACGCTTCGACTCCTCATCCACGCTTCGACTCCTCCTCCACGCTTCGACTCCTCCTCCACGCTTCGACTCCTCCTCACGCATCGACGACGGCGCACGCATCGACGACGGCGCACGCATCGACGACAGCGCTCGCTTGGGCGGCGCACGCCTTGACGACGGCGCTCGCTTGGGCGGCGCACGCCTTGACACGGCACGCCTTGACGCCTCAACAACGCCGCACGCTACGCCGCAGCACGCTTTGACGCAGCACGCTCCAACGATGGCGCACGCTTTGACGCCGCACGCCTTGACGCCGCACGCCTTGACGCCGGCGCACGCCTTGACGCCGGCGCACGCATTGACGCAGCCGCATGCATCAACGACGCCGCTCGCTTGGACGCCGCTTGCTTGGACGCCGCTTGCTTGGACGCCTCAACGACGCTGCACGCCTTGATGCAGCACGCTTCAACAACGGCGCACGCTTCAACGACGGCGCACGCTTCAACGACGGCGCACGCCTTGAGGCAGCACGCTTGAGGAAGCACGCTTCAACGACGCCGCACGCTTTGAGGCAGCACGCTTCAACGACGCCGCACGCTTTGACGCAGCACGCTTCAACGACGCCGCACGCTTTGACGCAGCACGCTTCATCGCAGCACATGTCGGTGGCCGCACGCTTCATCGCCGTACGTCGGTCGGCGCACACGCTTCCACGTCGGTGTCCGCCTCCTGCCGCATTCTCGACCTCATGCTTCGACACATTTGTGTGCTCTCATCCATTCATCGTGGAACCAGTGTCGACCATGGACTCGCGTTCCCTATTGGTGGGTGAACAATCCAACGCTAGGAGAGTTCTGCTTCACAATGACGGGAAGAGCCGGCTTCGAAGGATCAGGTCAGTGGTCTGACTGAAGACGCGGTCTGACTGAAGACGCGGTCTGACTGAAGACGCGGTCTGACTGAAGACGCGGTCTGACTGAAGACGCGGTCTGACTGAAGACGCGGTCTGACGCTGCCCGTTGGTCGTTTTCACTCGAGTGATAGTGGTTCGAGGTTTCTCTTTTCAGCTTCGCAGGAACGCGATGCCGCAACGCCGCACCAAAGCTCTGCTACAACGCCGCGACGGTGGCCTGCTGCAACGCTGGCCTGCTAAGAATGCATGAGTACTGTTCGGCGTGGCCTTCAAACCTGGCCGGCTATCTTCCCCAGGCCGCGCTCATTGGCTTTTGGTGTGCAGCACTGCCCGCTACGGTTTGCGTGCACTCTGAGTGGCTGTAGGCGGTGCTCCTTCTCATGTTCCCCAGGCATATTCTCTCCTGGTCTCCTGGTGCGGCTCCTGCCGCCGGGCCTGTCTCACGCTTCGCCTTACCTGACGCACCCTGGCCCTCATTCTGACCGGGCCCTCGTGCGTTGGTTTTTGGGGGTCCAGAGATCTCCTATCGAACATCAATCTTCCTGGGTAAGTGTACTTCATGAATCTCATTTTCACCTTCTAGTCTCCCCAAGTGGAATCATGTTCGAATATCAGCGCTCTAAACACCAGCAGTTCATCCTTCATTCAGCATTCTCCTTTCCCTCTCACTGCACACTCTCAGTCTCTGGACATCAGCATCGCGGGTACCGCCGTCACTGCCTCATCTACATCGGCATTAAATACATTCTCTAAAATCCACTTCGAGTCACACTGCTCCACCCTCATAAGAAGATCCTTAAAGGAGTATTGGCAATGGTCCTTGTTCTGTAGTTTAGGTCCTGGACGACTAGCCTGTCTGTCCGTGGAGTGGATTCCCTCTCTCTATGTAGGGTCTTCCGAAGGTTTCTCACTTTTTTCCCCACGGGGTTTTGTGAGTTTTCCTTGCCATGCAGGAGGGTCTGGACAGTTAGTGTCCAACTAGAAGGCCCGTGGTGATGATCCAGGATACTTTAACATTCTACAACATCTATGGACATTTTATCAACATTCATAGACTATAATTACTCCTTAAACAATCCCTCGACGACCCCCTGGTCTGAACAAATTCAAAACCTCTGCTCCCTGCATGTAACCTCTCTTCCTTTCTCTACACCCGCCACTCCTTCCGGATAGGAGCAGCCACTTGGACTGCTGACCTGGGACTCCCTCAATCATCTCTCCAGGAGCTCGGTCCCCGGTTCTCTACCACATTCATCCGTTCTGGCAGCCCAGTGCCTCCTCTCATATAAGTACGTATGCATCTCCTGGTGGTGGCAACTCCTCATTTCCAGCATGCCGCGCACTCGAGCCGAGCTCGTGCGCGTGCCAACGCCTAGCGCTAGAGCCTAGCTCGCGCACGGACATTACGCCGCGCACTCGAGCCGAGCTCGTGCGCGTGCCAACGCCTAGCGCTAGAGCCGAGCTCGCGCCCGGGCATTACGCCGAGCGCGTGCCAACGCCTAGCGCTAGAGCCGAGCTCGCGCACGGACATTACACCGCGCACTCGAGCCGAGCTCGTGCGCGTGCCAACGCCTAGCGCTAGAGCCGAGCTCGCGCCCGGGCATTACGCCGAGCGCGTGCCAACGCCTAGCGCTAGAGCCGAGCTCGCGCACGGACATTACGCCGCGCACTTGAGCCGAGCTCGTGCGCGTGCCAACGCCTAGCGCTAGTGCCGAGCTCGCGCCCGGGCATTACGCCGCGCACTTGAGCCGAGCTCGTGCGCGTGCCAACGCCTAGCGCCAGAGCCGAGCTCGCGCACGGAAACAGTCACTCACACCATGCGCCTTCCATAAACGCAGCAACCAAGTCATGGCAAACGCATCGCTAGCCAAGCTCTCTTTTTGGGGATCATGATCTGCACCCAGGCGCAGATCTCTCCAGAGCACGGCCACAGCCGGGGCCTAAGCTCCAAACCAATAAACAAACTCAATCCATAAAATAAACAACTCTTAAACGCATCTCGTCTCTTGTAGTCTCTCCAGGTTGAACGAGACTTGTTATGGATATCTTTGAGAAATGGCTTCCTTCTTGCCACTCTTCCATAAAGGCCAGATTTGTGCAGTGCACGACTGATTGTTGTCCTATGGACAGACTCTCCCACCTCAGCTGTAGTTATCTGCAGTTCATCCAGAGTGATCAGGGGCCTCTTGGCTGCATCTCTGATCAGTCTTCTCCTTGTTTGAGATGAAAGTTTGGAGGGACGGCCGGGTCTTGGTAGATTTGCAGTGGTCTGATACTCCTTCCATTTCAATATAATTGCTTGCACAGTGCTCCTTGAGATGTTTAAAGCTTGGGAAATCTTTTTGTATCCAAATCTGGCTTTAAACTTCTCCACAACAGTATCTCGGACCTGCCTGGTGTGTTCCTTTGTCTTCATGGTTCTCTCTGTGCTTTAAACAGAACCCTGAGACTATCATAGAGCAGGTGCATTTATACGGAGACTTGATTACCAAATCCAAAGGTCTCTGCACCTCCACCGCCTGAAAGAACTCAACACTTCCACCAAAATCATCAGCAGCAATGTCACATCATCAGCAGCAGAAGCAGATACAGCATCAGAAACACAACTGGCTGCTGCATTATCTTCAGCTGCTGTTACACTTTTCCCACCTACAGCTCCTGTTATGCGACAGTAGCTCAGTTGGAAGCGCACTGGTCTTTGGACCTAATAGTCGTGGGTTCGAGCCATCACGACCATTTTGAAATAAACATTCACCTTCTCCCGTTGATGTCTGCTGTCGTTGTGTCCCTGGGCAGCCCCCGCTGAAAGACCAAGGCCATCTCGTCAATGACGGATAAGAAATCCTCCCGTGGACCCACCACGTGCAGGAGGGTCAGCGAGGGACTTGAGACTTGAGTGGCAGCTCCGATTGCCACCCCCAATCCCAGAAATGGAAGACAATTACATGACATGACATCTCCTGTGAAGCCCCCACTATCGCTCCAGGCTACAAGAAACAGGCTTGTACTGGGGGTTCCTCAACCACCTCTATCTCCATCAAAGGCTTTAATCACCTCCAAAGCCACCTAGGGCATCCAACTGATTCACCCACAAAATCCACCAATCCCTTCCATATCTCCACAACCATTCTCGTTCCTCAGCCCATCTCTCCCCTAACCCATCACCAAGAACCCCTCCTCGTCCAACAGCTAAACTTCAGCCTGCCCCTCCCTTAACCCATCACCAAAAACCCATCCAACCTTACCCCTCCTTGTCCAACACCCAAAACCTGGTATAATACATAACAGAAAGACATCTGGAGTCGGTCAGTCTAATCAGGAAAATCTAATTCTGTTCAATCTCTACATGCTGCCGTTAGGTCAGTTAATATGCAGACACAAAGCGTCCTATCACAACTATGCAGACGACACTCAGATCTATGTCTCACTGACTGCAGGAGAACATGGACCAGTGGACTCACTCCTTCACTGTATCCAACAGATCAGTGAGTGGATGCAAAACCACTTCTTTCAGCTAAACGCAGACAAAACTGAAATGAATGTCTTTGGTCCTCAGGAACCAAGACAGCGTCATCTGTCACCTACAGTCCCTCTCCCTAAAACCTTAAAATCAGGTCAGAAATCAAAGGGTAATACTGGACTCAGACTATCTTATGAGGACTTGGAGATTCTTGTCCATGCATTTGTCTCCAGTAGGTTAGACTACTGCAATGGCCTGCTCACAGGTCTGTCCAAACAGGCTGTAAAACAGCTGCAGTACATTCAAAATGCAGCAGCTCGAGTCCTGACTAGAACCAGGAAGTACGACCACATTAGTCCAGTCCTCAGGTCCCTGCACTGGCTTCCTGTGGCTCAGAGAATAGATTTTAAAACAGCTCTGCTAGTGTACAAGTCTCTCCATAGCCTCGCACCAAAATATATTAGTGACATGTTAGTCCCATATGAACCAGCCCGGACTCTGAGGAGCACAGGGACTGGACTCCTGTTAGTGCCCAGAGTCAGAACTAAACATGGGGAGGCTGCTTTTCAGATTAATTTAGCAAAATCTGGAACAATCTTCCTGAAAATGTGAGACAAGCCTCTCATCTGACAATGTTTTCATCTTGGTTAAAAACAGTTATGTTTATGCTGTGTATACAACTGAGGGATTTTATATTTTAATTCTAATTTTCAATGTACTGTGATTATTTATGATCATAATGCTATCTTGTTCAGCACTTTGAGTTGCATTGCGTATAAATTGTACTTTACAAATAAACTTGCCTTGCCTTGCTTTGCCATATGTCTGCAAGCCATATTCCCAAATTATGCAAAACTTTGGGCGTTTTACAAGGCAACAACATTGTTCAAATACCGGGAGCCAAACATCTAACATTTTTACGTTTGTAGTATTCAAAACATCACAATAAAACTAATCTCAACGGCTATGTAGTTAATCTCTTTTTAATCTCTGGACAGTGTACAGAGAGATAGATACTGTACAGTGTGTTCTGCACCAGAAAATAGCTAGATTGCTAGTTTCCATGTGCAGTCCCTGATTGCAAAGAAATACATTGCAATGTGAACGTTCATCCATCCATTCTCCATCAACCACAACACTCTCACCCATTCACTACATTTCATTCATTCTTTTCATTTCATTCATTTCATTTTCAACCCCTTTATTTGTCCATTTCTGGGTCGGGGGGGTGGCAATGAGAGCTGCCACCCAATGCTCATAGCACCAGTCCCTCGCTGATCTTCTGCAGGGGGTCCACAGGAAGATGGCTGCTCCATCAGTTGAGAAACCGCCTTGATCTTTCAGCGGGGGGCTTCAGGCAACGTGGGGTTAAGTGTCTTGCCCAAGGACACAACGACAGCAGTCATCAGTGGGAGCAGTTGGAGTAGGTCCCATGGTGGGAATCGAACTCACGACCTCCAGGCCCAAAGGCCAATGCTCTACCAACTGAGCTACTGTCGCCCCATTCATTCTGCATCCGTTAAATTTACATTTCCTAGGGCTAACTATTTGTACAACTATATTAAAGCTGCACTAACTGACTTTATTTTTGTATTCATTACGAAAATGCTATCCATGTCCGTGTAGGGCATTGGGATATACGTCCTTTTGACGAAAAAGTAGCGCAGATTTGTGCTGGCGTGACATTATATTTTAGATCGAGTTTTGATGAAACAAGGAAGAGAATGTGTTTCGGGTCGCAGACTGTGACCAATCACCGCGGACCACTGGCCCCCACTTTTGTGAGAAATCTACAGGTCTCCGTTAGCATAGACGGCTGAGTTAGCACAACAAGACGAGGAGCTAACCTGAAGCTTCGTCTCTTCGTCACCGGTTACTGCTTACACAGCGAGACAGCCATCCAAAAGAAAGTCTTGTTCCTCCGCGCTTCCCGGTTCTATCGTTCTATGGTCACGCCATCCACGTGCAAATCCTTGTCCATGTATTATCCATATTGGGAGACGCTAGCTCCGTCCCAACAGTGGGTGTGTGTGGGGGGCGATAGCTTCGTGGGTGCGGGGAGGGGAGCAGAAAGAGAGAGGCCAGCGAGTCCGCGGCTTCAAAATCCCAAAGTCAGTGCAGCTTTAAGACACAATAGATTAAACACATTCTACAATCAGTGCTGACAAGTTTGGACTCTCAACAGCCACTTTTACAGTTCACATGGAAAAGTATCAGAATCAGAATAAAAATCTACATACATTTCTACAATGTGAAAATAAAAATTATCAATAATTTACTATATTACTAAATACAAGTGCACTCGGTGGAACTTGTTTGATTTTTCAGTTAAATTGGGAGATTTTTCTGTTCTTTGATTGCTTTTGAATAGGGCTGCAACAACTAATCGATAATATCGAAAAAAAATCAATTATTTAAACCGTCGGCAACAAATTTGGTTATCGATTCGTTGTGTCGCGCGATTAATACGTCACCGAGCGCGCGAGTTGGGCGCATTCTTGTAGTTCTATGGTTGAGCGGACGGACGCAACACTGCATGCACACTGCCGTAAAACTCCACAGAAGAAGAGCAGAGTGTGGCGAAGGTGGTCATACAGTCTATGGTGGAGGCATTCATTCGAGCAAGACCGCGTTGAACCAGTGCAGTATAGCGAAGCGAAGGAAGCGTGCGAGTGTTTTACCGCACTACTTTAGACACAGAGTCAGTGTGAACAGTGTTTTTCAGGGTCAGGGCTGTCATTGGGAGGTTCGGAGACAGGTTAGATTTGCGGAGAACAAGCCTAGATGTCACGTCGGGGCGCCGCGCCGCGACAGCAGCCTCTGCTAGTCTCCGGTAAAATCTCCGTCTCTCTGTAATTGCTCTTTGGGTTAAACAACAAAACCTGTTTTTGTGCACTTTGCTTTATACTGCATAGCGTACATTTGTATGTTTCTTTGTGATGATCCAAGGCCACGTTTTTTAATAAGGGGATGGAAACTAAAAATGCTTTTTTTGTATCCGATTAATCGAAGAAATAATCGACAGATTAATCGATTATTAAAATAATCGTTAGTTGCAGCTCTACTTTTGAATGAAAATGCTGATTGTGCAAATGCAGTATTACGTGTGGTTTGTTTTGTTCTAAAAATCTGGGAAAAAATTTCACAAAAAAGGTTCATAAAAAAAAAATACATTCAATATTTCTAAGGCCTGGCGTATTTATAACATGTAGATTAGGTAGGTTTTTCATATTCCAGATTTCTAATACGTTATACAAAATAGATCTGTAAAGTTTACAAAGTTTACAGTTTATTCTCTATGTTGTATTTCCTCTACTAATTGCAAATGTGACACTTGTTTTCAATTAAGTTCAATTCAACAGCAGTTGTCTTGGAGAACTTTACAACGTTGCTGATTTGCCAACTCAACAGAGAATCAAACAATTCAAACCCAGTAAGTAAGTGCAACAATAAAACACACATGGAGCCATTGGTCCATATGGGTCGGATGACCAATGTCCATAAATGTAAATAGATTTCCATAAATAGCTTTTTAAATGTCCCCAATGATCACCACTGTTGGAAGAATAAAATAAAGTATTTCCTTCTGAGAATACTATTTTCCAAAGAATCTAATTTTACTCAAGGAAATGCCAATGTGGAGGCAATACTTTTTTTAAACAGTAAAACACAGTTCTAAACATCCTAGCGTGGGGATTTATTATAATGTACCTGGTTTGAGACTGGACAAAAGTGTAAAGAAGTTTTTTGAATAAGGGGCAATAATCCTCTATGTATAAAAAGGTATCTCGAACAACAAAAGAAACAATTTGAAGCCTATTTGGCAGAAGAATTTAAGTCTCGGCTTGGATAAAGAACATGGCTCGAAATGGTTTTCATTTGTTTTGGTTTACAAGAAAGACAAGCTTACTAACACAAAGTACTTCATGGGTGTTTTACCTTCATGCATTTTCTTTTGTTCCCTGTTCTTTTAAAACATGTATTTATTGACTAAATGGGCTTTTCAGATAATTTTCTTCTTTGTATTATTAACAGACACATGCAATTACGTTGCTGTGAGTTTTTTTTTTTTATTAATCTACAAGGTCGTAAATATCAATAATACTGCTTGATGCAGACTAGAATCAATATGAGCCTTGCAACAATTGACAATGTGCAATTTCTTCTATTGATCCCTGAAGGATGTGAGAGGCCTTATTATGTTGGAGATAGAGCACAATCATTTTAGATCGGTTAGTGTCTCTCTGGCAGCTGAAAGGATGACCTTTAACCCAGGAAAGTTGTGCGTCATTTGAAAACAAAAACAAAAAATATACAGTATATATTTTATATGTTGCATGTTTTTCCTGCTGTGTTTGTGCAAAACAAAGCAAGGGGATAATGCACAATTTCCTTTGGGATCAATCAAGTATTTATATCTATTTATCTCTCTAAAAAAAGATCAGAGTTTGTTCTTTTCTTTTTGGAAGCTTGTCCTATACAGCCTCACGGTAATTACGGCCACTGTCAGCCCATTGTGTATTTCCTTTAAAGATATGTCAAATACAATTTAGATTAATCAAAATGTGCAAAAGAGAAACTGGTGTATATAAGAGAAAGTGGCAGCTGATGAAACTTCTCTGGTGCAAACTTTTCTTGCTTGTTAACAAACTGGTGGCATAGAGCTGAAGATCACTGGAGGAGGATGGGGGTACCTCTGAGACAGGTGAGGGATTTAGAACCCATTGGAGAGGAAAGAAAGGATCTGTCGCAATGTTTGCAAGTGTCTGCAAAAAGAGGATTCCATTAGAACCATTAGATTTTTATTAAAATAAATACATTATAGTTTGAGGAGGCGACAGTGGCTCAGTTGGTAGAGCATTGGCCTTTGAGCCTGAAGGTTGTGGGTTCGAGCCCACCATTAGACCTTCTCCACCGACTCCCACTGATGACTGCTGTGTTTGTGTCCTTGGGAAGACACTTAACCCCACTTTGCCTGAAGCCCCTGCTGAAAGATCAAGGCTTTGCTCTCACATTCAGACCAGCCATCCTCCTGTGGACTCACCACCTGCAGGAGGATCAGTGAGGGGCTGGTGCTATGTGACTTGGGTGGCATCACTGACTACCCGACCCAGAAATGGATTAAGGGGTACAAAATGGATGGATAGATGGATATTATAGTTTGACTCCCTGTGTTGTTATTTAAATGTATAAAGTTGACAACACAGTGCGTGTTTATCACCCTCGTTTCTCAGCTAGAAAGTCCTGGGTTTGATTTCACCTCCAGACAGTTTCAGATTGCTTTGCTTCTATCAGTCTGTCCTGTGGCCACACCACCAGTTTCTCATCACCTTGTATGGGGACTAATGCCATATGAAGCGTATTTGAGAGTCCAGAAAAAGTGGTATACATGAACATGATTTAAAACTGCTACACATTGAAGTCTTCATGGTAAATGGGATTCTACTGGAAAACCGACAATGAAATCATTCCCTTCCCTCAAGTGGGATTTGAGAAGTGTTTTCTTCCCGGATCATTGTGCAGGTCCCGGCTGGATTTCTGCACTGCCTTGGCTCTGAATCCAAACTAGATTCATTACAAATCCCCCTGGTCCTGCTCTGATCGGCTGCTCTCGATGATACACACGCTGGCAACGATCGAGAGACGCACAAATAGTACAAATAGTCTATTTGGATCATAACTGCTGAACTGCGTCAAATAAAGGAGACATATCATGCAACATAGTTTATGATTTGTCCATATTAAAGCTATGTTTGCAGCTCGTAGTTTTCAGATTCTTCCCTCTGATGGTAGCATAGAGAGTTACAAGTGAATTTCACTTTTTGAGCGAGTGGATACCATGGATCTATTATAATAACTGGATAGGGTATTACTAGCTTGTAGCTGAATAACTCATGTGCTCGGGGGATTCTCGCGGTACTGCAGACTAGACCAGACTAAATTCACGTGGGCTACCCAGAAATTTTCCCCTCAGAACTCAATGCATATAAGAGTTTCGTTTTTCAGCCTTTTCGGGCCTCATTTTGGCGCTTAGCTGTCGGGTTCGTGCCGGGCTCGGGCTTCTTTTTTTTAAATATATGTTTCTTTTTTATTATTATTATAATTATTTTTAAATGATTTTTATACATAATGATATGCATATATATATATATATATATATATATATATATACATATATATATATATATATATATATAAATATATAAATAACAATGTCCGTTGATTGACAACAAGTTATTAAAAAAGTTAATATATTAATGACACCGTAACCAGCGTGTCCTACAGCAGCAGCGAGCCGTGGACGCATCATCCCCGTGTCTCCTGCTGCATGCTGTGGTCAACAGCGAACAGGAACAATAGTAGAAATGGATCAAGTGGAAACAAAACAAATTCAAAAGTGGAGACTAAACTTGCAATTGGAAGGTGATTGCGTACAACAAGGAAATCAGATGTGTCGGGTTCTGTCGGGCTCGGGCCTGTTATACAGCGTTCATTGGTCGGGCTTATACGGGCTCGGGCTTAACATTAGCGGGCTCGGGCCGGGTCGGGCTTCATTTTTCAGGCCCGAACGAAACTCTAATGCATATTAAAACAGCTCAACCTCAGCTAAAAGAGAACCTACAGCTTTCATAAAGGTCGGATTTTGTGGGGATTTTAGTGTCCCTTGTCATCCTGAACTTTTTTTCTTCTTAAATCCTTCGGTTTTGTTTAAATCCACACTTTAGTGCCACAAACTCTGCTCGTCTGGCTCTCGCTCTAACTCCCGCTCTGATGAACTGCTCTGATTGGTCAGAGCGCGGCCGAGCCCCTCTGTGCACGTGCGTGAGACCCGGTGTGAGACCCACACACGCGTGTTTGGCGCAACGCATTATGGGAGATCATCCACTGCGCAGAACCGGGAGGACCAGACGATGCCCAAATACAGGCGAGTTTCCCATAGATCTTTGCGAGTTCCAGGCGACTTCCGCTAATCTTTCAGCCCCCATGCCGTCACAAAGCTGAGCACAACCATTCATTTGAATAGGGCGCCATCTTGGATCGCCGGGGCTTGGTGGATTAGTACAAAGACCTGGTTGTTCATCTGAACCAGAATCTGGACTGGACACTATTATATTATTTGGAGTAAGGGGGGCCACTCCAGATGACCTTCTCTGACTCTGTGGTGACATCAGCCATCGTGCAATAGCATCACAAAGAGACAGAACACTGAACAAGGTCATCAGGAAGAGTGACTGGCACCCTGTCTGTCTTTAGTGAGCTGCTTCAGTGTCAGATGGATCCAGCCCGGAAGGAAAGGTTCCACAGGTCTTTCCTCCCTACGGCTGTCAGACTGCACTATGAACACTGATGAGGACTCCAATCCTATCATGTCAAAATGTGCAAAATGTGTCCACTGTCATTTTACTTAGTCACTTTTAGCCCATACCCTCATGCTGCGGACATACACAATATATTTTATTTGATTGTGCCACACTCAAAATTCAATTATCTCCTACTATTACTGAAATTTCTCTTCGGTTGGAAGAATAAAGGACCTCCTAATCTTAATAATTTTACCCTTCATACTTTTATCACCATATATTTTTCACTTCACATTCTAAAATATGAATTGAGAAAGTAAATAGTCTCATTTTTAATTAGCCAATGATAATGAATAATATTTCTTCTTTATTGCAAGAGCGGCAGGCTTTTAACAGGCCTTGCTCCCTCGCCTACTCTGTACAATCCAAGCCTCATCTTCGGACAAAGCATGATAATTTCTGATGATATTTGCAGAACGTTTCTTGATAAGATTATTATAGTTTTGTAATTAGCGTGCACATTGGCCTCCTTGTGTATTCATCACGTACAGCTGCTTGTGTCTGCTGCAGCATCTTGACAGGAGTGCTCTGCTTCAATCACGACACCACAGTTAATTATGAGTCTTCAGCCCAGCCCCGGGCAGCTCTCCTTTAGCGACGGACTGAATAAAATACCAGGCAGTTTTTTAGCGTAGAACAACTGTTAGCATAGAACAGTTTTCCTTCCCTGTGACTTTATGGGTGAAATGCTGCCACGTTGTATAGTAAAAATTTGTGTGAGTTTTGCGATGGAAAGGCAACAGACAAAGAGTGGGTAGAAATTGTAGCTTGAAAATTACATATTTATAAATAGACTTTACACAATTGATAAGAGACTAAGTGCCGTATCTTGTTACGGGGATAATGAATGTGCTCTAGCGTGTTTATAGACCTCATTCCAAAGCAGAGCTCTGGTCGGTTTTGAGTCGACTTCAGCGTCAGTGTTGAAGTTTGAAACGCAAGAAACTCAGATAATGTAGTTCAAGTCACTGCTCTGTCTCAACGTCCATGCACTAGGCACATTTTTTACTCAACTTGTTTAAATGTTTAATTCCAAGAGGAATGAATGATACCAAGCAATAAACTTTAATAAAACTTCCATGCTAATGTCGTGACGCTTTGAAAGAAAATGTAATAATATATTCATGCAATAATTGTTGCCATACAGATACTCGGCCCAAACCAGGTGGAATAAAAGAGGACGTTTCATGACACTACAGAGTTAAAAGTTACATACAGACAAAAACAAAAGATTTGTACCCAAGGAGATGGTTTGGATTAGAGAGAGAAAGAAGAAAGACCCTGGCGGGCGTCGGCACTGACACCGAGATAACGTGGGTCGCCACAACATTGAATTATTTTGATCAAAGGACTTTTCTTTGCACAGTCACAGTGCCTCCAATTCATCCATCTTTCTGAAATGTTGGTCATACATAAGTGAAATCTACTTCTCTACAGATTTTTAAAACACAAAGCTGAGACCCTATAGATTACAACCTCCAAGATATGGGAGCCGATCGTATGATTCAGTCAAAGTTGAATTATTGAAAGTGCAATGTCACTGAAAGTATACTGTATACAGTGCCTTGCGAAAGTTTTCGGCCCCCTTGAACCTTTCAACATTTTGCCACATTTCAGGCTTCAAACATAAAGATATAAAATTTTAATTTGTCATGAATCAACAACAAGTGGGACACAATCGTGAAGTGGAACGAAATTTATTAGATAATTTAAACTTTAAAAAAGAATAAAAAACTGAAAAGTGGGGCGTGCAATATTATTCGGCCCCTTTACTTTTAGTGCAGCAAACTGCACTATCTGCAGTTCATCCAGAGTGATCATGGGCCTCTTGGCTGCATCTCTGATCAGTCTTCTCCTAGTTTGAGATGAAAGTTTGGAGGGACGGCCGGGTCTTGGTAGATTTGCAGTGGTCTGATACTCCTTCCATTTCAATATAATTGCTTGCACAGTGCTCCTTGAGATGTTTAAAGCTTGGGAAATCTTTTTGTATCCAAATCCGGCTTTAAACTTCTCCACAACAGTATCTCGGACCTGCCTGGTGTGTTCCTTTGTCATCATGGTTCTCTCTGCGCTTTAAACAGAACCTTGAGACTATCAAAGAGCAGGTGCATTTATACGGAGACTTGATTACACACAGGTGCATTCTATTTATCATCATCAGTCATTTAGGACAACATTGGATCATTCAAAGATCCTCACTGAACTTCTGGACTGAGTTTGCTGCACTGAAAGTAAAGGGGCCGAATAATATTGCACGCCCCACTTTTCAGTTTTTTATTTGTTAAAAAAGTTTAAATTATCCAACAAATTTCATTCCACTTCACAATTGTGTCCCACTTGTTGTTGATTCATGACAAAAAATTAAAATTTTATATCTTTGTTTGAAGCCTGAAATATGGCGAAATGTTGAAAGGTTCAAGGGGGCCGAATACTTTCGCAAGGCACTGTATATCTTAATTCCTAGTTACCTGCTTTGATCAACTTTGTTTCATTTGATAACATGAAAAAAATGTAGAATTTCAGTTCTGAGTATTGCAGTGATGTTGTTCCATCAGAGCGTGTCGCAGGCAGTGATCCACAAACAATGAGATGCCCTGGCCTTCTGCTGCTGCTACTGCTGCTGTTCCTGCTGCGGCTACTGTTTCTGCTCCAAAGCCCAAGCTATTTAAAATACAGACCATTATAAGTGTTAGAAGGATAGTTATGTGACAATTAGCATATATTTCAACATTGTACCTCCTACTTTCATAACAGTTGCTTGAAAAACATTGAGAACGGTCACAGGAACTCCCCTGATTGAACAGGAGTGAGGCCGCAAGACACACAAAATAAGTTATGTAGGTGAAGACTTTTTAAAAAACAATATACAATTTACCGGTCATTAAATAAAATACTTAAGGATGCAGTAAGAGATTTTGTTAGCTTAGCCGTATAGCACCAACTCGAAACCACTCCCCCCTCCCCTCGCCTCTCCACCCAACCAAACATCCAGCATTTTCTTTTCTTTGTCACGACAGGGAGAGTGGGTGGCAAACGTGAAATTGGCATTTTCTGTTCAGCCGTTCAAGGTTTTAGAAAATAATCCGATAACTCAGAATCAGAATCCTTTTTATTGCCATGTGAGTAACAGGAAGTCACAAACTAGGAAATTGCAGGTGCGCACACTCGCGAGAAGCAGGAATAGGGTGAAGGGGGTGCCCCATTGATTTATTTTATTGGTCTGCTCCAATATATTTTGTATTAATTTTTGGTGACTATAAGCATCAGGTCAATTCCATTACTATTTGAAAACACATGATAACTTGACTATTTCTAGGGTTTAGGGACGTTTTCCCACGTTATTAAAAAAAAATGAGTCTGGAAAAAAATCTTCATCTTTAATGATTGATACCCCAGAACGATGTTCAAACCATACCACATTTAACTTTGTAACAAAATCCATGTCACTCGCAAAACAGTTTTGTTATTTCCCTAGTTTTCACATGCATAACAGAGGGAGGATCACCATGACTCAGCTCTCAACTCAAGGCATCAATTAGTGACTCACAGAACAGCACAGATCTACACTTTGTCAACATGCACTATGTATATGTGGTACTTTACAATCTAAATAAATGCCATGTTAATACCATAAAAAACACCACGGGTAACCAGGGCTGCCTATATACTGCATTTGATCAGAGAAATCAAGAAAAGAATAATACAGGTTGTAAATGTAAAGAAGCTGAACAAATAATAAAAGCAAGAAAATTGTTTTTTTTTTGCTTTGAGGACTAACTAGACGTTTAATGATATGATTGTTTTTTTTAAACTCAGACTTTGAATAGATATTGTTTGGGTAATGACTTGCAAATGTGTCTATTTGTTTATTAATCAGTCATTTGTTATTTTGTCAGTTTTAGTCGTCCAGACAGGTGTTTTGGTGGTTTCTACTGTAGATGTTCATCAGATAAAAAGAATTCGTTCACACAGGAGCAAGTGAGCAGATGGTGATAGCAGGTCATGGGATGTGCTATCAGGGACTCAGAGTTTTAGCACATTCTCCAGGCTCACATCAGCTCTGCTTGTGTCTCTCCATGGCCTTGCACCAAAGTACTCTAAAATGTTAGAACTAAACATGGGGAAGCAGCATTTCAGAACATTTCTTGATAATGTGAGACAGGCTTCTTCTCTGACAATATCTATAATACAGGTTAAAACATACAGGTGAAGGATTTTAGCTTCACTCTTCTTAATTTACTGGGATCATGCATGAGTGGCCTGGTGTATGAACTGTGTACAAACTTGCCTTGCGCATGAATCTGATGTAAAAGTGTAATGATCTATTTTGTATATAGGTGTACATATCATAAAAATGGGTTTTAATCAGTTAATTGTATTGCAAATTTACTTAAAGCAATCATTGCTTATGTATATGTTGAGAATAATAGTTTGTGGACAGAGGACTGTGTTGAGAGTAACACAACTGCATATTACACAGCCTTTTGATCATATGTCTAATTCTAAGTTAAGTTGTCCTTAAAGTAGCAGTATGTAATATTTGCATGTCAAGTCAAAATGAAAATGAAATGAAATGAAAAAGTTTTACGACCCGTAAAAGTTGTTATTGTTTTCATTCTCAAGTCCTACCCTTCGCCGTTTCGCCAATCAGGAAGTGCGGGGTCCGGGTTGCCAGAACTCCGTGGTAAAATAACATGTGGCCGCAGTAGAAAGGTCTTGTTATGACTCTCAAATCATTAATGACAAAACAAAGACTAAAACGAGGATTTATATCGGGACGCCTTTGAAAAATTGAGACAGCGGATAAAAGTTTTTGTGCGATGCAAAACTTGCTGCTCTGAGTACGTTCTTCATGAATGTTGGAATTCCTTGCATCCACGGGAGAGTTCATCGTGGTTAGGTGGTCTAGTGGTAAAGTCACTGCCTTTACAATACATTAACCTGAATTCGATTCCTGTTAGAGGTTTTTGTATTTAATTGCATGTTATCACATTCTATGACAGATTGCTCTAAAAACGGTAAAAGACTAAGGTCAAGAAGTTTTTTGCGGATTATAGCTTAATTGTATAAAACATCATTTAAGACCACATGTACAGTACCTCAATTAAAATTATGTTAGTCTCTTTTTGATGTAGGACTTATACATGTATGTCTAAAAAAATAGGGAATAAATAAAATTGAATGGTGATATCCTCTGGAGCAGTGTCTCCCAAAGTGGGGCCCCAGGTGCACATGGTGCACCAGGGGCAGCGGCAGGGGCAGCGGCAGGGGCAGCGGCAGGGGGGCCGCGAGAGGTCATCAAAAAATAAATGTTTTATATAATTATTGTATGTTAAATTAACAATGTTTTGTTTGTAATATTACAATATTTGTGTTCATTATTTGACTTAATCCTTTGTGTTTTACAAAGTGGGGATGGTCATTTACACGTTTGTAGCAGAAGCTTTATCCTCCAAATAAAATAACGAGAAGAGCCTATTTTTAACGTTGTCTTCTTGGTTATTATTTCGGGGGGCCTCGCAGACCCGTCAGAATTTTAAGGGGGCCCCGGTGTTACTGACTTTGGGAATGGCTGCTCTGGAGGAAAGCCTGATATTGATACGCTGAAGAAATATGTTCCAACATTCATTCTTCCCACTTCTATTTTGGACATCAATTGCTTATTTATTTTGCATAATCTATCATTACATTGCTTTTATTTGTTTGTTTGTTTTTTATCTCAAATTTCCAAATAAAATAAAATAAAATAAAACATTCATTTGAAACATTCATTCAACATTAGCACGGCTCATGGCAATGCCAATGGAGACAGAAAAACAACTGATAAAATAATTCCCTGTGTTTGCTGCTGGATTTGGTGTGTATCTGGCAACCTGAGTCAGGGAGAGTGGGAGAGGACTACAAAATATTGCTGACTGCAGAACCACTTTTGGCCAGATTTTTACATACTGCTCCTTTAACCAGTTGCTTCCTTCGTTGCTGGGATTATTGTGAGAATGTTTTACAATGAGTGAGCACTGGTTTAAGGAGTTGTGCCTAAAGCTGCTTTCAGACCGCCAACGCTGGAACGCTAAAGCCTCGCTCACCAGACGCACATTCTCTAGTTTTCAGACGCAGGGGTTTTCAAACCAGAAGTCCTGGCGCGCGCCGGAAGTGGCACAAGTAGCCGGCGGGCTTTGATGCTAACAGAGTTTTGCTAGCGGCTTCTTGTGTAAAGTTCTTCTCCAATAATGCAGCGTGCCTGTGTCCAGAGACCCTCCACAGACTTTATATAACAGTAGTATGTGTTCACGGAGGTGCGCAATACGTTTATTTTATTATTAAACGGTACTTCCGCATCGGCGAACACACTCGAAGCAGTTGCATAAAGTCACGGGAGCATGAAAACTCACATGTTCACAAGCACACAGTCCCTCATTGTCAACCCTGGTTTAGTCCTGGTGTAGCTCCTGTTTTGGCTGTTTACGAGTATGTTCAGTCTGCTCGCTCAGACCGCTTCTGTCCCCGTGATCACTTTGTGGTTCTCTAATTGGTTGCTGCATGAGCGTCCGAGGAAACATTCAGCAATATTTATCTCCTGCGTGCGTCGATTTTCGGCTCCTGCACCTCTCCTTCCACTTTGCCGAGCAGTCCGTGCATGCATTCTGACACGCACATGCATTTTGACGTTAGAACGCGCGTCACCATTGACTTAACATTGAAAGCCGACACAACGCATGATCCGGTCTGAACGCGGCATGAGAGCTGGTTTTTGCCTGAGTGGATGAGAGGTGGATACAGGGTGAGAAGAGGATCTCTGGGCTCTTTTATGTGCAGGCTTTGACCCACAGACTGGACACCACATTGGACTAGCGCAAGCTGCCATAACTCATACGCGTGTATGAGTTATGGCATAATGGAGACATATTGTCTCCATTATGGACAAAATAATATTTTTGGTTTATTCACATAATAGTATAAGATGAATGTTGCACTATTTTGAGATTAAAGTAAAAAATATGTTTTGATTAATCTTGTAAAACATTATATTGCTCTCATCATATTGTGACGTTTCATGTTATTGACTTTATTCTCATAATGAATTACATTAAAATGAATACTGTATGATAATTTGATGATAAAGGATAATTAAAACATAAGTTGAAGTTTCGAGAGAGGAACTATTCACATTGATTTGTGGTAATTTCAACGTTAGGTACGCCAGCTCTCGTCAGTGTTATTTAGAAAATGTTTGTATTTACATTAATTGTAGATTTTAAAAAGATTATCCATCTGGAGAGGCTGTTTGCTTGTTTGACTTTTGTTTCTTTGCCCTTTGTGAACGGCTCCAGTATGTGTTGCGGAACTCTACAGGTCCGCACAAAGCAGTCCGAGAGCTCTGTGTGAATTCCCTTGGATTTGGATCGTAGAAAATGGCTCTCCACTGGTCAACTCTTCAGTGCACACCTGATACTGTGAAATTGGTTCACATCCCTACCACTACTTCCTGGGGACAAACTAAGAAAATAAATGCATGAACATTGTCTGTGCAGGCTTCAAAGAACTTGAAAAAAGTAGCAGCGCATAGTCCGGCCAAATGGACAGTTCGCCAGCAATGCTATATTCAGATTAGTTTGCGTTTGACTCATGCACATACTTTTTTAAATAGCCCTTTTTAACCCATTTGCAGAGCCATATGTCGTGAAACTAACCAAAGGGGCCCAAAACTGTCAGGGGATGGTTCAGATGTATTACATAGACCAGTGGAAGAACATGACCGTGTTTGACCAGAGCAGAGCAGAGATGGTGTGTCGGACTCAACACTGTGGTTCTGTCATGTCCATGGGGATGAGGCCGGTGTGGGGAGTAGTCTTCTCCTATCTAGTGGGATAGGTGCAATGTCTTTTTTTTGGTTTATGGAAATGTATTAACATTCATGGACATTGGTCAACCCCCCACAAGGACCAATACATATGTGTTCTTTATTTTTTGTGTTTGAACGGTTTGATTTTCTGATCTGTGTTGGCGTTTTCCATTGTTCTGTTAAGTCCTCTGAGACACTGTTGTGATTTAGGGCTATACAAGAAGACATTTAATTTATTGGATTTAAAGTAATCAAAAACATAATAATATATGCATTTCAGTACAAACACACTGCATGTCACAAAAAAGCAAGTCTGAACAAGTGAAATCCAGGGATAGTGCATTCCAATGCTTTATTGTTTTTCTTTTTAGTTCATGGGACAGGAAACAGGTGCTGATTGGCACACCTGAGACTGCAACCAGACACATGTTTGTGCAGAAGGTACAGGTAGCCTGGAGCCTGGCCGTGAAGCGCTCTGTAGGTCAGTACCGAGATTGTAAAGTTAATCCTGTACACTGCAGAGGTAACCAATGAAGAGTGGCAAGGACAGAGTGGATGCAGGTTTACTGCAACTTAATAATAATAATCTGTAGGAGGTCAATTTGGGCTCTATTAAGGCCAAATTGACTCCCTTTTCTGAGAAAGCATGCACTAGAAAAACACGTACATTTAAAGCAGGTATTATTTGTTTGTAGCCTCTAAACACCTTTAGGGGGATATTATATTTTAATTACACATTTAATTAAAATATAATATATTTTTTTCATACTCTTCTCCAAACACAATGTAACAAGTAGTCATTGTAAATCTAATTAATTGCAACAAACATATTTAAGGGCTATATATTTGTTACACTTTTTTAGAATCCCGCAACTGCCCTGAATAATCCGTCCAGAAAACATAGTTGAATAGCCTGAACTAGATGTGTGCTTTTCAGCCTGTGACTGAGACGTGCTCATCAGAGTCCTGGCCCTGTTTCTGCTCAAGATCATCTTAATCCCTGTGCTCTACTGCTGCTGCAAGACAACTACTACTGCTGCTGATACTGCAACTACTGCTACTGCTGCTACTACATGAAAATACATACAAGTAAATACAAATTAAATCCTAGTCTAGAGTTTACAAATGAGGAAAAATAAGAAGTTGACTCGAGCATAGTTTTTTTTTTTACTCAGTCCTCAAAGGGCCAAGCAGCTACAGGTATTCATTCCAACCAAGCAGGAGCTGTATCGTCTGGAATAAAAACCTGCAATCGCTTTGACCTTTGATGACCGAGTTGAATTTAGAATGTTGTTGCTGCGAGAGAATCCAGTCTCGCTTCCCTGTGCACGTGGAGTTACACCGGTGCAAGCTCCTGGACATATTATTTACAACAAGAGAGCTTCTATGTAGTGGCTCTCACATATAGAGTGTTCATTTGAATTTGTCTATAAATAAGCTATTGGGTGGGGGATTTTGTCTATCCTCTCTCTCTCCTTTTTGCTCGTCCACTGCCAGGGACACATCACATGCGACAGGAGCAGAGCAGACTGAGAAAACGGTCACATAAATCACACACATGGACAGAACAGTGACAATAGGATGCCTGTGGAGAGCTGTTCTTTGTACGTCAAGCTGCAAAAGGATGTGTGTTCATTGCATTTTTGACTCATTGTTGCAGAAAAAAAACCCAGGCAGTTAGTCGGACCCGTTTCCTGACCACAATGGCCTCCACCCCGGCTGGGCAGCTGACCTGTGAACACCTTGGGGTTGCTTTAACAGCCATATCTAATCAGTAAAATTAATACCTTTTTAACAATTGAAAATGATTGCCAGAATCAAAAAGTATGTGTATATGAATATAAATATGATCCTCTATCCATCAAGTTGATACACTACTATCATGCATAGGTTTTTTTTTGACACAGACGCTTCGTTCATTATTCATTCATAGCACACACTGTGGGGATAAGCTACAACTGTAGCCTCAGCTGCCCTGGGGTAGTCTGACAAAAGTGAGGCAACCAGTCTGTACTATTGAACCCTGTGACCACCACCAACCATTCATGCACACACTAGACTCATTCTGGCAGGTTAGACTTCATTTTAAAAGCATTTTTTTCTCAATTATTATTTTCTCTAAAAAAATGACCAAAATCTAAGTAAATCTTTTTCAATCTAAGCATACCTGAACCAATTTTGTTCAGGAATAATTACAAAAAAAATAATTTCCAAGCCAATATACCAAAAATTATATTCAAAATACTTCCAAAACCCTATATTTACTGTTTTATGTAACAATATGAAAAAAAAAACTGTTAGTATAACTCTAGTGAAGCCCATTCATTGTTATTGGGGGTTGCAGCTCAAAAGGGTGACAACCTCTGAGTTAGACTTTAATGTTACTGTAAACGTGTAAAACAACAGCAGTATAATCAAAAAACATCTGCCCGAGTTCTGACTAATTTCACTTAATTTTAAAAACATACATAACATTTTGTACAATATTGTGAGATCAGTAAAGTATCTCATCTCAATATACAGTATATTTGTTTGCATCTGGCTACATGTCAGTCTGGGTTTGTGCCACCTTTGGTTCATTCAACACTTGGGCTCATCAAGAGACAAAGATGTGACCCTTAGAATAATTCTCTGCATTCTCTTTTCACAATCGCATGTTTAAATCTGAAGCGACTCGACTAAAGGGAGCATTAGAATATCCATTGGTTAAACATAATGATCTGTTACTGCATTCAGCAGATTAGGCACATGAGACAGTGTATTCAAGAACGATGTTTATTGCATTCTAGACAAGGTACTTATATATTTGGTACTCACGGCAGAGAATTCCGTGACGAATGCAGAAGGCCAATAAAATTATGAAATGAAATACCCCAGGGCCCAGACCCTGGTGGTGGAAGGAGACCAGTAAGCTTATGAGTTTGTGTGCATACCTTATGTGTATTTATCGTACAGTGTTGTTTTAGCTCACTACAGTAAACTATATTTGTATTTTTCTCTTTATTCAATGTACTGCAGTGTTGAGGACATCACCCTTTGATTTCATTTATTCCCTATTTTTTTAGATGTATAAGTCCCACATCAAAAAGAGACGACCATTTTAATTGGGTACATGTGGTCTCAAATGATTCTTTTTAAAAATAAGCTATAATCTGCAAAAAACATCATGATCTTACTTTTTGAGCGATCTGTCAAAAAAATTGATATTATACAATTAAATTCAAACGGACTCTCCTCTAACTCGAACCCGAGTCGCAGGAGTGTAAGCGCAACGGTCTAACCACTACTCCATCGACACACACGATTGCGAGTAGTGGATGCAGAATGCGATCAAAGCAGCAAGTTTCACGTCACACGAAAAGTTTTATCAGCTGTCTCAATTTTTCAAAGGCGTCCCGATGTAAATCCTCGTTTTAGTCTTTGTTTTGTCATTAATGATTTGAGAGTCATAACAAGACCTTTTTTTGTTTGCGGCCACAAGTTATTTAACCAGTGAGATTTGCCGCGAGGAGTTCTGGCAACACGATCACGGACTTCCATGGGACTTCCTGATTCGCGAAGCGGCGGAGGGCAGGCCGCCAAAATGAAAACAATAACAACTTTTACGGGTCGTAAAACTAATTTTGATGTTCAAATATCTCGGCTGAACTACTGTTATCAGTTAAAGATGAATTCGAAAAGAGCATAATTTAATAACGCCTTTTGAAATATTGGGGCCATTTAATGATGATTTGACATGCAAATATTACATACTGCTACTTTAAATATTTCCCATTGTGGTGATGTCATCTATGGAATGGGCTTACACAAGGAATTGAGAAATGTCAGAATAAAACTCATAATGCAAACAAAAATCAGAGATGGCAAGATGTTTGTGGAGCCGAAAGAAAATATTTTGTGAGATGGGAACTTACAAACCATTCCTCTGCATCTGAATCAAAGCAAACACCCAACCGAGGACTAAAACCTATGTTTCTTGTACTGAGCAAACTAATACATGGTTGAGATTGTGGTCAGGAAAAAAACATGACCATCTTCAAACAGCCAAAGCTCAAGTTAATCATTTTAGCATGAGCGCTGTAAGTCGACCGTGGCGTCGGGTTCATGTGCTTTGGAAACATGCGAAGAGTCCCCAAGTGAAATGGAAACGGTCAACACAGCTCACTGTGCTGGAGCGGGGCGGACATGTTTCCAGGCCATTTCTGTTCACAGGAGCGTGACCAATATCCAATGACCCAAAATATCTCAGCTCCTGTATTCTCCCAGTCCAAGTGGAAAAGTCTGAACCTCATACCATGTACAGTACACGCTAAAGTAGTATAGTATATGGTGGATTTGGTACTCTGAAAGGCTGCTATAGGGAAAGGCAGCCATCTTTATTTCTTTACAAAGCTAAGAGTAAATTTGAATTGGTCCATAGAAACATCCTTAATAGGAAAGTTAGTTCTTTACTTGACTTTGACTTCCCCAAAACAAAGTCTCAAAAAAGGATGTCACCTTTAGGCCCTATCATGGCGAAGACAAAAAGGCTCCGAAAATATATCTGTTCACACACACATTTATGACTAAATAAATTTTTAAATTCACATCCGAGGAACACATCAGATAATAATCTCAACTCTAAATAAACAGCAGGAGAAAAGAAGCCCAGCTCACACGTATCACAAGTGATAGGAGGTCTGGGCACCATCTGTTGATTTTGTTGGTGAGGTGTGATTTACAATTGACCATAGACGTCTATTGGGCACTATGAATATATGTGTCATACAGTATGTGTCTGCACGCATGCACCAATCGCACAGAGAAATATGGCTGCAGACATCTTGTAAACAACACATGCTCAAGACCATGGGAGACTTCAGATCTCAGATTAAAAGTAAGAGTTTTTCCCCCTCACACAGACACAAACCGCTGCAAAATATCATGAGCTCACAAAAAAAGCCTGCGCTTCATCCATGTTGAAAGGATTTTTACCTTATCATCTATCACATGAATATCTACACTGTACAACAGCCTGTGACCTGTCTGTCTCATAATTAACAACTGAAACAAACCTTAGGAACAATGGAAATTAACTCAGCCAAATGGCAGGATTCACATATCTGAACCAAACAAACATTCCCAATCAGCTCTCAGCAACTCTCAAAATCACTGCACACTGACTCACTGAAGTGACGTCCTCAGCGTCAGCGATGTCATAGAATGGTGGGGCTAAACTATAGGCTCTTTGAAATGTTGTGATGAACACAACATATTGAGCAAATATCACTATAAACACAAACAGGACAACATTTCCTTTCCTGAGATTTTGTTTTTAATAATTTTGATCCAACAACAATTCAACCATATTCTCGTCTTTTAATAATTTCATAAATAACATTGGATTGGGTAAACCACCTCTAATAAAGGTTTGTTTATTCTAATCAAATGAGCGCCTGAATGTTTGTCCTCTGTTTGGCTGTTTGAACCCTTGTTGCTCATGACCACTGTTGATTAGCTGGGATACAGATCCGTGCCGAGGATTTTTATTTTTAATTTTGACAACAACAGTTGTGATGTCAACGTCAAAAAGTTGACATGAAGAAAAAGTAGCGCAGATTTGTGCTGGCGTGACATTATATCTTAGATCGAGTTTTGATGAAACAAGGAAGAGACTGTGTTTCGGGTCTCTGATTGTGACCAATCACAGCGGACCACTAGCCCCCACTTTCGTGAGAAATATACAGGTCGTTAGCATAGACGGCTGAGTTAGCACAACAAGCGGCGGAGCTAACCTGAAACTTCCTCGTCTTCGTCACCGGTTACCGCTTACACAGCAAAACAGCCATCCAAAAGAAAGTCTCGTTACTCCGCGCTTCCCGGTTCTATCGTTCTATGGTCACGCCATCCACGTGCAAATCCATATCCATGTATTATCCATATTGGGAGACGCTAGCTCCGTCAACAACAGTGGGTGTGTGTGGGGGGCAATAGCTTCGTGGGTGCGGGGAGGGGAGCAGAAAGAGCAAGGCCAGCGAGTCCGCGGCTTCAAAATCCCAAAGTCAGTGCAGCTTTAAATTTGAAATTTTGAATTTTTCACTATCTCACATGCAGCCCTCCATTTTCATTTAGCTCCAACACATTTTCTTCACCACAACTCCCAAAACTTCACTCAAGTGGGATTTCCTTGTGTTACGCTCTAACAACAACCCAAAATGACACAAAACTATGAATGGCAAAAAAAAAGCTTCTAAATCCTCCTTTATCTGGCTGCCTTTTTCCTTTGCTGTACAGTTTATATGTATGTGTGTGTTCACGTTTGTACCATAAGATTGAAAAAGACGATGATGTAAACTAATCTTAGTCAGAATGCAGGCTGCTTTTCCCTTGAGATTATAAATTCATTTTGCAGTATAGTGCATCCAACCGTCCACATACAATACACACACCCACATGGGCTTATGAACACGTTTTTCCAGGTTTTTGGGGATATTACATCAAATTCAATTCCTGTAGCCTTAACCATAACAACTACTTTTCTCGCCTTTCCTCAATCCCAACTACCTTCTACCACCAACTAACTTAGCAGCATAGACCTAATATCTCGGTAGCTCAATGAAGCCCAATAAGGAAGCGCTCATGTACAAAGTTTTGCACCAACTTGCTCTGGCTCCTGTTGACTTACATTGAAAGATAAACTCCTCTGGCTCAGTAATTGCTTGTGTCACTCTGGCCATTTTGGGCTTACAAAAAATCCATGGTTTATTGACCAATCAGATGCCTTCATTTGCCTTTGTACTTACAAATGCCTTGTGATCGCTTTATTTCCTGGGGAAAGGTGTGATGGCAATTATAGGATATCTATCTGTATATTTTATGTATAATTTGCAATGAAAAAAAAATTAACAAATTATTTGATACATTAAGTACATTCCAGCCAGATCTATAAAACTTTACATTGCATGTTTGTCCCAACGTTTATGACAGATACATAGTAGGTCTTTAAACTACTTCACTGGAAACATCAGGACCTGCAGCTCACCTATAGTAGCCCACAGGAAGAAGCCAACAGAATGTAGCTGTCACATGGACCTGCACCAGTCGTGGATTTTCTGAGCAATGCTGATTTGATTACAGGGAAAAAAGGTTACCGTCTAAAGACAATTATTTCGGCATGGGGAGAGGCTCCTGTCAATCTTGTACAATACAGTAAGTGACCTTCAAACAGCCTGAAAAAGCCTTTCCAACCCATTTTCAAAACAGTCTGAGTTTCTTGTTTTGATTGACGTTTAAACCACACTTTACATGCACATTTAAAGGGCATGTAGCGGATTATTACAATGAACCATACTGTGCTACCAAATACTAGCCCATGTTAGCCACCTTAGCTGTCTCTGTTTATGGACAATAAAACATTCTAAATCACAGTAGGTGAACTATATGCAACAATCAAGTAAATGAAAAACAAATCGTGTAGAGAGAGTAAGCCTCTCTATCATTCTTACACACGCATATGTCAACAATGGGCCAATGGCCTACATGTTGGGACCAGCAAGGCCTATCTTCCCTTCACAGCAGGCGTTCCCAGTCTCTTTCCTTTAATCCTGCTGGCCTACTTCATGAATCATCCCAACCAAGTCTGTCCCCACCATAACTCACGACTGGAACCACGTCGCCAGCCGGGCCAAGTATATCCTCCCAACGCACACGAGAAACGCCAGCTCCAAAATACAGCCGCCGGAGCACATTTAATGATCAATGGAAATAAATTGTAAATGTCCTGCAGCCCCGGAGTCATAAATTGTGCCGGAGGAGGAGGCTACTGGGTCTGTGTAAATCCTTGAGCAGTGTTTTAGCGTCATTACTTTCAGGGGTGGTTTTAGTTCAGCTCTTAATGAAAAAATATTTATTAAAAGTGGATGTGCGTTGTGTTTGGTTTCTTTGAAGGAGATGTATTGTGCATTTTATGGATTTTTAATAAAAGATTACATTATACCACACACAAAATATTTCACATTTTCATAATTGTAAAACTGATAATAATTGTAATGTTGATTTAAAACGGCTGATTGAAAAGGGATCATTGACCTTCAATTTTAAACTGTTGAAGCGATTAACCCTATACCTAACCATAACCCTAACCTTTTAAACTAGTCATCGTCACAACAGCATATTTTATTTGTCTTACATGCACCCGCTACAGGGATTTTTGGCTTTTGGTGGTCAAGTGTTCATTTTGACGTGACTTTTTGATACTTTGATGTTATCTCTTCCAATCATTGAGAAGCAGAGTTCGCAGAGCGTTGGTGATTATCCCAAGGGAATATATGCCTCTGGGAATAGTCTGTTCAATTTCAGTTGTCATTTACAATAATTTTTTTGCCTGGAAAAAAATTCTATCAATAACATCTGCATGTTTGTTCATAACAAATCTATTCAACTCGATACAGTAGCACATGTGGCACGTCAGGAATGTAAGAAGGGATGCCGTGAAAAGACGAATGATGTTTATACAATGTTGCATGAACAATTATTAGCGTTAAACGTCAGCAACAATAGCTTTGCATTTACTGTTGTCACATCAAATCTTTGGATTAGAACAAAACACAGGCTTTCGTCGGTCAAATAGTGCTTCAGCATTGTTTATTGTCCCTCCCCTTTCTGTGATTCGTCCCCAAATCTACGGGAACATTTCGGCCAGGCTTTGTCTGTTCAGAATTCAAGATTCAAGTGCGTACAGCAGCACGTGTACTCCCAGGCTAGTTTATGGACGAGCTGTAAATAGAAGCCAGTGTTGAAATAAAGCCACAAGAGGCCAAGAGTGACACATCCAACATTTTGAAGAAGGTGCTGTGGTCAGATGAGAACAAAAGAGAAAGATTTGGACTACGTGTGGAGGAAAATGAACACTGCTCATCACTCTGCTCACACACACCACCCCCACTGTCAAAACCAGTGGTGGTAGCATTATGCTGGATAGAAAGGGTGTGAAAAGTGATAGGAAAGTGGATGGAGTAGAATACAGGACAATGACTTTAAAAAGCTGTTTGAGTCTGCAAAATCTTTTAGTTTGGTTATACAAAAATTTGAAAATGTAAAAATCTCAGAGGGATTTTGTTTATAGCATGCATAATGTAGTAGTAAGTAAGTAATCTTTATTTATATACCGCCTTTTCACTGCAGATCTGAGTCTCAAAGCGGTTTACAATTGTTAATTTTAGGCATTTGTCTCTCACTCCACACAGAGATGGGAGCGAGGTCGCCGAACAGGAGGCGCATGCTAGAACTATTGGACATATTTTTAGTGGTAGGGGAAACCGGAGTACCCGGAGGAAACCTATGCAGACACAGGGAGAACATGCAAACTCCGACCGGGTTTTGAACCCAGATCCTTCTTGCTGAGAGGCGAGAGTGCCATCCACTCAGCCACCGTACCGGTAGTCTATGTTTTATACCGAAGGTCATGCAAGTATTTCTTTCATTATACGATGATCTTTTGTTTTACCTTTTGTCCACTTGTTGCTTCAATGTTTTGGCTTCTACCATTATTTCTTTTATCTCTGACTATTTCAATTAAATTATGGCGGTCAGGATCATCTGATATCTGTTATCCTATCACACATTTCATACCACATACTTTGCCCAAAAAGATCTGAAAAACTTTGAAAAGGTCAAATAACCAAGGACCAAAAACCTTAAACTGCACAATCACGATCGCACAATTCTGACCATACCATACTATATCCTTCACAGATCACCCGTGAAAACATAATCCCTCTCACTAATAGTTTTCCTCTACCTTCTGCCGTAAACCCGGTCGCGTCCCTATTAAGCACGGATGGAGTTAGCCAATTATCCGACAAACCCGCCGTTGCCGCTCTGATTACACGTTCTATAGCGGCAGATAAAATTAGACGAGCGCGCAGCAACAAGTTTGATCCTCCGTCGCCAAGATGATCAACAATATAAATAGCATCACGCATTTCACAGCCCGCTATGCTAATGACACTACACCGAATCCATGTCGCAACCCATTATAAAGCGCGTGGCTGTGTGGGACGCACGCATAATTCACGCTTTTTATATCCGCAGCGCGCGCCTTTTGATGGTATCACTGCACGCTTTGTTATGGGGGGTATGTGATTAACCCTCAGGCCCTGCCGTAAAAGACTGTTGGTTTTATACTTTACAATTCTTTTCATGCACATATATATATCTTGCGGCTTCATACATTGTTTGCTAGAGAACAAGGTAATGCGCTTGGCTTGTGCAGACATGAAACCAGTAGATGTGTGTGGATAATATCATATTAAGTGGCACATATCGCTAATTTACGCTTTTTTTACCTGGTGATAAATTTGAACCAACATTGTTTAAAGTAATGGTATGTAACTTTCTTGAGATCCCTTGGACTTATGGAATGAGGTAGGATCTGAATAACAGATATTTAGACAAGACTGATATTTGACAGTATGAAAAAACTAGTTCTAAAAAGATATGTATACATTGTCAAAACCCCCAAATTAGCATAAAGGTTAAAGCCACCCCGTGCAATTTTTACAGTTGGTCCATTTGAAAAAACATGTTAACTAATAGCAAATGTGACCCTTTTAAGAATACTTACCTCCACCATGTTTTTTTATTGTTTTAATTGGCTTAGAATTCAACTTATAAAGGTCCATGGGAGCAGAGTGCTGTAGATGGCTGCAAATGCGCCATCTTGAAATACAGTGGTGGATAAGGAATAAAAAGGATGTGAGAATCGATTTTTTTGTTTCTACTGTTACTGATATTGTTGCTTTCACTGTGCCCACAAGTTTGAAGAAGGAACCATTGAGGACCACAGTTATGTAAAAGAACAACCTGAACAACAATCTTAAAAAATAATTATGCAAAAGTCCGTTGTCGTAGCAGCAAACTGTCAACATCGAAAACCACACGCACCGAAAGACAGCGTTAACACAACAGGAGGCACATTGTGTAGTTTGTACACAACAGACTCACACGAGAACAATACGTAACTGTATTCACACTGACAATAATGAGAACGAAGCACAATCTGCAACACAGTCTCAGGATGTTCTGACCTAGCCTGGTCGTACTACACCATAGTACAAATTACATTACATACTAAGGTCTGGAGGTGCTCCATTGAGCTCCGTTTACAGATAGGAGGGGTTAACTCCTTTTGCAGATTGAAACGATTGGATCTGAGTTTACCGTGACGTATGTAATGCGCCCGAGTCTGTCGTTAACATTTAGCCTAGCCATCTCTCTTGCTCCTGCTTCAATTTCTTGATCGAACCAGACCGGATTACTTTACTATCGCATTCTTCGCCATTGCCAAACTACAACCTTACTGTTCGACGCAAACTCTTAACGTCACCCACAACTAACTATAATTACCCACCTTCCGCGCTCTCTGAGTAGCCGGTCAAAATACGACCGATTGTAATCGCTAACCCAGGGACCAGACCCAGACGTTACATGCAGTGAAATGATGATTCGATCCGAGCGCAGTCCAACTACTGTCACAAGTTTCAAATAAACTTATTCAAGGACAAGCCTCAAATAAAACACACACAGAATCCCTACAAAACAATCGGCAGAATACTTTATCAGCAGCGTGAGTGAATGTTCTGTTTTCTTACCGTGATGCAGAAGGTGCGCTGTGGCTAACGCAAATGCTAACATGAGCTTTAAGCCATGTCCTGCTTCTTTGATCATCGTAGTTTTAAGCTCCCACAGACGTTAATCCTCCATGCGTCTCTTCTCTTCACACCGCGTTTGTAAAAATATTTATTATAATAGATCCGGGTGCCGCTTCAGAACGCGGTCTTGTTTACATGTCGCCTCCACGCGACTCTGTCAAGTGCCCGAGACGTTTGGAGAGATCCAGTCATTTATAAAACTAAAGTATTCTTTCCTTGGCCCTGGTGAATGACTGAGAGTTGAGGAGTACTGTCAAAGACGACAAATTGCCTTTTGAAGGCTTCTGTAATATTTGATCTCAACACTAGACGGTGGTAAAAACATAAACTAACTTACTAGGGTTTGTTTGTTTGTTTGTTTTTATTCAGATCCCCATTAGCTACTGAAAGAGACAGTAGCTATTCTTCCTGGGGTCTATATACTTCATGTCACATAATATAACGTACAAAGGACAAAAATGAATGTACAAAAACAAAATTATATATACATACACATATATATACACCACACATGTACACCATACATACACATACATACATACACACACATTTACATACACATACATATATACATATATATACATACACACACACACATAAACACGCACGCACACACACAAACAATACAGAAACGTTATAACACAAATATACACTAACCATCTATACACACACACACACAAACACATCCACACGGCAACATTAACAGCAGCAACAAAAATACCTAAATTAAAAAAATGTCTACATTTCATTTTAAACATTAAATTATCCAAATAATGTAAATACAGCACAAAAATACAAAAACAATACCATTCTTCAATGAAAAGGAAAACTCTCAATCATTTATGAAAATCAAGTGCATTCATCCCATCTACCAGAAACTGGGGTAGTGAGTTCCATGCCACCATGGCCCTGTAGTGCAGTGTCCTCTGGGTATGATTGGTGCGACATGCAGGTCAGAGGAAACGTCTGTCCCTGGCCTGTCGAGTGGCATACTGGTGCACATCACTGAAGAAGGTCAATTTAGTAAAGAGTATTCTGGTGTTTTTGATATTATCATCTTTCTGATCATATTAACAAGAGAATATTTGATCCTCCCTCTAACATACAGCCAGGACAACTGGTGATGCATCTTACTTATGCTGGTTCTGAAAGAACAGTTCAGAAAGAGCCGAGCCGCTTTATTTTGTGCTATTGGAAGTTTGTTTAAATTTGCCTCTGTTGTGTTTGACCAAATTACAGAACAGTAATCTAGATGTGACAAAACAATTGAATCAACTAATAGTTTACATATTTGGTTTGGTATACAGTTTCGGCTCTGCTTCACTGCAGCCAGACCCCTGCCCATTTTGTTTAATATTTGCTTTATATGACTATTCCAGGTCAACATATGATCTACTGTTACACCCAGCAGCTTGGTCTCAGTGACTTGTTCTATAGATTTACTTTCTATGGTCACATTTATACCAGGGGAATTTCTTAAATGATGCATTGATCCTACAGTAACACCATGCATTTGGTCTTTTCAGGATTAATAACCAATTTATTTTCATTCATCCAATCCTCAATTGATTTCAAATCTTCTTGTATGTTTTCATTAAAATTAGCAAGGTTAGTGTCAGACAGATAAATGGTTGAATCGTCTGCATAAAGGGCAATAGTGGCACGTTTCAAAATACACGGCATTCATTTGTAAAGATTGAAAATAAAAGCGGCCCAAGACACCAATAGGGTAGGGTAACCAATAAAGTGATATTACTAATATTTTCTCTTTGTTTATAACTTGGCATGTATTTAAGGGTTTACCAGATCCTTTCATCTACATCAGCAGTTCTCAAAATCTGGATGACTGAACTGGGATTGAACAATGTTCATTTTCAAAGTCGACTATGTGTGCATATTCTTTTGATTGACTTTGATTAGTCAATGACGTCATGTTTATCAAGTTATACCTTGGTATTATATTAATTACAGATTTGTCAGATCTGTGTGCAGCAGAAGTGCTATGCAGTGCAGACACGGTAGATTAGAGGTTGAGGACACTAAACCCCTTGCTGAGGGGCCGGAGCTTGAGGCTATGGGAGGACCGCGGGATGTCCTTTGGACTTATCACCACGGTGCACACAAGCCATAAAAAAAACTGTTAGCTGTTACCGACTGAGAGATCTTTTGGGGTCTCCCAATATCAAACTATGAGGAATATTTAATGGTTTTCATTTCAGCTTTTCAGACAGAAAGGTGAAAAGGGAGGACAACTATCAATTGGCCAATCAGCTCTCAGTATGTAAAAGATAACATGTTTTCTAATAAGATTAATACAACATTGGGTGGTCTGATTTGTTCACAAAATGTCATTTTTACAGAACTCTTTCTGTTGGGACAACAAATGTATGCATAGAAACCAAAAAACAGTTTTAACGCATCTGGCCACAGCGGCTGTCATCATTACCTGAGTAAAGCGGGCACCAAAGCTTGCACGTAGCAGTCCGCAGGGGGCTTGTACACACCGCTCCGGTGATTTGTGACTTATGCCTTGGTGTACAATTTAACGAGTGGGGTGAGGGGTTTTACCATAAAACAACTTCACCGGTCTCAAATGAGGCATGGAAAGGCTCACAGTGTCGTCACTGCGAAGGTGGTAACCCACAAACACTATATTTTTGTGGAGGTTACCCTTAACACGATTACTGTTTCTCTACGAGCTCAAACCGAAGGTAAACCTCCTCAGTGCTCATACACACAATATCGTCACTCACATTTATTCAAGTATTGCAAACGGTATTATATCGCTGAGCCCTATCCCTCATATTTCTACTTGTCTAATAAATATTATGTACATGAGATCAGCATGCTAACGTCCGTTTGCAGCTCGTGCAAAATTATGAACTTTATGAACCACTTTTTCCTACTTAACCATCTGAGATATCTTTTACTTCAATGTGTGGTCTAACGATTCATATGCACTTCAATCACGTAGCCTAGTACTATACATATTTGCATGTGGCGCTGTAGGCATAAACAAAGCAGCTATTAGCACATGTCTAGTTAAGGGTGTCAGTCTAATCAAGGTTAACTACATCTATGGGTGGAGTGTGAAAGCTAATTGCTAAAGCATCCAGTGAGGACGCAGCACTACTGTTTTTTATAATGATTATTATGAATGCAGCGGGAGAGGTGTCTGTCAGGGCGTCCATGTTTACTTTCAGCACCCATCATTTGAGCAGAGGTGGGGGGACATCACTCAAAGCTGTCATATTACAGCGCGTTTATCTGCAGGATCACAGACATTTGCGGATCGCTATTTCAGCACCGGGGACGTTCCGCATATTCAGTTTTATATTCGGAGATATTCTAGCATTCTTGGGAGGCAGTGCGGACTAATAAGCATGTGCGCGCGTGACTGAGTGACAAGTCTGTATCCACCGCCCACTGCTTATGGAAATATGTACAATTGTTATTTTTATTTGACAGGGTGAACAGTTGTGTGCAGAGTCAGATGATTTGTGACCTCGAAATTCATCAATTCATACTGACTCTTTATACAATTCAGTGGATGGAAGACATGTATACTTCAACCAACATTGAAGAGAAGATTGAAAATAAAATATGCTGATTTTGAAGTGGAGTTTGGACTTTTCTTACTGAATGTGTTGCTAATCTAAATTTGGGGAAAATCTCAGTTGTACTAACCTGGCAAGAGCCAGATTGATGATTGTGTAGAACTCTAATGCGTTCTCCACAATATCAATCTGGGACTTCTGCAGGAGAATCCTTTCGGGGAAAGGAGGGATAAGCAGCAGAATACTTCAAGCTGATTGGGCGAAGTGACGCTGTGTGCCCGCCTACCAAGGTTTGACTTAAACCAATCCCGGTAACATCTTTGCCGTCCAGAAATGCACAAAGCGCCTCTCGCTGTTCATCTTTCAAAAAACAAATTGGAGATTCTGCTAAGACTGACTTGATAGCCTCAGCTACGCGTCTGTCCTCCTGCGTAGCCATGTTTGTTTTGCTTCGGCACTTCTTGCTTTCGTCAAACCCGGATATCCCGTCCTAAACCCCCAGACTGGCGCGTGATTGGCTTGAACACCGAGATTTTCTACTCGAAAAGGGTTGGCGGGAGCGGGGCAAGATGTATTCTCGAGTGTTTGTGAACTCACAAATACCGCGAGAATTCAGCTTGCAGGCAAGGTTACAGTTGTACAGGGATTATTCAAAACAGGACAGTTGCTCACCCATCATCTGTCCTTCAGAAAGCAGGTTTTCCAACGTCCCCTCTAACTTGTTAGATCCTAAGTCTAACAGCCTCAGGATCAGTGTCAAACACCCACAGGTTATAATCTCCAACTCACGGCTGAGCTTTAATTTCCTTGAGAAAGTTCTTCGGATGGAGAATGAAACATCGGAAAACTTGCCAACTGAAGTAGTTCCTATCATCTTATTACATTATATGACATTTTGTTACATTATAGCCTCCTTTGAATAGGACATTTATAATTTATCAATTTGTATTTTTCTCCTATAGTATTTCATAGTCATCCAGGTCAAGTGGTCTGTTGGTGAGCTAAACATGTACTGTATTGTATGTATATTTTACAATCACAGAATACTTGTATAACAGTCCCTCCCCTTGGCATAACTTTGACCACTAAGTTTTGTTGAATGAGTTAATGGGACCTAAAATATTTTGAATTCATTTTGTCCAATCAGGAGGCTTTAGGTGTGAGCATGGGAGTACCTAACTACTTTTCAAATCCATGACAAATTGAAAAGTAACAAGCATTCGTTTTTAAATCATTATTATTTAAATTATTATATTCATGTAACTTAAGCACTTACTAAATTCCCTTCACTTCATTATCTCATTAATTAAATTACAAAAAATATTGTGTGCTATGTTGCTGGAAATCATGTCTGTTCCACTGGTAAACTTCCATCTATATACGGTAAATAGAAAATTCATTATTATGCACGAACATCCAGGATATATATGTCACTAGATGAGAACCTTTCCTGACTTTTTCCTTCCCTGGCGACCATCGCCAGTGTTTTCTATTGAGCAGACACAGGTGGATGGGACCTTGCCGTTCTTCTAATCAGGTAAGTGCTATGGCTTACGCATACAAATGTGGCAATCGGCTAGGCATAAAACTCAGATCTACGCTCTTTGGCAAGCTCCCCAGTGCTGCGGCAGTGACAAACTCCGGCCAAAACAGGGTCCAAAAAGTAATTCTGCCCATAAAAATAATGAACAGCCGTGTACGGTGTTCTTTGTGCCTAAATTAGTATTAACTTCATAGTCTATTAGGAGGACACTTCTGGCGTAAACTGCAAAACCAACTCTCAGCTGGACTGGCAGGATTGGACTGAAGAGATTTATAGTACTCATCGTTAAAGATATATATACTATGTAACTTTTGCAATGAATGGTTGACAGGATTAGGGGCAGAGAGAGCTATAAGGGATGAGAAAAAGCATGGATTCTGTTGCCCTGGGACAATAAGAGCCTGATTCAGCCAGTTTTATTTACGTTTGTGAAAAAGCACCATTAGGATTTGTTCACTCCAAAGTGGGAAAGTGCTTTTTTTAACCAATCACTGCTCTTTGTTTGCGACAAACAGTTTGTTTTGTTTTTATTCAGATCCCCATTAGCTACTGAAATAAACAGTAGCTTTTCTTCCTGGGGTCCATATACTCCATGTCACACAATAAAATGTACAAAGGTTATGGGAGTATATGAGAAGTAGAATACTGTTCTAAAGTTAAATTACCTCTGTAATTAAACTTCCACTGTGAGACTAATATATGACCTGCAAAGTGAGATTTATCCAGGCTTTATTTGTTAAAATGAACAGAATTCTAATTTTCTGTGTTTTACCAGTATAGGTTGATCTACATCCTTCTCGACCGCTTTGTTTACTGCATAATGGACTTTGCCTCTATCTGCTGATTGTACTTCATGGTTCTCTACAGTGAAATCAGACTGAGCAGAGGTGACACAATGCATTGATTGTCAATAGAATATCAAAACCTTATCAGGATGTCTAGATGTTATTTTGTTTTAAATGTAGCTTTTTATCTGTACTTGCACATTATCTACATTTTGGGTAAGCTTAGTAAATGTGCTTTATGAATAAAGTTTCTTCAGCTGTTGTTCCTGAAAGTGGCCATACCAGTGGGAGCAGTTGGTTGTTCAATCCCAGATATAAAGAAGTGCCATGTTTGCAGTCTGGCTCCATGTCTATAGTTCTGACTGTGGAAGCATTAAACAGAGCATGAAACTATTGTGACTTTCATAAACTGCTAAAGAGCCTGGTTCAAAACGCTGTTCCAAATTAGTTTAATTTTTTTTTTTACCAGGTTTGCATAGCGCTGTAGATTTTTAAAGTGGCCCCAAACTGCTGCAATCTTTGTTTCAGTGCAGAAACGACATGGTCACATGACGCTCCACACAACAGCAGTTCCAGTGGCTTGTTATTGCTGCACGATTTCATTCCTTGGTGCATGTGCAGGGGGAGCCTAAAGCATGTTCTTCTCATTGTTCTTTGCCTTTAGAAGGGGCCACACGTGGGCTATGCATGGGTCTATTAGTTTGAAAGTGAAAAAATAGTCCATTATCAGGTTCATATTATAACCATAGACTGTTTTCCTCAACAGGTGTGAAAAGGTTCCCCTTTCCTCACAAACACCTAAATGTTTGTGAGGGAAAAAAGAACCTGCACATCACTACAACATAGAAGGTGTTTTTGAATATCTCAAATGGTATTCATACATGACGAGAACACACTTACATTTTTCAAACCTCTTAAGTTTACTTTGGAGTGCAGGTGCCACTACAATTCTATGAAGAAGCCTGTCCCGGATCATTATTTGATAGTGATTATTTGATAGTGATTAAGTTCAAAACCCAAATTTCTGGCCAACATCATGCATATTTTTTTGAACATTGTCACCACTAACTCAAATAAATAGGCCATATTGATTTGTATGTGGAATTTTTTTTTACCAGAAAAAGGCTCTTTGGAATGTTGTGATATCACATGAACGCCAACTATATATTTTTTGCAGAAATCAGAAATTGTATTTTTCACCCTCCAAAAATCGAATTGACTGAACAACAACACTATGCATGCTCTAACCGTCATTTTGTTGTGTGCTACATTAAATCATATATTTTTGGTCCATTTAATTTCTTTCTCGCTACAATATTGTATTCATGTTTGTATTTGTTCATTTAAAACATAGAATGGAACATAATAATACAACAGACACAGTTGCACAGATGGAAATACAATCGCAGGTCAAGTCTTAATGTGCTGTTATTGCTTTGAGAAACATACTTTCACACAAAGGACTTTGTAGCTTGGCACACACATTTGTCATTTGAGTATTGTAGGTGTTAAATGGTGGTCCCTGATGGTTCAGCACACATTTCCGGAGCGGATAATGAACCAATCACTGAAACTGGTGGAACAACAAATCACTTTCTCCATCACTTTGGAGAAAATGCGATTTCATTCTGAGATAAGTGCAGATTGAATTCTGCTAGTGCACTTAAACAAGACAGGTAAACGATGGTAAACTTAAAGAAAACAGACTTGGGTTCATGTATCATCTTTCATCAGAGAAGAAGGTAAAACTATAGCTGCATGTCAATTCAGGGATGAAACAGAATGTATAATACTGGAAAGTCTCCATGTGATTGTTAAGTGTTTTAAGATCTGTAGAAGTGTATGTCTACAACGTAAAATCCCACTATTGAATAATAACAAAGCATTAATTATTGTTAAAAAAAATTGTTGTAACCCCTGTTGAAACGGTTCAGTCAGAGTCAGGTCCTGATGTCTCTCAGTGAAACTCTGGAAGAGGGTAACCATTTTTGCAGTCTGGCTGCATGTCTGTAGTTCAAACGGCAGAAACGCAAATACACTGAGGAACCCTATGGTGACATCTCATGAGTAAAAAAAGGTTTTAAAGCCTTGTTCCAAACACAGCTTTTGGCTCAATGCTGTGTTCCAAATACTGCGCGGGGTGATTTTTTCAACCCGGTCTGTTTTGTCTTTGCTCAGACTGCTACTCTAGCAACCCAGATGTAGTTAAAGTGGAAGAAAAAGATAAGACAAATGGATAGATGGAAGTCTGTTAAGCAACTTTTTCTTATACAGGTCCGACATGGTCACATGATGTGGACCACAACAGCAGTTCCGGGCACGTGTGTGATTTTTAAGTTTTCCTGCGGCAGAAGCCCCTCATGGGCTCTATTTGGGGGGAAGTCTATTACTTTGAATGAGAAAGATAGGTCATTAGTGTCATAACTGTCTATGGTCCACACAAAGACGATTTCAGTCAATCAGCAAATGTATTTTCTCTCATTGAGCTGTTGTCCACACAAAGCGGCTGTTTACACATTCTGAACCCTCATTTTTTTGAAACTGCCTCTCAGAGTTGGAAGGTTTGCAATTGAAGATTAGAAGATTAGAGAAATAATGAATTATTTATTTATTTATAATTTTTTTGTGCTATAGGCCAAAGGAAATTCCTGATTTGTAACTTCCAGTAACTTACCATTACATTAGCAATAATTCTGATACTAAATGCATATAAATGTCTTTACATGTCCTACATGACCTCAGACCCTCCTGCATCAGCAAGGAAGGAGTAAAAAATGTGAGAGGGGACCACTCCCACGAAGAGACAGGCTAAAGGTCCAGGACAACGGCTGTAGAATGAGAACTGAAGAGGTAGGAGAGTGCAGAGTCCAGAGTGCAGGTCAAAGACGCCAGGTTCAGGTTTTTGTCCTTTTTAATGACGGGCCAACACCGTGGTCCCAAAAGCCACAGTTGAGAATTGTTTACAGCTTATCTATAACTCATCTTTGTACTATTTTTGTCCTCCTTGTGTGTTGCAACATCGACATGTCCCCACTGTTGAATGAAGAGAACTTACCTTTTCTTCCCTTTACTTTCCAAAATGATAATGAACTCTACAGTCTCTTTATGCGCATTCCTAATAAAAGAAGAGTTCAGTTGTCATGTTATTTTGCTCTTGCATATCTGCACATTGTCAAGCACTTTTTATTTTGTGATTTATCTGTGAAAAGGTTGCACTATATAATACTGTGGAAAGGTACTGAAAATGCTAATAATAAAAATGGTGATGGCATGTGAGTGGTGGCCAGTAGAAGCTACGGCTTTAGTGCACTAACTTGTCATGTCTAATTTTGCGAATCTCTAAACAGGACTTCAGGTACAGCCTCTTCAGTCATTAAACTGTCAGCTTGCAATTCCCAGTCTGAGACCATAATTATATATTTGCATAACATAAGTGCTCCAATAGTCACTTCAGTCAGATTATTAAGTGACAAAAATACACTTATGCCATGGTAGACCACTGTAAATCTTTCTAAAACAATGCCGTGAATGAGTAAAAGAAAAATCCTGATTTGTATGAATGCTCTGAACACAGAACAATATCAACTTAGTGTGAGGCTGTTTTTGTTTTCTGTTCTTTTCTGCTTGTTTTCCATTGCTCTGACCTTTTAACTCTGTCCTGCCTCAAAATCTAAAAAGAGGATTAGATTTGGCAGCTACAATGGAACTCTGCTCTCCTTTATTCTCTGTGTGGAGAGTAATAAGAACGTATATTGCAAGTATTTTCTATTTGAATTGAATAGAAAATATCAACAGAATAATAAGCAACAAATGGGGGGGGGGGAGCTTGATAATCAGCCTCACCTCTCCACACACAGCTCAGGCTCGCGTCCCTCCGCCTTTGGGTGGGGGACAAGTCTCTCACTGTTGTGACGGCCTACGGGCCCAACAGTGGTGCAGAGTACCCGGCCTTCTTGGAGTCCTTGGGAGGGGTACTGGACGGTGCACCGACCAGGGACTCTATTAATCTCCTGAGGGACTTCAACGCCCATGTGGGGAATGCCAGTGACACTTGGAGAGGGGTGATCGGGAAGAACGGCCCCCCTGATCTGAACCCGAGCGGTGTTCCGTTGTTGGACTTCTGTGCCAGTCACACCTTGTCCATCACAAACACCATCTTAAAGCACAAGGGTGTCCACCAGGACACAATCAACCTCCTCCCCTAGGAGGTTGATTGTGTTTCAATTATTGTGGTATCATACACTTTGTCCTCCCCGGTATGGTCTTCTCCAAGGTACTTAAGACCAAAGGTTAATTCAGAAGGAGAAATGTGGACAAGAGGAGAGAAGCACAGGGTACATATAGACACAGACACAGGTGAAACACATCAGGGCAGGGCAGACAATCAAGACAGGGGAACAAGACAGGAAGTACAACTGAAACCAAACTGATGTCAAAATAAAACAGTACAAAAATAAAATCCACAGCTGGGATGAGAATCAGCACCTCCAAATCAGAGCCCATGGTACTCAATTGAAAAAAGGTGCCTTGCCCTCTCCAGGTGGGTGGAGAGGTCCTTCCTCAAGTGGAGGAGTTCAAGTATCCCGGGGTCGTGTTCACGAGTGAGGGAAGGATGGAGCATGAGATTGACAGGCGGATCGGAGCAGCGTGCGCAGTGATGCGGTCATTGTTTCCCTCCCTCACTTATGTTCATGAGCTTTAGGTAATGAACAAAAGAACAAGATTGCGGATACAAGCGGTCACAATGAGCTTCCTCCGCCGAGTGGTAAGAGGAGCTCAATCACATGGGAGGGGCTCAGCGCTGTTCCACGTCAAGAGGAAACAGTTGAGGTGGCTCGGGCATTTTTTCCGGACGCCTCCCTGGTGAGGTGTACCAGGAAAGAGCAAGACACACCGGGGAAGACCCAGGACATGTTGGAGTGACAATATGTCTCAGCTGGCCTTGGAATGCCTGGATGAGCTGGAGGAAGTGTATGTGAATAGGGAAGTCTGGGCATCTCTGCTTAGACTGCTGCTCCCACAACCCGGCCATATGGATTTACCATATTTTAACCACATTAATTTACATATCATATCCTATTAATGCTGTGCTTTACATGACCAACATGTGCAGCCCTCAGATCATTACTATACCCTACAAATACTGCATATGATTTTTACACAGAGCTTGTTAATTTGATTGGCATGGTATTGCGTTATACAACTAGTCTTGAATCAATACAACGATTGTCAATATTTCTTGTGTCTAATTTCTTTTCAGATAACGATCCATGTCTGTCATAGTATACTGTAAGATGTAGACAAAAGCACACTGTGTCTTCTTTATCCACTGCAGCAGACAGTCGACAATAAACTGTAGGAGAGGATTGTGCTAAACTGCCTGCGTTAAAACATCTAAAAGGGAAGATCTCATGGCCGCTTTTGCTTAATAAAGAAATGTATGGATGCAGCTCCTTGCCTGGACTATAACATGTGTTTCTCAAAATTAAACCATGAACATTTCAATGATTTTAAACGTACCTTAAAGCTGGAGACAAAACTGTTTTGAGAGCGAGGAACTAGTTACATGCATTTTGAAAGCCATGTATACACAGAAGAAAATAAACAAAATTAATTAATTCAATGTCATTATTTGTATACCCTAGACATCTCCTTATGCTATTTTTGATTCAGCACTCTATGTGATACTAGTGTTTGTAATTTGATGGTCATTCTCTCTACTACTACTACTAAACCCCTTCAATTTCAGAGCTAAATTTGAAAGCTCTGAGATTGCATAGCTCTGAGCAGTGGCAGGTGCATATGGTGGCTCCTTTAAACAGGTGCTAGCCCATGTGGGTGGACCATGATACCAGGGTGCACCGGGATCACAATCCAGGGTCAGACCATTTGCACACCTACTAAAGATCTGTCTGGCTTACATGAGGACTCACTAACATCTTGTTTGGTTGGGGCAGAAGGAATTATTCCAATTATGTTGCAATTTCTGTTGACCCATCTGAAATGATCTTCAATGAATCTGAATCTGAATCTTGACCTTATAACCCTGTTACAATATTTTACCTGCATCAAAATAAGATCTGGAGTTGTTTTTAGCCCCATTCATGCCTATATACAGTATAAGATAAGTTGCACCCCCATCTCCACCTCTTCTTCAGTTCCGCACTGCACAGCCTCAGTCCTCCTTCTACAGCATGAATCCTATAGATAGGATAGCCTATATAGGTGCAACCATGGGAGCGGATCCCTCTCTTGATATGGGCCTCCCCAAGTTTTCTCACTTTTTTATTTTCAGTAATTTCTTGCAGGAAGATCTATGAATAGTGATGAGATGGGACAATTAGGGACATGTATTAACATTTATGAATATTGGTCATCCTACTCCATATGGGCTTACAGGAATAGAATGAGCAAGCTGGTCAGGAGGGCCAGCTCCGCTCTGGGCTACTCCCTGGACTCTTTGGAGGAGGAGAGGGACAGGAGGGGGGACAAGTCACCTCCATCATGGACAACATGATGGAGGTGACTTGATGGAGGTGACTCCCACCCACTGCACAGGACTGTAGAGGAGCTGAGGCGCTCCTTCAGTGCAAGAAGGAGTACAACCATAGGGCCTTTATCCCCACTGCTGTCAGACTGTACAATAAGTCACTTTAAGTTACACTAATAACCTGCACTAGGACTGAAAAAAACTTCTAAGTGCTAAGTCACTTCTATTTGTACCCCATATATTCTGCACAAAAGAGACTATATTTTTGACCTTAACATGTTGCACACTTCATGTACTTTAGCACAATCTGAGTGATTCTATCCAGGCCAAATGTGACCTGTAAATTCTCCTCAGTGAAATCAATAAAGTGTATCTTATCTTATCTTATATGTTTGTTATTATTGCTATTCCTGTGTTCGAACTGTTTGATTCTCTGATTTGTTGGGGAATGGTTAACTTTGGTAAGTCCTGGTGTGCTGTTGTGATTTATGGGCTGTACAAAAAAAATTGTCTTTGTGGTTCATAAATGTCTGAAATTCACGTTTTTGCCCATTTAACCTTCAAAATCTAATTTGTGCCTAATTGAATAAAGAACTGTATTTCTTCGTCCATTTGCTCAAGTAGTCTACATAATTTCCCGATTGCGAGGTATAAATGTTGCAGACCTGCTACCCCTGACTCATGCCATCTGTTAAACTGCAGCCAGCCTTGTGCGTATTTCACATTTCTGAATCCTCCGAGCTCCTTGTGTGTGCAGAATAAAGTCAATCTGGTGTCTAACAGTTGCAGAAGTCTCACTGTTCGCTCTCCAGTCTCCTGTGATCAAAAGCCACACGGCACGGCTGGATGTGCACGGTATATGTCAATCACCAAGCCATTTCACTTTTCGCTACTGCGGTTGAGAAGCCAAACAGGGAAATTTTGATTACGGCCAGGCGTTTTGCATGGACAGCCACTTATCAGGAAAACCAGATGTGGCTCAGTCCATATTTTGTAAGATAAAATAATGTATTAAAAAGTGCCTATAGGATTGCCAGGTATGTAAAAAAGAAAAAGAAAAATGTCTTCAGGTGATAGTTTGATCATATGCAATGTGACACTAGCTGCTAATTTTGAAAAACTCTAAATGTGATATATATATATTTTTTTCCAACACATAATCATAATTTAGATTTGTAAAAGAAGTCCAAACTTTTCCTTTATACAGTGGATATCATAGATGGCAGAAGAATGTGAGCTATCACGGGGATGATTGACACCAAATGAGCAAAGGACATTGTATTTCTACAGAATGACAAGGTAATGTTTTTTTCTGGCTATAGAGTATATGCAAAAGTGGCTCAGTTGGTAGAGCATTGGCCCCAGAGCCTCAAGGTCGTGGATTCAAGCCCACCACAAGACCTTTTCTACCTACTCTCACTGATGTCTGCTGTCGTTGTGTCCTTGGGTAAGACTTAACCCCTCTTTTCCGTGAAGCCCACACTGAAAGATCAAGGCTGTGGTGTCACCGACAGAGCAGCCATCCTCCTGTGGACTCACCACCTGCCACCCCCATGACCCAGAAATTGATTAACGGGGAGAAAATGGATGGATGGACTGATATGCTGCCTATTTTTTGTCGCGACACTAGATCTTTCGGTGCCCATTTTGTTAAGATATCCCAAAATGATAAAGGCCTAGTTTTGGCATTCTGGTAAGCGCAATACTTGGCCTTTTTTGGGTGGATAGGAAGTGATGGTAAAGCAGAAAAGTCAAAATCTAATATAGCGGATTAGTATATCGAATCACTATCAAGTAATGATTTGGAAAATATGTGGAGAATTTGTTTTATTTTTTTTATTTTTACATATCTCTTAAAATAGCTTCTCTCCCATAGAGTTGTTTTGGCACCTGTCTTCTCACTGAAATAACATTTTAGAACATACATACTCATACTCAGTTTGGTTTTCACATGCATGTATTTTTAACCTCTGTCACAATTTTAGTACTTACAGACAGATAAGTGCAAGCGAGGGGATTAAACTTTTTCAGTGTGTAAAATATTAAGCTATAGGCCATAGTTTTTTCTCTAGATTTTACTTAAACGAGAATCTTTCATAGTGTGACAAACAGAACGTATTTATGAAGCCTAAAAAGTGAAATGCTTCATCTTTTTTTAATCAAAGCAGTTAATTAGACATTTTTTAAAGTTACTTACTCTGCTTATGTATGTTTTTTGTCTTTACAACTTTGTGACTTTTCAGATTCAGATTCATTTATTTGCCATTTGCAGTAAAACCACATTGGAAAAACTGTGCAAGACTACCCCAGTGTGCATCAGACAGAGAAGACGACACACACCAGAGCTCTTTTTAGCTTGGAGTAAGTGCTAGTTACCATAGCAACACACTGTTCACTTGCATCAGTTAGAATTTCTTTTCACTGTATGTCAATGTTGTATTCAACAGTTTGACCATGTACTAAAGATACAACCGTATGAATTTCTCAAGTGCAAAAAAGTAATGCAAATCTAGAACTATTTATTGTGATATAAATGGGAGCCGTCAAAATGAGTTCTAGTAGTTTCAGAATTCTGGGAGTCCTACTGTTAATGTATTTATGTATATATATATATATATATAAAAACAAAACAGACTCCTGAGCCGGTGGGGGTTTGGCGTGTGACAGATGTGCAGGAGGCGCGTGTCATCATGAACCTCTATGCACCAGTGACCAGCACAGACAGGACTGAGTGTGTCTAATGAAGACCTACACTCCTCACGTGCGCACGCTCCATCAGCCTCACACTCGTACATCATGTCTGCAGAAGCCATCTCATTGACTCGTCCATTTCCTTTGCTCTCAGCCGAAACAGCAATATGTCCACACGCCAAGCCATAGCATGGAGGACATTACACTTGATAATGGAACCCAACTTTGTGATAGCGCTACACGGCTATGATTGAATATATACTAGTTACAGAAAGTACCATTGGATTTAAATGAGATTAGATTTTTTTATGTAGCAGTATGGAAACTAAATATTCATTAACTGATGCTCAATGTTGAATAAGTTCTTTATTCTTTATTTAATTTTTTATCTACCCAGGATAAAATTCATTGAGACCTTACTCCCAAAAACAGATTTTGCAACCTCAGTGAGACTTTCTTGGTGAAATAAAACTAATATAAATTCCTTTTAAAAGAGTGACCTGGACACAAAGGGACAAAGACATTACAACAAAAACACAATAAAAACATTACAGCACAAAAAACCTAAGCACTTTTTTCGAGCTGCTGCCTGTAGTTCAAGTTCATGTGTCGTTTTCTGGTTTTTCCCCACTGTAATCTACAGGGATTTGCAAGATTGCATCGTACGCAAATTGGGTTCTTAATGTGTGGGTTCAGCACGCTTTGACTAAGACCACCCTCAAGATCCCTCACAATATGTTCATATACATCACTTAATTAACTGGGTTTCAATATAAAAATGTATCTGCTTTTGTTTATGCACCATGGTGTTGTGAATCAGGGCTGGTAAACTTTTTGTTTTCTTCAAAGTTTCGCTTAAAAGTATCACCTGATATAAAACAAGCCTGCCAAAGTTACCCAACAAAACTTCCTCTCTCAAACCCAAATGTGATGCCTGCCTTTTTTCTAAACACTGACATGACTTTCCAATCACACTAAACGTTGTACGCCTGTCATGCGTTTGGAACAAAATGAAATGTACTGCTGTTGAGTGACGGGGGAGCGGGTGACAGCTGAAATGCCAGCGCTGGCTGCTGCTTGGGTGCCATTATGGCTCTGTTTGATAATAACATTCAGTAGACAAAGTTCTCCCCTTTATGATTGCATCAGGAGCGGCTGACATCTCACCTGCAGCGTGTCAGCAGAGTTCCAAAAGTAGCTTTGCGAGAGATCAGACTGCGTGGAATATATGTACGCAGCCCGTCAACGTGTCGAAGAATACCTACGATTTACCTCTCAAGTGTAAAGGCTCTTGTTTGTTTCTCAAAAGGTGCCGGTTTTAGCAATAACTGAAACTTTTCGCTCTGTAATGGTAAATTCTGTTGTTTGTTGGATAGATGTGGACAAAAGCCAGGACAGTGAGAAGGCCACAAAAGGGTAATCATTTATTTTCTTATTTCTTTCACTAAACATCATGATTCATAATCATGGTTAAAGCTAGGGCAATGTTTTTAAAATATAGGTAAGTAAGGTTAAGGTTCACTTTATTTATTCCCGAAAGGCAATTCATGCTTGACCCATCCTGATGCCACTAGGGCGTCTCTCAGGGCACCCAAGAACCTATCTCCAGATGTTGATGCTTGGCTTGGTCAGGACTACCGGAGCTGGAGGATTTCCCTACTGTGCATGTTTTTAGTGGAAGGGGAAAAACCTACGCAGGCACAGGGAGAAGATGCAAACTCCAGTCAGAAAGACCCTGTTCCGACCAGGATTTGAATCCAGAGTCTTAACTCAGGTGACCAACCAATAAGTAGATTTCTGTAATAATTATTACTTATTTAGTATAAGCTTTCAAGAGGAAGCGTTTAGGATTGAGTCACTATCTGCACAAGGTATTTTTTTGGCCGTGTTTGCTTGTTTCTCATATGATCGCGAAGGTCAAGGGGAAAATAAACATTCTTCAAAATGTCTTGGTTGTAGCTGGAGTATCTACAATGTTTTGATTGTATAAATATGTTTTGAGAACTAATGGGATCACAAGATACTGTCTTTATCTAATTAGAAAACATTTGGTTTTTTACATAAGAGCGGATTGAGGGAGGGCTGTTCCTCTCTTTTTCACTGAAAAATAAGATCTTGGCTGTGACAGAGGCCAAAATGACACGCATGTGAAAACTAGTTATCTAACTGTTTTGAGAGGAAGGAACAAGTTACCGGGACATTTTTGTCGTTTATAATTTGGGTACAACTGTAAAACATTACTAGAAATGATTAGACACAGTAAAGTTGCTTAGGAAAAAGCAAATTGGATATAGCAGATATAGCAGATGGTCACTATAGCAAGCAGCTAATTTTTACACAAGTTAATCATACACACATCAGAAAAGATACCAGAATGTACCAGTGGCTGTGAAACTGGGTATTGAGTCCTGGAGAGTAAAAAAAACAAGTGTAGTATAATGTTGACCTCTTTGAATTCAACAAGGAGCTGTGTTTTTGAAAATGCGGCAGCAAGAGACAATACAAAACACTGCCCCTGTTAACACTGCCCTACAATTTCTCAATACATTCAGAATTGAATAAAATGTTACAAAACTTTCTTTTTTTTACCTGTATACCTCGTGAAATGTTTTTTTCTCCTGGCTTATTTGGAGCGCTTAAATATTGATATCGATCTGTGTTCGTGGGAGCTGGCGTTTGTGTCAGGGAGAATCGACCGCGCTGAGGTGGAATGATGAGACGGACAGACAGACGGCGTGTGGTGGAGATGAGCATCGGAGAAAAGAACTAGTGAAGGCAAGAGTGAGAGAGAGAGAGAGAGAGAGAGAGAAAAGGTCAGGACTCCACTAGAAGACTGTGTTCTTTCTGCAGTCGAGGGAGAGAAGAAAACACTAGCCAGTTAACCGCCACAAAGATCAGGAACCTTCCACGATTGAGGATACACTGTATTACTGTTCCTGCTACACAGTCGAGTGCTGGCCTGTTCAACTTCAAAAACACAAATCTGGCCCACAGCCCTTCTTTCAAATGCACAAATATAGATACAGTATATATCGTTTTGTATACTGGTTTTGCCTTAGTTTAAGCATGATATCCTTGTTTGAATTTAGAAAAATATAGCAGAAGCAGTCATTACTAATACTTCTTGAGCTGGATACACAGTTGTGCACAATTCTAAAATATGTTTTTGTTAATATAGTTAAGCTCGGGTCCTCTACCAGAGGCCTGGGAGCTTGAGGGTTCTGCACAGTTCCAACTGCACCAACTGAGTCACCCAGCTGGTTATATATATATATAATTATAAAACATACATACATATACATGTATGGGTGTACATATAATAATCAGAATCAGAATCAGAATCCTTTTTATTGCCACGTAAGTAACAGGAGGTCACAGACTTGGAAATTGCTTTAGCTCAGTGCAACAGTCAAAAAGAGATAATAAGAATAAGAATAAAAAACACTTCTAAAGAATAAATTTAAAATTAAATTTTAATGACAACATATCATACAATCCAGCCTTTTCTTAATCCCTGATTGAAGTACAATATCTGAAATTGGAACTTTAAAAAGTTGCCCTTTCACTGTTTACCCAGCAGACACCTTTCTCCCCAAATTTAACCTGACCTAGACACGCGCTGCACCTTTAAGGTCACAGACTCCCACTTCTTCACATTTGGATTGATATTTCCAAGGCAGAGAGCAAATTCTTTCAGTGTGCACACAAGTCCGACACCACCAACCCAAATGTCAGGCTCCCAAACGCCGCCAATGGATTCAGAAAGTTCAGTCTCAAAATGGAAGACCTGCAACAATTTAAGGGACCCAATTATGCTAAAATTTGACCTGAATTGGCTTTTGGATCTGTTTGAAGGGGTTATTTTGTTCATTCACCTATTGCAATATGCAACAATTTCTGGTGCCTTCAAAATCAGACTCAACCCAACAAGGGTTCTTGCCAAGATTTTTTTTAGCACCCCCATGCATTTCCCTCTCTGTTCAATAATGATTATATAAATGTATATGTAATGATATACAGGTCTAGCAGACAGAAGCTCAATCCAACAAACGTTTAATATGTTGGTGCGTGGCCTCTGCTTCCCTTATATCCAGAGACTCTAAATCAGGACTTAGACCCGGTCTGAACCAGATCTTAACCATTGAGCCGTTGCTTTCACTCGTCACTCGCACACACACGGACACACACACACACGGACACACTCAGGCACACACATACACACTCACACAGGTTTCTACAGTAAAAATAATTCTCACCACAGCTTTGATCTGACATCAGAGCGATGACACCCAGTTCCAAACTCACTTTATTCACATGCTTTTCTCGTTCAGGAGCGTGCAGCCAAACGATTGAGGCTCTACGACACAAAGCAGGGGTTGAAGTCACTTTGTTCATGTGACGTCGACAAGTCGGCGCTGTATGTGAAACCGAGTGGAACAACAGCAGACCGTTTGGAGCTGGACATTTACCAGCAGTTTGTCATAATTCCAAAGCAGTAAGAAGAAAACGGGCCACTGCGCCACAGTAACAGAGGAGGCCAGGCTCCATGAGTGAGTCACTGTACGGAGCGTTAGAGCCCTGCGTTCAGCTGCCCACACTACACAGACACTGTACCAGACGAGAGCACACTGACTTCTGTGTATGAACCAAAGGACAGAGGAGGTGCGTGTGTGACTGGTGGAGCCGCTGTCAGTGCAACACACTCCAAAATATGAAACCAAACTGATATCATGACCTTTACCTTTTTGGCTTGTGTGCACCTCGGTGACTAGTCCAGAGGATGTATGGTCAGCCCACGGCCTCCAGTCTTCTGCAGCTGCCTTTTTTACACTGGCTTTGATAACACTTAAGTTGGGCTCAGATCCACCTGTCCTCATTCTACAACCTACAGTAAGACCTGCGCTGTATGGCCTTGGTCCTGGATCTACTGTATAACCGTTCGTCCATGTTGAGCCGATAACTCTCTCAATATGTGGGTCTCTCCGAGGTTTCTCACTTTTTTCTCACTGGATTTTAGAGTTTTTCCTTGCCAATGCAGGAGGGTCTGTTGGACAGTTAGTGTCTTGACAAAAAGAACTGTGGTGATGATCCAGGACACTCAACATTCAACAACTATATGAACATTTATCAACACTTATGGACATTGGTCAACTACCCCCTATGGACCAATAACTGTGTGTTTTCTATTCTTTGTGTTTGACTGTTTGATTCTCTGATCTGTGTTAATGATTTCAACGGTTTTGTTCAGTCCTCTGAGATAACTACTGTTTAGATTTAGGGCTATTCAAGAATAAAAGAATCCAACTGTATTGCTTTATTAGAGTAAAGAGATAGCTTGGGAAAAATACCAAAATTGATTGGTGGACTAAATGTTGTGTGGAGTAGTTTGGATGTGCTTTGGGGACAGGCCATTTTTATACAAAACATGGAACAGCAGTATGACCTGATACACGAAACGTTGAGAAGTCTAAGTCAACTCAACAAGTAGATACACACAGTCGACTTGACAATCCATCGTTCAACCCCTGGCAAGAAGATTGTTGCACTTTACGACAACTTTGTCAAAATATTTCAGCATGATGTTCGAATCCTCATCCTACATTAATCAAATAAAATACAAATATAATGTAAATTTCTAAATTACGTCCTTCCCTGTCCCCATCTTATGTCCCCCATAGATTTATTTATGACCACCATTCCTTTAAATTCCTGACCGCACCAGTGCCTTTGGTTCACATTCTGAATGTGGAAAATGCATTGAAACGTGTTTGCACATCCTGTATAAATATCCCTTTTTGCACTTTTTTGCTCTTGTTGCAATACAGCTCCTCTTCCTGGTGTGATGTTATCCCCAAACTGTGCCATTGCTATGTGTACACAATGTGATAAACAATAAACTTGTTTTGGTCTGCTGTGTTCCCTGAGTGCTTAGAATGAACAGCACACAATTATTTAATGGCCTCATTTGGGACACGACCTTATATCATCACACAATGACTAAACATCCAGCCTCTTCTCTCACTCGTCTGTTTCCATTGTAGCTCGGCGCCCATGTCTGTTTTGTTTTCCTATTATATTGCACATCAATCCACCTTGCTGCATCTAAACCACATTTTTACCAGGCTATGTATAACAAAGAACTATTTGCTTTCCATTAACGAGACATGCCATAAATCCAGCAGATTCCTTCAGCGTCAGTCGATATTCTAACAATTTCCTTCTCGGAGTAGATGCCAGCAGGAGCTCAGATGGCGTAGCGCTTCCATTGTAACAGTCCAAGACAAATGTGCTCTTTGGAACAAATGCTCATGTATGAGAAAAGATGTCTTATATAAACTTATTATATTCTTATTTTGAATATTTTACATTGGGCTTGTGATTTAGTTATCTTGCCTGATATAGGCTGTCTAAATACAGTATAAATGCTCTAAAACAGGGGTCTCCAACCATTTTCAATCAAAGAACAACTATAATACAACACAAAAGACAGAGAGCTACTCCTTTTTGCGGTCATAATAAAAATGTATGTAATGATTATGATAAAACATGGAAACTGATACCATAACATCGTATAACCCTAATTTTATACTAATAAAAGATACGTAATGACCCAAAAACGAATCATTAAAGATCATGTGTTAAATTCTAAATCCTTTGGGGAGCTACCTGAAAGGGGCTGGTGAGCTACTGGTAGCTCCGAGCTACAGGTTGGAGACCTCTGCTCTAAAATATCTAGACATGGTATTTGACAAGTTTAACATTATCTACTTGAAATATTTGGTTGCATATTTAACCTCAACTAAAGTGTTCTCGGTATACATTAATTGATCAATTTGCCCAATGTTATACAGTTCCAGAGTTTTTATTTTTATATTGATAAAATTAAAATAGTCTTTTCAATATGTAATCATTTATTTTGTTTCTTTTATTTATTTATTTGGGTGTTAAAAGGAGGTACAATGCATATTAATGAACATTTAACAAATGTAAATATGCCAAATTATATAATTTCCATCTGCAGACCCCCTGGCAGGTTGATTTTACAGAAGAACACAAAAACAAACAAGACGTAACAATACAGATTATGCAAAGATTACAATGTACACAAGACTCTATACAGGACATGTACAAGGACAGCTGAACACGTACAAACATGTGAGACAGTTTACAACAATTGACAGAAGGATTTGAGACATTGTATTGCGCTGTTCCCTACTGCACTGTTCCCTATTGCACTGTTCCCTTCTGCACTGTTCCCTACTGCACTGTTCCCTATTGCACTGTTCCCTTCTGCACTGTTCCCTACTGCACTGTTCCCTATTGCACTGTTCCCTTCTGCACTGTTCCCTACTGCACTGTTCCCTTCTGCACCGTTCCCTACTGCACTGTTCCCTTCTGCACCGTTCCCTACTGCACTGGTCCCTTCTGCACCGTTCCCTACTGCACTGTTCCCTTCTGCACCGTTCCCTACTGCACTGTTTCCTTCTGCACCGTTCCCTACTGCACTGTTCCCTATTGCACCGTTCCCTACTGCACTGTTCCCTACTGCACTGTTCCCTACTGCACTGTTCCCTACTGCACTGTTCCCTACTGCACTGTTCCCTACTGCACTGTTCCCTATTGCACTGTTCCCTATTGCACTGTTCCCTTCTGCACCGTTCCCTACTGCACTGTTCCCTATTGCACCGTTCCCTACTGCACTGTTCCCTACTGCACTGTTCCCTACTGCACTGTTCCCTATTGCACCGTTCCCTACTGCACTGTTCCCTTCTGCACCGTTCCCTACTGCACTGTTCCCTATTGCACCGTTCCCTACTGCACTGTTCCCTACTGCACTGTTCCCTACTGCACTGTTCCCTACTGCACTGTTCCCTACTGCACTGTTCCCTATTGCACTGTTCCCTTCTGCACCGTTCCCTACTGCACTGTTCCCTATTGCACCGTTCCCTACTGCACTGTTCCCTACTGCACTGTTCCCTACTGCACCGTTCCCTATTGCACCGTTCCCTACTGCACTGTTCCCTATTGCAGTGTTCCCTACTGCAGTGTTCCCTTCTGCACTGTTCCCTACTGCACTGTTCCCTTCTGCACCGTTCCCTACTGTACTGTTCCCTACTGCACCGTTCCCTACTGCACCGTTCCCTACTGCACCGTTCCCTACTGCACCGTTCCCTACTGCACTGTTCCCTACTGCACCGTTCCCTACTGCACCGTTCCCTACTGCACCGTTCCCTACTGCACCGTTCCCTACTGTACTGTTCCCTACTGCACTGTTCCCTACTGCACTGTTCCCTTCTGCACTGTTCCCTACTGCACTGTTCCCTACTGCAATGTTCCCTACTGCACTGTTCCCTTCTGCACCGTTCCCTACTGTACTGTTCCCTACTGCACCGTTCCCTACTGCACCGTTCCCTACTGCACTGTTCCCTACTGCACCGTTCCCTACTGCACTGTTCCCTACTGCACCGTTCCCTACTGCACCGTTCCCTACTGCACTGTTCCCTACTGCAATGTTCCCTACTGCACTGTTCCCTATTGCACTGTTCCCTACTGCACTATTCCCTACTGTACTGTTCCCTACTGCACTGTTCCCTTCTGCACTGTTCCCTACTGCACTGTTCCCTACTGCACTGTTCCCTACTGCACTATTCCCTACTGTACTGTTCCCTACTGCACTGTTTCCTTCTGCACCGTTCCCTACTGCACTGTTCCCTATTGCACTGTTCCCTACTGCACTGTTCCCTACTGCACTGTTCCCTACTGCACCGTTCCCTACTGCACCGTTCCCTACTGCACCGTTCCCTACTGCACTGTTCCCTACTGCAATGTTCCCTACTGCACTGTTCCCTATTGCACTGTTCCCAACTGCACTATTCCCTTCTGCACTGTTCCCTACTGTACTGTTCCCTACTGCACTGTTCCCTTCTGCACTGTTCCCTACTGCACTGTTCCCTACTGCACTGTTTCCTTCTGCACCGTTCCCTACTGCACTGTTCCCTATTGCACTGTTCCCTTCTGCACTGTTCCCTATTGCACCGTTCCCTACTGCACTGTTCCCTACTGCACTGTTCCCTACTGCACCGTTCCCTATTGCACCGTTCCCTACTGCACTGTTCCCTACTGCACTGTTCCCTACTGCACTGTTCCCTTCTGCACTGTTCCCTACTGCACTGTTCCCTTCTGCACCGTTCCCTACTGTACTGTTCCCTACTGCACCGTTCCCTACTGCACCGTTCCCTACTGCACCGTTCCCTACTGCACCGTTCCCTACTGCACCGTTCCCTACTGTACTGTTCCCTACTGCACTGTTCCCTATTGCACTGTTCCCTTCTGCACTGTTCCCTTCTGCACTGTTCCCTATTGCACCGTTCCCTACTGCACTGTTCCCTACTGCACTGTTCCCTACTGCACCGTTCCCTATTGCAGTGGTTCTCTAAGTGGGGTCCTCGGACCCCCAGGGGTCCGTGGCCCGATATCAGGGGGTCCGTGAAAAGGGTTGGCTATTAATAAGAAAACTATATTTTATATTATTTTATTTTATATTAATTATTAATAATATTTACACGATTTTATATAACCGTGTGAATATTCACAAATCGACACTAAGTTTAATCTGCTATTTTTATATGAAATATAAATAAATAAAAAATAGATCCACGTAAATCACGTCCACTTATCAGTGACGAGCTTTGACGCGCGCAGGTTCTGCCTAGCTACTCAGCCATGGATGCGTTTTTAACACCGTCAACTTCATCTAATGGGGAAAAGGAAAAAAGTAAATTGTCTAAAGTTAAACAAAGAAAATACAGTGAGGACTACATCCAATTCGGATTTATTGAAAACAAGGATGGACGACCAAAATGCGCTTTGTGTCTGCAAGTGCTTGCTAATGAGGCGATGAAGCCTGCGAAGCTAAAGCGACACCTCATCACAAAGCACCCAGAGTTTTAAAAACAAATCTAAGGACTTTTTCAAACGCAAAGCAGAAGAATATGGACACCAGAAAAAACGAATGGTGGAGTTAACTTCAGTTTCAGAAAAAGCGCAGATGGCCTCTTATCTGGTGGCTCAACGCATTGCTAAATGTAAGAAGCCTCACACCATTGGACAACAACTTTTACTCCCAGCCGCAGTGGACATGTGTGAAGTCATACTTGGCGCAGAGGCTGCAAATAAGCTAAAAGTGATTCCACTTTCAAATGACACCGTAAGAAGGCGAATACAGGAGCTGGCTGCAGACATCGAAGCACAGCTGCTGGACAGACTGCGTTCATGTGAGCAGTTTTCAATTCAGCTGGACGAATCTACGGATATAGCTAATGCCGCTCAGTTAATTGTGTTGGTGCGATATCCATGGGAAGATGATATTGTGGAGGATTTCTTGTTTTGCAAAGAGCTACCTGGGAGAACAACGGGCGAGGAGGTATTCAGACTTGTAGACGCTTTCATGACAGATGCGAGTCTGAGCTGGGACAGGTGTGTGGCTGTTTGCACGGATGGTGCAGCCGCTATGACAGGGCGGAAAAGTGGACTTATTGCGCGCGTTAAGTCCGTCAACCCAAACATCATAGCGACGCACTGCATGTTACATCGACAGGCCTTGGCAGCAAAAGACATGGACCCGGATCTCCACTCTGTTTTAAATACTGCTGTTTCTGCTGTAAACTTTGTGAAGTCAAGAGCGCTGCAGTCCCGTTTGTTTGGACAACTTTGCCGGGACATGGATGCTGAGCATGAAGCGCTGCTTTATCACTCGGAGGTGCGCTGGCTCTCTCGTGGTAAAGTTTTGCAGCGGGTCTTTGAGTTGCGCAAAGAAATGGGAGAGTTTTTAAGAGAGCAAAAACCCGACCTCGCAGAGATTTTCACTAATCCAGAGAGTGTATGTAAATTGGCATATCTTTCGGATATTTTTAATACATTGAATGGCCTGAATCTCTCCATCCAAGGAGCGCATACATCAATACTTCAGGTTAGTGACAAAATCTCAGCCTTCATGAAGAAAACGGACCTCTGGGCACGGAGGATACAAGACGGAATAACGGACATGTTTCCCCAACTGAGTGACTTTCTTCATGCTGAGAAACTGTCTGTGAATGTTGTACAGGCTGTCGCTACTTCACATTTAACGTCACTGTGCCAGCACTTCCGCTTCTACTTTTCTGAAGTGAACACTGATGCCTGGGACTGGGTGCGCGACCCCTTTGCACCTGGATCACCCAATAGCCTCACAGGTGAGGCAGAAGAGCAACTGCTGGAAGTATCATGTGACAGGACACTGAGAGCCAGATTCCTACAGGTCAGTACTGTTAACTTTTGGCTGTCTCTCAAACAAGACTATCCAGAACTGATAACTAAAGCTTTACAAATATTGCTCCCCTTCCCAACCACGTACCTATGCGAGTCCTCCTTTTCCACTTTGACTGCAATGAAAAATAAATACAGGGCACGTTTGCATGTAGAAGACGATCTGAGAGTTTGTCTGTCTTCCATTGCTCCAAGAATAAGGAGACTGTGTAGTCAGAAGCAGGCACATCCATCTCATTGATTTTATTCGTTTTTTGATAATATTGGACTTGTTCGAGTCAGAGAAATGTTTGAGGTGTGGAGGCAATGTTGCAACATAGCACCTTTTACTGATGTTGTTTTTGTTGTTGTTGACAAAATATTCAGTTGGCAGCAGTCTTTTTTGGGGGTAGTTGACCCAGTTTGTCTGTTTTGAAGAGGCATGCAATGTTTAATTTTCTTGTTGTGGAAACTTTAGCATAGCTGAAAAGAAGCAAATGTACTTGGTGTTAGAATATTTGAATAAAAATTGCACTTTCGTCTGATTTAAATTTATTTACTTTTTGCTTTCCTCAAAAAATGCGTTAGGGGGTCCTTGAAAATTTTGCTCATCTAAAAGGGGTCCCTGAGTCCAAAAAGTTTGAGAACCCCTGCCCTATTGCACCGTTCCCTACTGCACTGTTCCCTTCTGCACTGTTCCCTACTGCACTGTTCCCTTCTGCACCGTTCCCTACTGTACTGTTCCCTACTGCACCGTTCCCTACTGCACCGTTCCCTACTGCACCGTTCCCTACTGTACTGTTCCCTACTGCACTGTTCCCTACTGCACTGTTCCCTTCTGCACCGTTCCCTACTGCACTGTTCCCTTCTGCACCGTTCCCTACTGCACCGTTCCCTACTGCACCGTTCCCTACTGCACCGTTCCCTACTGCACCGTTCCCTACTGCACCGTTCCCTACTGCACTGTTCCCTACTGCACGGTTCCCTACTGCACTGTTCCCTACTGCAATGTTCCCTACTGCACTGTTCCCTATTGCACTGTTCCCTACTGCACTATTCCCTACTGTACTGTTCCCTACTGCACTGTTCCCTTCTGCACTGTTCCCTACTGCACTGTTCCCTACTGCACTGTTCCCTACTGCAATGTTCCCTACTGCACTGTTCCCTATTGCACTGTTCCCTACTGCACTATTCCCTACTGTACTGTTCCCTACTGCACTGTTTCCTTCTGCACCGTTCCCTACTGCACCGTTCCCTACTGCACTGTTCCCTACTGCACTGTTCCCTACTGCACTGTTCCCTACTGCACCGTTCCCTACTGCACCGTTCCCTACTGCACAGTTCCCTACTGCACTGTTCCCTACTGCACTGTTCCCTATTGCACTGTTCCCTACTGCACTATTCCCTACTGTACTGTTCCCTACTGCACTGTTTCCTTCTGCACCGTTCCCTACTGCACTGTTCCCTTCTGCACTGTTCCCTACTGCACTGTTCCCTACTGCACTGTTCCCTTCTGCACTGTTCCCTACTGCACTGTTCCCTTCTGCACCGTTCCCTACTGTACTGTTCCCTACTGCACCGTTCCCTACTGCACCGTTCCCTACTGCACCGTTCCCTACTGCACCGTTCCCTACTGCACCGTTCCCTACTGTACTGTTCCCTACTGCACTGTTCCCTACTGTACTGTTCCCTACTGCACTGTTCCCTACTGCACTGTTCCCTACTGCACTGTTCCCTTCTGCACCGTTCCCTACTGCACTGTTCCCTTCTGCACCGTTCCCTACTGTACTGTTCCCTACTGCACCGTTCCCTACTGCACCGTTCCCTACTGCACCGTTCCCTACTGCACCGTTCCCTACTGCACTGTTCCCTACTGCACCGTTCCCTACTGCAGGGGTTCTCAAACTTTTTGGACTCAGGGACCCCTTTTAGATGAGCAAAATTTTCAAGGACCCCCTAACGCATTTTTTGAGGAAAGCAAAAAGTAAATAAATTTAAATCAGACGAAAGTGCAATTTTTATTCAAATATTTGAACACCAAGTACATTTGCTTCTTTTCAGCTATGCTAAAGTTTCCACAACAAGAAAATTAAACATTGCATGCCTCTTCAAAACAGACAAACTGGGTCAACTACCCCCAAAAAAGACTGCTGCCAACTGAATATTTTGTCAACAACAACAAAAACAACATCAGTAAAAGGTGCTATGTTGCAACATTGCCTCCACACCTCAAACATTTCTCTGACTCGAACAAGTCCAATATTATCAAAAAACGAATAAAATCAATGAGATGGATGTGCCTGCTTCTGACTACACAGTCTCCTTATTCTTGGAGCAATGGAAGACAGACAAACTCTCAGATCGTCTTCTACATGCAAACGTGCCCTGTATTTATTTTTCATTGCAGTCAAAGTGGAAAAGGAGGACTCGCATAGGTACGTGGTTGGGAAGGGGAGCAATATTTGTAAAGCTTTAGTTATCAGTTCTGGATAGTCTTGTTTGAGAGACAGCCAAAAGTTAACAGTACTGACCTGTAGGAATCTGGCTCTCAGTGTCCTGTCACATGATACTTCCAGCAGTTGCTCTTCTGCCTCACCTGTGAGGCTATTGGGTGATCCAGGTGCAAAGGGGTCGCGCACCCAGTCCCAGGCATCAGTGTTCACTTCAGAAAAGTAGAAGCGGAAGTGCTGGCACAGTGACGTTAAATGTGAAGTAGCGACAGCCTGTACAACATTCACAGACAGTTTCTCAGCATAAAGAAAGTCACTCAGTTGGGGAAACATGTCCGTTATTCCGTCTTGTATCCTCCGTGCCCAGAGGTCCGTTTTCTTCATGAAGGCTGAGATTTTGTCACTAACCTGAAGTATTGATGTATGCGCTCCTTGGATGGAGAGATTCAGGCCATTCAATGTATTAAAAATATCCGAAAGATATGCCAATTTACATACACTCTCTGGATTAGTGAAAATCTCTGCGAGGTCGGGTTTTTGCTCTCTTAAAAACTCTCCCATTTCTTTGCGCAACTCAAAGACCCGCTGCAAAACTTTACCACGAGAGAGCCAGCGCACCTCCGAGTGATAAAGCAGCGCTTCATGCTCAGCATCCATGTCCCGGCAAAGTTGTCCAAACAAACGGGACTGCAGCGCTCTTGACTTCACAAAGTTTACAGCAGAAACAGCAGTATTTAAAACAGAGTGGAGATCCGGGTCCATGTCTTTTCTGCCAAGGCCTGTCGATGTAACATGCAGTGCGTCGCTATGATGTTTGGGTTGACGGACTTAACGCGCGCAATAAGTCCACTTTTCCGCCCTGTCATAGCGGCTGCACCATCCGTGCAAACAGCCACACACCTGTCCCAGCTCAGACTCGCATCTGTCATGAAAGCGTCTACAAGTCTGAATACCTCCTTGCCCGTTGTTCTCCCAGGTAGCTCTTTGCAAAACAAGAAATCCTCCACAATATCATCTTCCCATGGATATCGCACCAACACAATTAACTGAGCGGCATTAGCTATATCCGTAGATTCGTCCAGCTGAATTGAAAACTGCTCACATGAACGCAGTCTGTCCAGCAGCTGTGCTTCGATGTCTGCAGCCAGCTCCTGTATTCGCCTTCTTACGGTGTCATTTGAAAGTGGAATCACTTTTAGCTTATTTGAGCTCTGCGCCAAGTATGACTTCACACATGTCCACTGCGGCTGGGAGTAAAAGTTGTTGTCCAATGGTGTGAGGCTTCTTACATTTAGCAATGCGTTGAGCCACCAGATAAGAGGCCATCTGCGCTTTTTCTGAAACTGAAGTTAACTCCACCATTCGTTTTTTCTGGTGTCCATATTCTTCTGCTTTGCGTTTGAAAAAGTCCTTAGATTTGTTTTTAAACTCTGGGTGCTTTGTGATGAGGTGTCGCTTTAGCTTCGCAGGCTTCATCGCCTCATTAGCAAGCACTTGCAGACACAAAGCGCATTTTGGTCGTCCATCCTTGTTTTCAATAAATCCGAATTGGATGTAGTCCTCACTGTATTTTCTTTGTTTAACTTTAGACAATTTACTTTTTTCCTTTTCCCCATTAGATGAAGTTGACGGTGTTAAAAAACGCATCCATGGCTGAGTAGCTAGGCAGAACCTGCGCGCGTCAAAGCTCGTCACTGATAAGTGGACGTGATTTACGTGGATCTATTTTTTATTTATTTATATTTCATATAAAAATAGCAGATTAAACTTAGTGTCGATTTGTGAATATTCACACGGTTATATAAAATCGTGTAAATATTATTAATAATTAATATAAAATAAAATAATATAAAATATAGTTTTCTTATTAATAGCCAACCCTTTTCACGGACCCCCTGATATCGGGCCACGGACCCCTGGGGGTCCGAGGACCCCACTTAGAGAACCACTGCCCTACTGCACTGTTCCCTACTGCAATGTTCCCTACTGCACTGTTCCCTATTGCACTGTTCCCTACTGCACTATTCCCTACTGTACTGTTCCCTACTGCACTGTTCCCTTCTGCACTGTTCCCTACTGCACTGTTCCCTACTGCACTGTTCCCTACTGCACTGTTCCCTATTGCACTGTTCCCTACTGCACTATTCCCTACTGTACTGTTCCCTACTGCACTGTTTCCTTCTGCACCGTTCCCTACTGCACCGTTCCCTACTGCACTGTTCCCTACTGCACTGTTCCCTACTGCACTGTTCCCTACTGCACCGTTCCCTACTGCACCGTTCCCTACTGCACCGTTCCCTACTGCACTGTTCCCTACTGCACTGTTCCCTATTGCACTGTTCCCTACTGCACTATTCCCTACTGTACTGTTCCCTACTGCACTGTTTCCTTCTGCACCGTTCCCTACTGCACTGTTCCCTTCTGCACTGTTCCCTACTGCACTGTTCCCTTCTGCACCGTTCCCTACTGTACTGTTCCCTACTGCACCGTTCCCTACTGCACCGTTCCCTACTGCACCGTTCCCTACTGCACCGTTCCCTACTGTACTGTTCCCTACTGCACTGTTCCCTATTGCACTGTTCCCTTCTGCACTGTTCCCTTCTGCACTGTTCCCTTCTGCACTGTTCCCTATTGCACCGTTCCCTACTGCACTGTTCCCTACTGCACTGTTCCCTACTGCACCGTTCCCTATTGCACCGTTCCCTACTGCACTGTTCCCTACTGCACTGTTCCCTACTGCACTGTTCCCTTCTGCACTGTTCCCTACTGCACTGTTCCCTTCTGCACCGTTCCCTACTGTACTGTTCCCTACTGCACCGTTCCCTACTGCACCGTTCCCTACTGCACCGTTCCCTACTGCACCGTTCCCTACTGTACTGTTCCCTACTGCACTGTTCCCTACTGCACTGTTCCCTTCTGCACCGTTCCCTACTGCACTGTTCCCTTCTGCACCGTTCCCTACTGTACTGTTCCCTACTGCACCGTTCCCTACTGCACCGTTCCCTACTGCACTGTTCCCTACTGCACCGTTCCCTACTGCACCGTTCCCTACTGCACCGTTCCCTACTGCACCGTTCCCTACTGCACCGTTCCCTACTGCACCGTTCCCTACTGCACCGTTCCCTACTGCACCGTTCCCTACTGCACCGTTCCCTACTGCACTGTTCCCTACTGCAATGTTCCCTACTGCACTGTTCCCTATTGCACTGTTCCCTACTGCACTATTCCCTACTGTACTGTTCCCTACTGCACTGTTCCCTACTGCACTGTTCCCTACTGCACTGTTCCCTACTGCACTGTTCCCTACTGCAATGTTCCCTACTGCACTGTTCCCTATTGCACTGTTCCCTACTGCACTATTCCCTACTGTACTGTTCCCTACTGCACTGTTTCCTTCTGCACCGTTCCCTACTGCACCGTTCCCTACTGCACTGTTCCCTACTGCACTGTTCCCTACTGCACTGTTCCCTACTGCACCGTTCCCTACTGCACCGTTCCCTACTGCACCGTTCCCTACTGCACTGTTCCCTACTGCACTGTTCCCTACTGCAATGTTCCCTACTGCACTGTTCCCTATTGCACTGTTCCCTACTGCACTGTTCCCTACTGCACTGTTTCCTTCTGCACCGTTCCCTACTGCACCGTTCCCTACTGCACCGTTCCCTACTGCACCGTTCCCTACTGCACCGTTCCCTACTGCACCGTTCCCTACTGCACCGTTCCCTACTGCACCGTTCCCTACTGCACTGTTCCCTACTGCACCGTTCCCTACTGCACCGTTCCCTACTGCACCGTTCCCTACTGCACCGTTCCCTACTGCACCGTTCCCTACTGCACTGTTCCCTATTGCACTGTTCCCTACTGCACCGTTCCCTACTGCACCGTTCCCTACTGCACCGTTCCCTACTGCACTGTTCCCTACTGCAATGTTCCCTACTGCACTGTTCCCTATTGCACTGTTCCCTACTGCACTGTTCCCTTCTGCACCGTTCCCTACTGCACCGTTCCCTACTGCACCGTTCCCTACTGCACCGTTCCCTACTGCACCGTTCCCTACTGCACCGTTCCCTACTGCACTGTTCCCTACTGCACTGTTCCCTATTGCACTGTTCCCTACTGCACCGTTCCCTACTGCACCGTTCCCTACTGCACCGTTCCCTACTGCACTGTTCCCTACTGCAATGTTCCCTATTGCACTGTTCCCTACTGCACTATTCCCTTCTGCACTGTTCCCTACTGCAATGTTCCCTACTGCACTGTTCCCTATTGCACTGTTCCCTACTGCACTATTCCCTTCTGCACTGTTCCCTACTGCACCGTTCCCTACTGCACCGTTCCCTACTGCACCGTTCCCTACTGCACTGTTCCCTATTGCACTGTTCCCTACTGCACCGTTCCCTACTGCAATGTTCCCTACTGCACTGTTCCCTATTGCACTGTTCCCTACTGCACTATTCCCTTCTGCACTGTTCCCTACTGCACTGTTTCCTTCTGCACCGTTCCCTACTGCACCGTTCCCTACTGCACCGTTCCCTACTGCACCGTTCCCGACTGCACCGTTCCCTACTGCACCGTTCCCTACTGCACCGTTCCCTACTGCACTGTTCCCTACTGCACTGTTCCCTACTGCACTATTCCCTTCTGCACTGTTCCCTACTGCAATGTTCCCTACTGCACTGTTCCCTATTGCACCGTTCCCTACTGCACTGTTCCCTACTGCACCGTTCCCTACTGCACCGTTCCCTACTGCACCGTTCCCTACTGCACTGTTCCCTTCTGCACTGTTCCCTACTGCACTGTTCCCTACTGTACCGTTCCCTACTGCACTGTTCCCTATTGCACTGTTCCCTACTGCACTGTTTCCTTCTGCACCGTTCCCTACTGTACTGTTCCCTACTGCACCGTTCCCTACTGCACCGTTCCCTACTGCACCGTTCCCTAGTGCACTGTTCCCTACTGCAATGTTCCCTACTGCACTGTTCCCTATTGCACTGTTCCCTACTGCACTATTCCCTACTGTACTGTTCCCTACTGCACTGTTCCCTTCTGCACTGTTCCCTACTGCACTGTTCCCTACTGCACTGTTCCCTACTGCAATGTTCCCTACTGCACTGTTCCCTATTGCACTGTTCCCTACTGTACTGTTCCCTACTGCACTGTTCCCTACTGCACTGTTCCCTATTGCACTGTTCCCTACTGCACTGTTCCCTACTGCACTGTTCCCTACTGCACTGTTCCCTACTGCACCGTTCCCTACTGCACCGTTCCCTACTGCACCGTTCCCTACTGCACTGTTCCCTACTGCACTGTTCCCTACTGCACTATTCCCTACTGTACTGTTCCCTACTGCACCGTTCCCTACTGCACCGTTCCCTACTGCACCGTTCCCTACTGCACTGTTCCCTACTGCAATGTTCCCTACTGCACTGTTCCCTACTGCACTATTCCCTACTGTACTGTTCCCTACTGCACCGTTCCCTACTGCACCGTTCCCTACTGCACCGTTCCCTACTATACTGTTCCCTACTGCACTGTTCCCTATTGCACTGTTCCCTACTGCACTGTTCCCTACTGCACTGTTCCCTACTGCACTGTTTCCTTCTGCACCGTTCCCTACTGCACTGTTCCCTACTGCACTGTTCCCTACTGCACTGTTCCCTACTGTACCGTTCTCTACTGCACCGTTCCCTACTGCACCGTTCCCTACTGCACCGTTCCCTACTGCACCGTTCCCTACTGCACTGTTCCCTACTGCACTGTTTCCTTCTGCACCGTTCCCTACTGCACTGTTCCCTACTGCACTGTTCCCTACTGTACCGTTCTCTACTGCACCGTTCCCTACTGTACCGTTCTCTACTGCACCGTTCCCTACTGCACCGTTCCCTACTGCACTGTTCCCGATTGCACTGTTCCCTTCTGCACTGTTCCCTACTGCACTGTTCCCTATTGCACTGTTCCCTTCTGCACTGTTCCCTACTGCACTGTTCCCTATTGCACTGTTCCCTTCTGCACTGTTCCCTACTGCACCGTTCCCTACTGCACTGTTCCCTATTGCACTGTTCCCTTCTGCACTGTTCCCTTCTGCACTGTTCCCTACTGCACTGTTCCCTACTGCACTGTTGTTAAAGCTGGATACCTCACTTTTGTGTGTCATAAATGTAACGCTTTTTGTCCCAACAGATGGATGTCGTTTGAGTAAGATGTGGAAAAAAATCAGAAAAAATGGAGATGACTCTGCACAGCTTTAGCTCCCAAGAGATTTTAATTTGCACCACAAGATGTGACGTTTCGGATGACAAAGAACCACAGCACAGAAAATAAAAAAATATATACATTAGTAACACATTTACATATTCACATGATACCAAGATGATCCTGGAGGAATGAAAAACCTGTATTGATTTGCAGGTGAACCATATGTGTGTGCTTAGAATGTAGATCTAATGGTACAGCGTATAGATCACATTGTTGGTATAGTGGAAAGTCAGTACCATATATATATACTCATACTGAAAAAGTAGGGATGCACATGTGCGGACCAAGCAGTTTGAAGAGTGAGAAAATATTTGATGAAATATATTGTTGGTGATGGTAAAGTAAGATACTCCAGCTTAGAGGCAGTTGAATTCCCCATGGATATGTTGGACAAATGTAAAATGTTGTTCAAAGCATCCATTTTTTACAGCTCAGTACAACGTCTGCAATGTTCTGTGAGCAGAAATAGCAGCAAGAGCTTTCATTACATGTGGATCTTCCTCCATCTTTTCCACTGATGATGATCATTACATCACAGCCTTGGACTCAAACCGGAGCTCATGACAGACACCACTTCCAAACAGCGTACCTTAGCCTTATATTTCAATCACATGCTTGGCAATTTAAACTTCTTAGCTTTTTTTGTTTTCCTCTTTTAGTAATATTGGTAGGTTAGTTTATATGAGTACAGTACATTTCAGGGATAAATAACTAACTCCTTCAGATTTCATCAAAAGGGAATTGGATCTATAGCTAAGTAAGTAACTTTCACTGTCACAAAGCGCTTTACAATTGGCAAGCAGAATGACATCAAGATCACTTAAGTATGAAATAAAATTCTTAACCACCAGCAAATCTCATCTTCATCTCACTCTGTCAGAAAATATCGTATGCAATAAACACTTTATTGTACGTGTCTGTGGCGTGGTTCGAGATCATGAATGTTGATGCACACATAAACCTTTACAAGTTTGGTGTGCCGTCTGAAATAGTAATAGTGGGAACAACGACAGCTCTCAGAACTCTCTCAATAATTAACTATTTTGATTCTCAAAAATTGTATGTATAATTTAACTTAGACATTCTTTGACGTATTCATCATTTGGTATTGTAATCTTACAAGCACAACTGCACTTGTATTTAAAGGTATATACAGTAGGAGGATTTTCTACTTCCAGATCCTCATAACTGTCAATCATTCTGGTGATACGTGCTCGTCAAATAAGACCAGGGTGGGGCTCTTTCCTAAAATGTGGGAAAATCCCCCTGTATACCTTTCAATTATAGTCTATTATTGTGCTGTTGGTTGTTCTTTTGTATTGGAATAGGGCACTATGAAAAGTTCTCTGAAACTCTCATTGAGCCTTCCCCGTATAAATAAAATAAACACAGCCAAGTGCAATGAAGGATAGACATAAGGTAATCTTTATCACTCCACTGTTCTGCACTTTTACAATGTGATGTGACAGAGGTCGAGTTCCACATAAAACAGTTCTCAAGTTTATAGATTGAATGAAATATCCCAGGTCTGATACAAGCCCTATAGTCTTTTTTTGTTTGAGTTCATTTGGGGCTATAATCCATATTGAATACGTTGTGCTATAGCGATATATGCAGGTGTCACAATAATATATCCAAGTAATGCATATTTTTCCCAATGAAACAAAATAATCTTATGACATTTTCATTTTTGGCACTGAAGGAACAGATTTGAACATTTTCCAGCATCTGTCACTCTGCTCAATAAAAGCAGGTAATTTTGCAATTGTCACCTTGTTCGGTCAGGTGCAATGTAAGGCAAGGCAAGGCAAGTTTATTTGTATAGCACAATTCATACACATGGCAATTCAAAGTGCTGAACAAAAAAAGAAAGCATTAAAATCATAAATAATCACAGAACGTTAAAAAGAAAGATTTTAGCAGCATGAATCTGAAAAGCAGAGTCAGAACTAAACATGGGGAGGCCATGTTTAGTTCTGACTCTGGGCACTAACAGGAGTCCAGTCCCTGTGCTGGGTATTTAGTGGGTAAGTAAGTAAGGCTTATTTATATAGTGGCTAGGGCTTCACAATTGTTGAGATAAATGAGTTCAGATGTCCTTTCTCTCCACACACGGTGATGATGGAAGCGAGTCGCTGAACACACTGGTGCATCAAAGCCCCAACCAACACCATCCATTCACCCTCTTGTTACATTCATACCTATTGTGCATGTTTTTAGGTAGGGGGACCGGAGTACCCGGAGGAAACCGGAGAACCCAGAAGAAACCTACGCAGACATGGGGAGAACGTGAAAACTCCACTCAGAGAGGCCCTGATCCGACTGGGATTAGTACCCAGGACCTTCTTGCTGAAAAGCGAGAGTGCTATCCACTATCCAATGTTTCAACGCTCTTACAGTTATGAATATTTTTTTCTGCAAATGGGCGATCGTTTTACTTCTGTCCATCTGCGCAAGCACAATATGCACAAGTGAGCAAATGCGCGATAAATTAGACCCTTAGTGCGCCAGTTTCTGTTGTTGGAATGATCCATTTCGCAACATTTTGAGTAGAACACCCCTCTGTGACTGGTGGCTCGAGTTGCTTGAGTCCATACCAGCAACAGCGGGCGCTCATGCAGTCTCTCAAAACAACAAATTATCTGTGCTGAAGTGAGGAGCAAGGTAAAACGAAAAGCAAAACAATGAAGAATGAAAATGTCAAATTTACAAGGCTAATGGATGCATTTTAAAATTCAATATGAGATGGGAAATGTTTAATAATCTCACACATTGAACCACCTGTGGAATCACTTTGTATGAGGAGAGAACAGTCTTTGCTTTGAGCATTTTTGAAAAAGAACAAGGAAAATATAAAGAGTGGTGGAAAAAAGAGGAGCGGTGTGTAAACCAAGGTGTGTACTTTAGTTCTCTGCATGATTCTACAGCGGGGAGGACAGTGAGGACAAAGCACCCTCTGAACACAAACCCGTCCCAAAATTGTGTAGAAGAAAGTTTACATTAGATTAAGATTAAGATATCCTTTTTTTGTCCCACAGTGGGGAAATGCCAGTGTTGCATTGCAAGTTATAGAACAGTAGGAAAGAGGAGCACACTGCACAAGATAAGAAAAGTGAACAATAGCTATACTAATTAACGTAAACAAAATCTCTAAGTCTAGCATCAAATAACAAGTATACCATCTCTATCTTGAAAATAATAATAATAAAAAAGAAGTATACAAGTTTTACATTTATAGAGGCATAAGAGGCAAGTATAAGTTTTAGTTTATGTTTCTGAAACATAATCTCACATCCCACAGGTATTTAAAACCCAAAAAATCACGTTGTAGTGAAAATAATGGAGGAGGGCTGAAAACCAAGGCTAAAAACCAGGGCTGAAAGTAGACTAGGGCTGCTGAATCTTGAGTTACAACAAAAGTCTGGCACTGCCGATGCTTTTTGACTGAATATGAATGAAACACCTGGATGAAAATGACTGTAGTCAGAACATGACTCATTCTAGAATGCTGACATTCAAACAAATATGTACAAAATGTACAACTTCCTCTTATCCGTCTACCCTCCCCCTTTCCTCTTTGTAGCCCATAACCCCTCACTCACTGCAGACCTTCACCATTATTCCCAGCTCAGAAAGTCTCTTGTCATTTTGTGAGTGCGAGAAAGTGTGCAATTGTGTCCGCTATTTTGTACTACACCAGCTCCATCATGTCCATGTCTCCTGGGTGTGCTTGGCCTTTAAGAGTATTTGTTAAAAGTGACCTATATAGATTGTTTTTTGATTATTTCTTTTTCTCAAGGCAACTCTTAATCACAGACAGGTCTACAGTTGGAACTTAGTTCATGTCCTGGACCTGTATTTTACTAAATCTACAATTACATTATTCTATATATACTCAGTGGTTGGAATCAATTTTGTTATTTTTTTTTGCATCGCCTAATTTTCTATCCTCTCAAGGAGGTTTTTGTTTAATTGAGTAGGAGCAGAATGTAAAAATCTGGCCAAAAGTGATACCGCAAACTCTGGCCACATGATACTTTACCAGTGAGATTAGCTCAACGCGACACAATACAATACATTTTATTCTTGTATAGCCCTAAGTCACAACAGAAGTCATCTCAGAGGAGTTCTGGCGACCCAAATCATGGACTTTCTGTTTGATAAAATGGTGGAAATGAAAACAATAACAAGATTTACAGGCTGTATAATGTAAAACTAATTTTAAATCTGAATATCTCGGCTGAACTACTCTTCCCTATACTAAAGAAGAAAAGTATACTGAAGAAGTATTGAAAAGAGCATGGTTTATTAATGCCTTTTGACATGTCTCAGGGCCATTTCATGATCACTTGACATAAAAATCTTACATATTGATACTTCAAGGCAAATAAAACAATATATGCATTCAAATGAAAACAAATAAAATAGATACAATACAGAGGACCACACCATTCACAAAGCCAGACGCTAAAGTTTTGAGACTTGACAGGCCCTAAAAAACAAAAACCAGTACAAACCAACAAGCATCTTTATTTTTCTAACTGCGTCCTCGATCTTCCATCTCAGTTTGACGCTGCTGTGTTATCTGTTATAGCAGGTGCATTTGCCTCAGAACCTCCCCACACTGCCCTCCCCCCTCCCAGCTTTCCTCCGTGGGCGCCCCCCCGCTGGCCCACCTCAGATCACCCGTCCAAGCCAACCAAAACAAACAACCGCCCCGTGGTTCCAACATCACGCACGGCCACCCAGCATGTGTCTGTCGGCGTAACCTCTGCCATATCGCTTCAAACAATCTCCTCTAACTGTTGCGTATGCTGCACTTCATTGTCGAGGAAGGCACTTTTCAGTCTTTTTTAAAAATTGTACTGTGCATGTGCCTAAAGCTGGGGTATATAACTCCCAAACACCAAAATATAGAACAGTGTCATACAATCCATATACGTAAATAGTTCTCAACACTCGAAACCCTTTGGTTCTTTCACTAGTTTTTGCATGCAAGTGTTTTTGGCCTCTTTAGATCAGCTTTTTCAGATAGGAAAGACCGGACCACCCTCACTCAGTCCAAATGATCAAATATTATCTCGCAGGTCTCTTTATTAAAAGTATAATTAATAATAATAAGCTGCATAGGAAGTCAGTTTGCTGGGAGAAGTATGGTAACTTGAGCACTATCCTCTCCTCCTTCCTACTTTATCTGTTTAGCATTATTAGGATTTTGATTGTAGTTTGTTCATTGCTATTCACCCGTTGTCCCATTGTCTGTTTCATGGTACGATGATGGGATCTCTGAGCCTGGCCTCCTCCATCTACACCTGCGGACTGCCCTGCCCGACCCGCCTGGGAGTGCTTCAGTCCTGCACCGGACCTGTCCACGTTCAGCGGCCACTGGTCCATGTCCTGTAGCTAGCTTAGGTCCTGGATCATTAGTCTGTCCGTCCGGAGGAGCGGATCCCTTTCTCAAATGGGTCTCCCTCCCTGTGGGTTTCCCTAGTTCTCCCCAAGGTTTCTCACTTTTTCCCACTGGGTTTTTTAAGAGTTTTTCCTTGTCGATGCAGGAGGGTCTTGTTGGACAGTTAGTGTCCAACAGAAAGGATTGGTGATGATCAGGACACTTTAGCATTCTACGACATGTATGGACATTTTCTTCTGTGTGTGCTTTATATTCTTCATGTGTTTTAACTGTTGATTCTCTGACCTGTGTTGGTGATTTCAATGGTTTTGTTAAGTCCTCTGAGATGACTTCTGTTGTGACCTAGGGCTATACAAGAATAAATTGTATTGTATCGTAGTATGCCAAAGATAAAATTATGTCAAATAAGGAGCTAGTTGAGGTCTGGTTTGCTCAGTTGGTAGAGCATTGGCCTTATAGCCTGAAGGTTATGGGTTTGAGTCCACCACGAGACCTTCTACAACAACTGCCACTGATGTCTCCTGTTGTTGTGTCCTTGGGCAAGACACTTAACCCACTTTGCCCAAAAGGAGCGCGGGAATGATATTGGCATGCCTTGATGTGCATATGTGTCAAACTGAAATTTCCCAACTGTGGCATGAATAAAGTACCTTTTTCTTCTTCGTACATTATAAATTGGGAACATCAATGCTGTTAGTTTTACATAAATACATTTCAAAACGGCGGGATTTTACAGCTTTATTGATTTCTGCAACAGCAATGAATGACAGTACTGTGTAAGTGTGAGATAAGAAGGCTGCTGTGGATCAATGCATACATTTTTTTTACTTAATAACTTTATCCACTTTTGTGTGCAAATGATTGTTAATTAATCTGTACCAGGGCTTAATTTTGTATTGCAGAAAAATAAAAGAAATATAACAAAATATTATTAAAAGCCCCCGCTGAATCACATCTTTGTTGAAGGAGCCGCTATCTTCCTGCGGACTCACCACCTGCAGGAGGATCAGCGAGGGACTGGTGCTTTGTGAATTGAGTGGCAGCTCTGATTGCCACCCCTCCTGACCCAGAAACTAATAAATAAAGGGATGGAAATTAAATGAAAATAAAGAATTAAATGTGATGTATTGAACACAGAATAAAGTCTACACAAACTGTTGTCACAATACTACATTCCAAAGTCAATTCTGAAAAAAATTCTATACCACTGCAATCATGCTGATGCTTTTTTAATGTTTTTTGTTCTACTCATGATAACTCTTTTTATGGGGTTTTTGAATTAGAAGGACTTGATGTTTTACAAGTAATTTTCCATCAAATGAATATCCAGTTCCATTACACATAGTTATAATCTGGATCAGTCACAGTTTGGCTTGATATCAGCCTCACATTTCTCCAACATAACTTTATCAAAATGGCTTCTTTAACTATTTGTAAGCCTCCCTCTGTGAAAGGGCTTTTTTCACAGTCCAAGCAACTGCAAATCCCATCCGCTTGCATTGAAGTGATCTGAATTGTGCCTCATTCTCTGGCCATTTATCCGGGGAAACGTGGTGGGTGGTGCTGCTTTTACCGCTTGCAATTGATCTCCTCTGGCGTGTTGGATAGGTACAGTACGGTATGGCTGTTTGACGGCACTCATGCTCACCGGGGGGCCATTACCGTTACCCAACTGACTGTTCGTTAATCTGAAAGTGTGTGGGGAGCTCCTCGTCTCAATGCACCGCTACAATGCTGTGAGGAGTAATTATGTGGAAAGTCCATAAGGAAAGACAGCCCATTCAGCTCAGTAAGTCTGTTGACCAATTGGAAGGAGATTCTATATGGGAAATGTTCAAATGGTGAATGTGGGTTGTGGAATAATGGGAAGTATGTTAGCTATATAAAATGAAATGAAAAAAATATATATCTAGCCCCCACAAAAGGTTTTTTTTTTAATCAAACAATTATCTTTATTTGTATATCTATTTGACTGGGACAGTGCATGTCAATGAACGGATATATTAGCCAAGGCTTAATTCCATTTGTGGCCCCATGGGGTTAGGGTCACATGGATGCTGTTGATTTTTAGTATTGATTTTACGGAGTTTGCCGTTCCCCTCCTCGTATGTGTCTCGCACCGTGGAGACCAATTTTGCTGCAAGGTGGAAGCCCCTTCATTCATTGGCTCAGACAGATTGTGACTTTTTTTGACAGTGCCTAATTGGAACCGTCCACAGCACGGTGTCAAGGATATGGGGTTGTTTTTTGTTGTTTTCCTGTAAATTTCTCCATTGTGAGATGAATGTTGATCTTTTCTTATCTTGTACCTTTGAGCTTTTTGTCTTGTTAGGGGATACAAAAATATTTTTTTCTAAAAGTTCTGCTATTCCAACCTTGCAACCAATTGTATGAAGTTTAAAATACAGAATAAAGAAGTTCAGGAATGATCAATTACACTCAAAATGTGTCTATTGTTTATATTTTTGCTTTGTAGAGTTACATCTTTGTTGGTTCCTTCACGAGTGCCGCGGTAGAAAGCCAACATGATTCATTTGGAAGTTAATTTCCACAATAAACAGAAGGAAAGAGCTCATTTAATGAGACAAAGTTTGAACTGTGTCTAATCCCCAGACTCTACAGCAGTGATTTGTGTAAGGGAAGAAAACAATTCTGGGAACAGATGAGATATTAGTCACATGATTATATGTGATATTGAAAGTATACAATCCTCTGCAAGAAACATTCTAATGAAAAACAGGAATTACTCACTGCACACTAACATTGTAATTTGAATCTGTAATTGAAATGTGAAGCTAATATAATTCAAAGGTGAAACTCATATGAGACTCACTCAGGAGACAAGCAAAGAAAATATAATAACACTGTATTGATAATGATAATTGGCTCACACATCATAAATATTTCAAAAATGGACTGTCAGCCAAAATCATCAAAAGAAACAAAGGCTTGGCACATGTCCCTTTGCGCATAAACAAGTCTGTATCATATAACGGTTTCCACTCAATAACATAAATAAACAAAACTTTAAACAACTCTCTTATTCATTGTTCCCCAACCTTTTTTTTCTATCTGTGGCACACCTTCTTCATTGAAAACAATCACATGGCAACTAACCAGCTGAAACCGATACAAACATACAACTCGGCAGCCTTAATTACCAATGCAAAGCGAATCTAATCAAAGTGTAGAATGAAGAAAATCAGAAACGCACAAATAAGTCTTTCTAATTTTCTCACATTATTTTGAACAATCAGGTGATATTGGATTCTTTCCAAAAGGCGCACCAAACAACATCCCACGGTACACTGACACACCACGGCCCACTGGTTGAAAAACACTGCTCTAATTGCCTTGAGTTTCACCTGCATGTTCTTTAATCATAATCTCAAGTTGCATTTACATATGTTTAGACATTTTGCCAAGAATTCCACGATGGCACATTGCCCTTGAGATGTGCCAGAGAAGTCCTATAGGGAAAATTGAATCTCATTCCCTCTATAAATACACGCTAATACAAAGTTCCCTTTTAAAAATCTGTTTGTAAAATTGCACAGCTTGACACATGGTGCAATCTTTTGAAGCATATGCTACGGCAGCCCTGAGGGGACAATGGAAACTAGGGTGATTTACAAAACACTTGCTGGCTTTGGCAAATCTCCACGTTAACACACGAGATCCAAAGGCAGTCACCCATTCAAACATGAAAAGCTAAATGTTTCTCTTTATGTCCTTCAGTGGAATATTGCATCAGGAACGGCAGGGGCCTCTTGTCACACAGAGAAATATATCTGTTAGTATTACAGCACTATACTGCAGAGCCTAAATAAATATGTGTGCATCAGAGTGTGCTATAGCCCCCGGTGACGGCTCGCACTGCAGGGGGTGCAGGGTAAGAGAGGTGGATGTTTTGGTTCTTCTCTGTTGCTGCAGGAACATATTATCTCCTGGAGTATGTCATGCAATGGTCAGTTACTTTTCAACTTGTGAAGAAGAAGGATGCAGTGAATTAAAGTCATTAAAAGATCGCTTAGGCCCCTCACGATTGGTCGAACTATTCTCCTCCAGAATTTTTACTGGTGATAGTTTTGACAAGGGGAGGGATTGTTTTAGGTATACTTATTAGGATCAATACTTTACATAGATCAGGCATGTCAAAGTCAAATACATCAGAGGGCCAAAAAAACAAATTTGCTGCGAGCCGAGGGCCAGACTGGTTCAATGTTTATTATCTCATTGCCTGCCAGCCTATTTCAGAACAGGTACTCCCATATTTCCAGCAGTTACTGATGATTTTTATTGATTTTTCAAGACCCACAGAATATTGTGTACTATGACTATCTGAAATCCGAAACCAGATTCTGAAAGAATAGACTGTCTACTTTCATCAGCAAAAACAATTTTGTTTCTAGCTTGTAATCCCCAGTTTTTCTCAAAAAGCTGAGAAAAAAGAGGCACAGTGCATCTAGCTGTTTTCAAACCATTCAGAGAGCGCTGCTGCCACCTGCTGGCTCGATTCAATATGCTCTCAAGCTTATCCCCAAACATATTAGATATAATAGACATCTGGGAACATGAAAATAGCGGAAAACGCAATTGACGTAATAGTGCGTCAATGGCAGGGAACGATCCATGTAAAATTCATTCGCGGGCCTTGACTTTGACACATGTGACATAGATTATACTACATAGTGAATAATGTGTAATGTTTTTGCAGTCACCACCTAAGAGTTTTTAATCACTCACCTTTTCCCCCGGATTTTATTTGAGTTTTTCCTTGCCGATGCAACTGTTGGACAGTTAGTGTCTAACAAGAAGGACTGTGGTGACGATCCAGGACACTTAATGGACATTGGTCTCTCTCTATGGTCCAATATCATGTGTTCTATATTTTTGTGTCTTAACTGTTGTTGATTCTCTGATCTGTGTTGGTGATTTTAATGGTATTGTTAAGTCCTCTGAAATGACTTTTGTTGTGATTTAGGGCTATACAAGAATAAATTGTATTGTATTGTACTAATAGAGTTAGGTTTTGCAGCTATAGGACAGTCGCATGAAGTAAACATTCTGCAGCCGACGCAAAAAGCAGGATTTATGTTAGTTCTGATACCAAAATTCTTCAAAAACTTCAAAGTGAATTTCACAATTTGTGATTTAGTGCAACGTCTCCCAAATCTCCATGTGGTAGTAATAATATTAGTATTGATGAAAATAGTATTGCTGATATTTTGACCACCAGATAACAATTTAAATCATGAATTGATTTGTTTTGATACCTGTACATAAAAAGCTATCTTTAAATCTAGTTGAGAAACCTAGAGGGATTACAGGATTTCTGAATTTAAAAGTTACACATTTTTTGTTTCAAGATCTAAAAGTGCAGAATAACAAAACATAACAAGTTTGTGGTGGAAAACAGAATGTACTTAATGGTACCTTACTAGTATTTAAACTTAATCTACATCTTTAGACAGATACACACTGCGTCAAACTGGGACCAAATCTTTACTGAACCAGTGCTATCCAGAATAACAAAACACAGATTTGAAGCAAATGTTGATGTTTGTTTTGCACCATATTCCCCGGACAGGTGTGCCCCGTCTCACCCTTACTTTTCCCCCAAGCACCACCTCTGCATAAAAGGCTTCCGTTCTCACCCCACCACCCTTCCTACCCTCCCATGGGCGCCGACCTCTCCCACAGCCCAGGGAGATGGCCTCATAGATAACAGGTGGAGCCGGTTCTCTGCCAGGACGGGGATCGGGTTTCTATGGCGGCCGTACTGCAAGGAAGAGTGCAAGATTCACCCGAGGCCATCATAAAAAACCCTGCAAACAATAAAGCAGGTGTGAGAGAGGAGAGAAGCGACACGGAGACAGAATGATGGTAATTCAGGAGTGATTTAGGACACTTGTAAATCTGTGAGGGTCTATGATATTGGATTAATGGAGATATATTATGCTTTCTGGGGTCGCTGCATGGATTATTATTGTACATTCTGTCCATTATATTCTGCAGTACTGCTCTTACTACTTTTAAATTGTTACCTCCTTCAAGATGGTGGCCGAAGTAATATCCATCATACGTCTAATCCTAACCGAGAATGAATCAAGATCAAGATTTTATTTATTTGCCATTTGCAGTCACGTTTAAAGTCACGTTTAAATGGCTGTGTAAAAGCTCCCAGTGTGCCCAGGAGACAAACATATAAAACACAAATGAAAAAAACCCACACATAAAAAAGTACATAAACTATTGTCACTGTAGAACAATAAAAGTGCTCATACAATCAAGTACAAGATCTAATGACAGTTTGTGGAAGCTATGAGAATGGCAACATATCCTGCATCTCCCAAGAACAATATGTTTTCCCAGAGGGTAGAAGCTGGAACATGACCTTTCCAGTTGACCAAAAGAGTCACTGATGGTTTGAAGAGCTTGATTTAAATGTCTGTCCTCATATAGTAAAGAGCCTCCAGAACTGGCAGCTCGCAACTCACTGCCCCCACTGATGAAAGCCTCAACAGCTGCTCATGTGGTATCCAACATATTTAAATTTGCAGCTGCAGTTTAGGCAAAGACAGAACAAGCTGGATTTCACCATAGAAAGTGACAACACAAATCAGGGACTCATGTGATGTATAGCTTTTTGAATAACTTCTAATTCATTTGATCACATCTTCTTTCGCATGTTGGCGGTGTCCCCTGCTTTGCTTCTCCCAGCTTTATTTCAACACTGACTTTATATTTTCCACTCGTCTGTAAAGGTGAGATATTTGTAGTGAATGACTGAAATTTGTCCCATGTCCATGTTCCCCCAGGTGAGCTGTGGGAGTCTGCAGCTCCTCCAGAGTAACCTGTTGTGAGACTCTCTAATCAGTGTAGTCCTGTTCGTTTTTCGAAAGACTCCCTTCGTTTGCAGTTGTGTCATAGTTGTTCAAGTACCAGTGGATGGTTTAAACTTCAATTTCAAAGCTGTTCAAAGCTTGGTAAATATTTTAATTACCTCACCATGCTTTTAACTTCCCTAACTGTCTGACGGGTTCCTTGTTCTTCTAGATGATGTTTAAAGACCAATATTCTCTTATCAAACCTCTCTCGTCCTTAGCTCTAATACTAATACTAATATGAGATTAGGGCGCAGACTCAGGTGGACTCTGCAAATTAGTTAGCTTGACCATTCATCAGTTAGGAATTCTGGAAACTTCTGAGGCAATTGGTTTCTCTCAGGAAAAAACAGGATGAATCATTTTGCAAGACCCATGGTGCATTGTTTTGTTTAACAGGCAGGAATAATAAGGAAAATATCTTTTTTTAAGCTACCATAAATTGTGATGTGAAATCTATAGTCAAAATCTTATTTGGTTATATATTTATTGCCATAATTCATATATTTTAAATCCACATGACAATGACAAGGCGGTAGGTCCAAGGCACATAGTTTGAGCATTTTGCACTTGTCTCGTTTGCAGCGATGTTAAGCACATTAATATTAATGGAGCCGTTACCTTAGCATGGCATGAATAGAGTCTGCAGACCTTAAGTGACTTTGCAGGTCGTGTGTGGGAACATTTTATCCATTTCATGAAAGCTGGTTCTTTCTTTCGTTTCTGTCTGCATCTCTTTGAAGTATGTGAAAACTAGAATACATTAAAGTGAAAAGACCTTGAAAATCTCCATCTTAATGTCCAAACATCTTTTTGCTTTTTCTAGGTTTCAGGGAGAAGGAAAAATCACGCAGGTACAGTAGGTTTGAAGGTAAAGGAAATACTGTATCTTCATAAAATATAAAACTAAATATTATTAAGTCAGTCAGTCTTCTCTACACACTGCACACCTCTTTTAGAGCGGAAAGGTCATACCCCAGGTGACACTAACAAGAACAAATATCACTATACTAACAATTGTATTCCAGAGGTTCTGAGCTTAAGTACAACACGGTGCAGCATGCCCAAGGTGGAGCTTTAGGTTAGCAAGGCAGATGTTCAAATAATATGTCACAAAGGGTCGCAATTGGCCCACTGGCTATAGTTTGGACATGCCTGGTGTCGAGTCAGTGTTCTGCAGTTCAAGCAATACTTGACATGTCAAACTGAACGTGAAACAACAAATACCTGTATGTCCATGTGAGTTTTTTGTGTGCATATAATTTCAACATATTGTGCCATTCACAAACACAAAGACATCACTGTTGGCACGTCTTTCAAAGGGTTGGCCCCGGTGCGAAGAACAATCCTGATTCACGCCTAAATGCAAAAAATGCCTAAATTGCTTTTTGTTTCGAGCCTTTATCGGCTCCTTTTCCCACAACCCCCCAGCTACAGTAAGTACTTCAAACAATAAAATCCACCCATAGCACTGCACTGCAACTGTAGCTTACAAATCCTCTGAACCTACACTTATGATCGGGTCAAGTGTCAATGATACATTTCTCCACGGCGACAACATTCATAACCTTTTGCATAATTAATTCCTGCAAAACTAAATAACATCATCAATCTCCCAGCGTTGCACAATCTTAACTTCACTTCCATCATTTCAGTTTTGTTACATTTCCCAAAAAAGGACAATTGCATCACAACAGTCTCTTGCTTCCCGCCGCGACGCAAACGTTCTCACTCCCGACTCTACACCTCCAGCGCCGCAGAGACATGTAATATTTATATGCTCTGTTGACAGGTAAAAGGTGCGTGCGGTGGCCACGTGTCGCGTAGGCTCTGATTCATATTCATAGCCTGCAGTAATTACGGTGACAATGAGAAAGCTCCTTACAGAGGCCACCTATCGGGTTGATGGGAAATAGGGCTAACAGAGCTGTTACGATTGATGGGGTTTGCTAAAAATCTGATCTGAGCGAATCGGCCTGTGTTAGAGTAGAGTTAGGTCTAAATATTACTAAAATGGAATATTCATATTTACTGTTTAGGTACATTAGTACACATCAGGGGTCTCCAAGCCGTGGCTCAGGAGCTACCGGTAGCTCGCCAGCCCCTTTCAGGTAGCTCCCCAAAGGATTTAGGATTGAATACATTGAGTCATTACTTTCAGCACAATATTTTTTTGTAATCAGAATTATTTTTATTTCCTTTGTAAGTGACAGAATGTCACAAACTAGGAAATTGCTTTGGCTCTCTTTGGTAAGTACACTTACTTTCTTAAAATTATTAATACACACACATTTACATGTGTTCTCAATGTTTTGTCATAAATATTACATACATTTTTATTACGACTGCAAAAAGAAGTAGCTCTCTGCCTCGTCTGTTGTATAAAAGAATCTTCGATTGTAAAAGATTAGAGACCCCATGGTACAAAGAAAGATAAAAATATGGCAAGGAGGAACAGGCAACCCATGTTTTGGTTATTTGGGAAAAGACCCCCTTTCAGTGATAAATGCACTTTCCCAGCCTATTGATTTTGTATGTGCACATTTCCATGTGAAGAAGGGTCTTGGGGTTGTTCAATTCAATTCAAAATATCTTCAAACCAATGAATAATAGATGACTAAATGCTATTTATTTTCAGTGCTGTCAACAAACGAACAAGAAGGAAAGCCCCTGTACTCCATTCGTTATATCAGATCCAGAAATGTAGTCCCTTGCAATTGATGCTGTTTATCAATGTCCCACTGACTTAATAAATAAATCTCCATCTGTGGGCTGAAAGCGACAGGTGGGTTAATATTGACATTATCTGTCCTCCGCACATGACAGCCGTGCAGCCGAGGGGACCTCATTAGAGGCACATGTCAAGTATGTAATAGGTGATTGGCACACGGTGTCAAGCAGGTGGTGAGGTAGCCGGGGGACTGTGTTTACGTGGGAGGGGAGAAGGTTATGAGGTTGCATAGGCACAGAGGCACAGACCAGATGTGGCCATGTTAGCCCAAAAAGTGGGGTAAGTTTGTCACCTCAATTAATCCAAGTAATTTTTTTTTTAGAAAACTAAGCCAAATGTAAAAAGGTCGCGAGACATACGGTGAGGTTGTGTCAAATTTGCTAAAAGTGCAAATTACTGCGCACAGTCTGGAAGTTAATTGGCTGCAGGATTAGGAGTAAGACAGTTGGGGATGGGGGAAGATAGTGGTGCAATGATTAAGTAGTTAACACTTGCACCTCTGAGCGAGGGAGTGAGGGTTTCATTCTCAAGAAAAGAAAAGCCGCAGAACCGGGGAATAGGCAACTGATGAACACATTCATAATGTCCACTATAAAACACAAGCCAGTTACATGGCATAGATTTGAAGAAGTCATGAGTGCTAATAAGCATGACAGTCACAATGAAAGACTCATGTAATGTTATACATATGTACATGATTAGACCCGAGGCTCAAATCTAATTAGTCTCTTGCTGGTACATAGTCTCTTGGTTTGGGACTAATTCAATTTGCGTCTGGAGCCTGGAAAATCCCATAAAACAAGTAGAAAAACAAGGTTCAACATGTAAGTGTCTGTTATCGCCAAACAGACCTCGGTGAGCTCCAACTGTGTGAAAAGGTCCGATTGAATAATACTGAAAGATGACTCAGTTGTGCCACCTCAAATTAAAATGTAATTGGGGCCTATGGGAGCCCAATTCTGAAATCCTTCAACATAGTGACATGAAACTATTCATATAAAGAGAACAATTTTGTTCCTTAAAGTTGTGTGTTATTTTTACAGATGCTCCTAATGAAAAAAAAAAACCCCAAAAAACTCCAAATTAAGACCTTGTTAACCAAAAAGAAATGTTCCATCTTGAAATAGATTGGTTGATAAGGGACAAAAAGGATGCAAGAAATGCCTTTTTTTTGCACGCTACCAGAAATGTTGCTTTCAACGTGCCCTCACAAGTTTGAAGGAGGGCCACAGTTATGTAAAAGAACCATGGAAGAACTACCCCAACAAGAATCCTTTACAAAAAGAATTATGCAAAAATCTAGAAACCGACATCATACAGCAAACTGTCAAAATCGCAAACCACAAGCGCCGAAAGGTAGAGTTAAAACAACAGGAGGCATATTGTATAGTTTGTACACGACAGACTCACATGTGAACACGGATCTATAATAATAACTGGATAGGGTATTACTAGCTTACAGCTGTCCCACTCATGGGCACAGGGGGCGCCCGTGGTTCTGCAGACTAAATTCCCGCGGGCTACCCAGAAAAAAGTCCCAAAGATCTCAATGTAAACTAAAACATCCTTGTGTGAAAGCCACACGCGTATTTGGCGCGACGCATCATGGGAGCTCGTCCACTGCGCAGAACCAAGAGGACCAGACGATGCCCAAATATAGGCGAATTCTGCTAATCTCCCGGTCCCCGTGAAGTCCCATGCGCTACTGAGCACAAGCCATTCATTTGAACATTGCTCCATCTTGAATCACCGGGGCTTACATGTGAACAGTACGTAACTTTTTTCACACCAACAATTATGAGAACGAGGCAGAATCTGCAACACAGTCTCAGGATCTTCTGACCCGATCCAAGCACAGTCCAACTACTGTCACAAGTTTCAACTAAACATATTCAGAGAAAAAGCCTCAAATAAAACAGAATACTTTATCAGCAGCGTGAGTGAATGTTCTGTTTTTTTTTAACCTTGTGATGCGAATGTGTATATGTCCTTCTTCTCTGATCATTGCCACAGACATCATTCCTCCACACGTCTCTTCTCTTCACGCCGCGTATGTAAAAGTATAAATTACAATAGATCCATAGTGAAACTCATTAGAGCCCCTGTGCAGCAGGTGCCGCTTGGTCTTGTTTAAATGCCGCCTCCACGCTACTGTGTCAAGTGCCCGAGACGTTTGGAGAGATCCGGTCATTTCCCAAACTAAAGGAGAGTTGAGGAGCACTGTCAAAGAGAACATATTGTCCATCGAAGGCTTCCGTAGTACCCTGGACGTAGAAGTCCTTCCTTGTCTTCTTTCATTTTCCATTTATGTTGTGATCTGGTGAGCCATTGTTTGAAATAGCCTAAAGCCATGTGCAATGAACGGTTGTCTTTTAAATGTTTTATGTCATTAGACCCTTTGTGTTAGGAATGCCTTTGTTCTGACTGTGTCTTGCACATCAGTAATGTAGAGCAACATTTCCCTGATGCTAATGAGGTGTGTATGTTGATGATACAATTATTTATTGCTTTGGATCATCTCTTCAACAGGTTGTAAATTCCCTGCAGAAAGCCTTTGCTGCTGTTCAATATTAACATATAGCTATAACGTGTTGCTTTTAAGCCGTAAGAAGGTGCCTCAAACTTCGCTACGGTGCCCCCAGTGGTACATGCCAGCCCCATGCCTGGGGCTGGCATGTACCTAAAGCAAGGTACGCTCCTTGTCTGTGACACATCTTTAATCTGTTTTCAATTTTTTATGAAATATGCTTCAGAATAGTAATTCTCACTAGGATTTTTTAACCAAAAAATAATTTGGTTGTGGCACTATCACCACAGTGCCTTGCGAAAGTATTTGGCCCCCTTGAACCTTTCAACATTTCGCCACATTTCAGGCTTCAAACATAAAGATATAAAAAATAAAATTTTTGTCAAGAATCAACAACAAGTGGGACACAATCGTGAAGGGGAACAACATTTATTGGATAATTTAAACCTTTTTAACAAATAAAAAACTGAAAAGTGGGGCGTGCAATATTATTCGGCCCCCTTGCGCTAATACTTTGTAGCGCCTCCTTTTGCTGCAATTACAGCTGCAAGTCGCTTGGGGTATGTCTCTATCAGTTTTGCACTTCGAGAGACTGGAATTCTCTCCCATTCTTCCTTGCAAAACAGCTCGAGCTCAGTGAGGTTGGATGGAGAGCGTTTGTGAACAGCAGTCTTCAGCTCTTTCCACAGATTCTCGATTGGATTCAGGTCTGGACTTTGACTTGGACATTCTAACACCTGGATACGTCTATTTGTGAACCATTCCATTGTAGATTTGGCTTTATGTTTTGGATCATTGTCCTGTTGGAAGATAAATCTCCGTCCCAGTCTCAGGTCTTTTGCAGACTCCAACAGGTTTTCTTCCAGAATGGTCCTGTATTTGGCTCCATCCATCTTCCCATCAATTTTAGCCATCTTCCCTGTCCCTGCTGAAGAAAAGCAGGCCCAAACCATGATGCTGCCACCACCATGTTTGACAGTGGGGATGGTGTGTTCAGGGTGATGAGCTGTGTTGCTTTTACGCCAAACATATCGTTTTGCATTGTGGCCAAAAAGTTCAATTTTGGTTTCATCTGACCGGAGCACCTTCTTCCACATGTTTGGTGTGTCTCCCAGGTGGCTTGTGGCAAACTTTAAACGAGACTTTCTATGGATATCTTTGAGAAATGGCTTTCTTCTTGCCACTCTTCCATAAAGGCCAGATTTGTGCAGTGCACGACTGATTGTTGTCCTATGGACAGACTCTCCCACCTCAGCTGTAGTTATCTGCAGTTCATCCAGAGTGATCATGGGCCTCTTGGATGCATCTCTGATCAGTCTTCTCCTTGATGAAAGTTTGGAGGGACGGCCGGGTCTTGGTAGATTTGCAGTGGTCTGATACTCCTTCCATTTAAATATAATTGATTGCACAGTGCTCCTTGAGATGTTTAAAGCTTGGGAAATCTTTTTGTATCCAAATCCGGCTTTAAACTTCTCTACAACAGTATCTCGGACCTGCCTGGTGTGTTCCTTTGTCTTCAAGGTTCTCTCTGCGCTTTAAACAGAACCCTGAGACTATCAAAGAGCAGGTGCATTTATACGGAGACTTGATTACACACAGTTGCATTCTATTTGTCATCATCAGTCATTTAGGACAACATTGGATCATTCAAAGATCCTCACTGAACTTCTGGACTGAGTTTGCTGCACTGAAAGTAAAGGGGCCGAATAATATTGCACGCCCCACTTTTCAGTTTTTTATTTGTTAAAAAAGTTTAAATTATCCAATAAATTTCGTTCCACTTCACGATTGTGTCCCACTTGTTGTTGATTCATGACAAAAAATTAAAATTGTATATCTTTATGTTTGAAGCCTGAAATGTGGCGAAATGTTGAAAGGTTCAATACTTTCGCAAGGCACTGTATATATAGATGTAACTGTTAAAACTTACTAATCTCTATATTTAAAGAAGCTATACCTTATTTTTTTTCTAAGTAGTTCATTAAAATGCTTTTTACTACATACAAGTTGTATCATAAAACATAATTTAATTGAAAACTTGAGGTCATTGATTCAGCTGTGTATGAAATTCATGCCGTGAAAAGTGCTGAGTAGAGTCTTAGCGGGAGGCTCGTTCTCCTCCACTCACAGAACGGGCGGCACGGTGGCTGAGTGGATAGCACTCTCGCCTCTCAGCAAGAAGGTCCTGGGTTCGAATCCCGGTTGGACCAGGGCCTTTCTGAGTGGAGTTTGCATGTTCTCCCCGTGTCTGCGTAGGTTTCCTCCGGGTGCTCTGGTTTCCCCTACCACTAAAAATATGTACAATAGGTCTGGCATGTGCCTCCTGTACTGGCACCCCACTCCCAAAAATAACAATTGTAAACTGCTTTGAGACTCCGATGTGCAGTGAAAAGGCGGTATATAAATAAAGATTACTTACTTATTTACAGAACGAGCGGCGTTTCACCGGGCGGTGCTAGGCAGGTAACAGCTTAGCTAGCTAGCTGTTTCATGGTAACTTCAGGTTTTTCGCGATCACTTTTTGTCACTATAAAACAGTATTTTTATCATGAAAACGTTGACAGCAAATTCTGAAATCGTCCGTGCATGTGTGTTAAGGATGTATATGTATACTGTATTGTCCGATTAACGTTTAATGGTGTTGATTGATTGATATGTATTTGTTTATTGAGCGTGACTAGCTTCTGTGTGCAGAGAAACTGCACAATGTAGTGACAGGCGCTGATAGTAAAGTAATGGCAGTATTTTACACACCTGAATTACAAACAGAGATTGCATTGGGGCTGCGGTCATTATTGGTTTGAGAATTCTGTTATCAAGAAAAAATGATCGGAAGAATTACATTCAAGTCTATGGAGTGTTCTACTGCTGCTGTGAGGAGCTGTATAATAAATTATAATTAAATATTAGAATATATTCTAATGTTTAAACTAATACATTCGGACGCGAAACTAGCGGTATTCTTTTATTTATATATTGTGTTAGCAGTGCATTGCTTTAGTGCCATTTAATCAGTGATTGTTGTACAGCTTACAAGTTGCGCTAATGCTAATGTTAGCATACGTATCAGATCGCAAATAAAACTAGATGGCTCCGTGTTATGAGAGCGTAGGGGAAATGAGAAGCCATTGAGCGAGTTGGGGGGCGGTGCTAAACATTCAAACATCGCAGAAACGGGTATAGCGCCTTTAAGTCCAAATCACAAAACTCCTCCTCAACGAAACTCCTGTGTGGCTGTGACGATGCCTTATTCACTGACCTTTCAGGATCTAAACAATTAAACGATTAAGCAAAAGAAAATCAACCAAATAATTGACTATCAAAATAATTGTCAATTACAGCCCTATACTTGTAACATTAAAAATTATTAATATTTAGATAACAATTAGTAGATTGAGAACTTTAAGTTGTGTTTACACAACTTTGAACAGTTGCCATGGTTTGAATAGTTATGGAGTTGGATATATTCTAACTCTAATGTGCAATTTATTCATTTTATTAACACCAACAGGGTTTAATTGATTTATTTGTGTTACTTTATTTATTGAAGCTGGCTTTCCTTAAATGTCTGATAAGACTAGGGATTTTATCATTGATTATTACAATGCATCCTTTATTTGTAGAGTTTTGTTATCCTCCTCCTGTAGACCCCTTTACTGTTGGTAAACAAGGCCAGATGCACAACACTTTTTTGCAGAAATAACTACACCCTCACCTAAGGGCAGGTCGTTGATACCTTGATTAGCAGTGGGCATTTAACAATAGCAATTGTGAGTGATGTGTCAACAGTTTATCACAGAGAGATCCACTATGTTATGACTGTGCTGCAAAATAAACCTTGGTGAATGGGACTCATCTACAGTAGATGCCCCATGTGCTGTATATTGTGTTGTATATATATTAGGGCTGTCAAAATTATCGCGTTAATTCACGTTAATTACCGTTTTCATTAACGCATTAAAAAATAATTTACGCATTAACTGCCGCTATTTTCACGTTCCCAGATGTCTATTGTATCAAATATGTAAGGCTTGAGGCAATATTTTATCGAGCCAGCAGATGGCAGCATTGCTCTATGAATGGTTTGAAAACAGCTAGATGCACATGTGCCTCTTTTTTCTCAGCTTTCTGGTGATTTCAATAAAACTTACCTCTACTCGACTGGGGATTACAGGGGAACGAAACAAGCTAGAAACAAAATTATTTTTGCTGATGAAAGTAGACAGTCCATTCTTTCAGAATCTGGTTTTTGATTTCAGATAGTCATAGTACACAATATTCTGTGGGTCTTGAAAATTCAGTAAAAATCCTCAGAAACGGCTTGCAATATGGAAGTACCTGTTCTGAAATAGGCTGGCAGTCAAACGCATGTTAGAATGACCCGCCCATTTATAATAATATCACTCAGAATGCCACGGACACGTGCGTGTGTGTGTGATGGTGACAGCGGTAACGTGGTCATATAATACACGCATATATATACACGCACAGGGCCATTCTCTGATGTTGTGTGACACACGGAGGAGAGGAGGAGACACGCTGAAATGAAACCAAACTTGCAAAATTAAAGCTGGGGTACCTACATTTTCCCTTTCATTAACAGCTCTTGTTGGTTGTATCCAAAAGTAGAAGGTTGTGAGCAAGTCAAACAGATTTAAGTACATTTGGTATGACTAACAATGTGTCATTACATTTGAAAATCTAATTTAACTTCAATTGGAGTGGATTTGAAATAGAATGTGAAAAATGCGATTAATCGTGAGTTAACTCACCATTACTATGCGATTAATCAACTAAAAAAAAAATCGTTTGACAGCCCTCATATATATATATATATATATATGAGGGCTGTCAAAATTATCGCGTTAACGCACGTTAATTAATTTTTTTCCTTAATCGCATTTAAAAAATTAACGCATTTGACGCATAATAACACTCAGAATGCCACGGACACATGCACGTGTGTAAGATGGGGACAGAGCAGGTAGGCCCTCTGGGAATTCAAGTTTTGAAAGAATACACGCGTGACCGCGGGGCACTTGTTGTTTCCTGTATGAACTCTGCATGATGAGCTGCGGGCGCGACAGCGCTCTGGACCGTTCCCACTTCCAGCGGCTGTGATCACGGCGAACGGCGCTGCGTAATGGGATCATATCCAAGACCACGCACAGAACTATTACAGAACTATTCTCTAGTGTGCGTACGTGTCTTTGCGTAACCGATGCACACAATATGCACAGCGCTGAAGCTGGACTGCGGAGCCTCAGTCTCCTCCGTGTCTTCTCCCGAAGCGCACTCGCTAAATTAAAGCTGAGGTACCTAATTTTCATTTCGACTACCAGTTCATGTTTAGTTGTGACAAAAAAAGTAATGATGTGAGCAAATCAAACAGATTTAATGACATTCTGTATTTCAGACTGTTTTGAAATGTCCCTCATCTGTAACAAACAATAGTTTTGGTCTGAGTCTAAACAGAAAGACAGAATGTTAATTCCATTTTATATGGATTTATTGCTATAACAAAAAAATACAGTACATATGTTCACAAATCTGTCATTTATCTTTCCATTCAAACAACAATTTACAGAAAAATATGGCATAATTTTGCCGATAGTTTGAAATGCGATTAATTACAATTCATTAATTTTTAAGCTGTAATTAACTCGATTAAAAAAATTAATCGTTTGACAGCCCTAATTATATATATATATATATATATATATATATATATATTATACTGGTCATTATGTCTCGTCATTATTATATCTGCTACCACTTTTGCTGACATGAATTTGTGAAGCCCAAACAGGTATTGAAAAGCTGTCATGTTGCTTCTCATTTAATGCCATCTGAAGAGGACACCATTGAATTTATAATCAACCATATTTATTCTCCACACTTTGAGAGACATTGGTTCTGACATTTTCATAACACAAGCTATTTGTCTTTTGTGGTGGTTTCAACAGTATATTACCTCAAAGATGAGGTGATATACTGAGATGTATTTTATTTTTGAACAACAACAATTAGGCCTTGACTTTTTCACATTTTGTCTCGTTTCAACCACGGATAGAACATATTTTATGTGTATTTTACATTAAACAATATACAGATTTGATGCTTCTTTTTTTAAATAAACCCCCTGTTTTCTGAGTACAACCAAATGCCTTTGGAAGTTGCTTGACCAAGAAATGAATAAGGGTAGCTTAATCTTAAGGTTATTATTGTTATGTGTTATGTGTAAAGTTTTACTTTATCTGTTTCTTCCTCTGTTTTCTGTTTGAAAACAGAGTTAGTAATGAGTAGTTGTTCATGTTTTATTTTATGTACAGATTATGAAGCCATCATTAGGAAATGAGGAACAGTCCCTACTTTATAATACTGTTTGGGAAAAGAGTAATTAATGACATGAACGTACACTCTGTTCATGTGAGAAGGTTTTGTAAATGATTTGTTAAAATAAGCATTCCATTACCATGAAATATTGTAATAATCATTTGTAAATTATTATATAATGTCGTGATTTATAATTAAATGTCAATAAAACATTGATAAATGTTGTATATTTTCTGTTTGTGAGTAGTTCATGATATGAATACTTAGTAAATTAGTTGATACTATGTAGATCATGAGTAGTATACTTTTATTTTGATGTTGATGAATATTTAACATATCACCTTAATCATTGTTAATTATCTGGAAACACTATGAGTATTAGATGTGAATTTCAACATTCTGAATGATTTAACAATCATTAGGTATTTATTATATATTAATTCATAAATGAGTTGTTAATGATTAGCTCATGAGTAGCACATGGTTATTTCAATTTGGAGAGACGAGAAAACAGGAAGTTGAGTATTTTATTGGGAGGAGGTTTGGCGCCCTAGGCCCCGGTGCGGCCTTCAGATCGGAAAGGCTCCTGCGCTGGAGCGCGCACAATCCCCCGGGACCTAGGCACTGGTGGCGGCATTTGGCAGCAGGAAGCAGATTGGAGGCAGATTGGAGGCAGGGTGAAGAGGAGGAGGAGAGGAGGCGGTGGTTGCGAGGCTTCAGGAGGCAGAGAGTGGTAGTTTTTCCGTTTTTATGCGGCTGGCGTAGTCGGTACAGATGATTGGAAGGGGGCGTCTGCTGAGCGATAGGCTGGGATGCGAGCCGGCCTGGAGGGGGTAAATTTGGTTAACGTCTACCAAATTGAACTTTCGCTGGCTGCATTTCAATTTGGAGAGACGAGAAAACAGGAAGTTGAGTATTTTATTGAGAGGAGGTTTGGCGCCCTAGGCCCCGGTGCGGCCTTCAGATCGGAAAGGCTCCTGCGCTGGAGCGCGCACAATCCCCAAAAAGGCTGCGTGTTGATGGAGTTTTCGAAGCCTGGTTTGGAGGGGACAGACGTCGTGACTGCTCTATTCTGTGACCGCTATCGCTATGCTGTGACCGCTATCGCTATATGCTGTGACCGCTATCGCTATATGCTGTGACCGCTATCACTATGCTGTGACCGCCAGCGCAATGCTGCTAACCATTTTTTGCTATATGCTGTGACCGCTATCGCTATATGCTGTGACCGCTATCGCTATATGCTGTGACCGCTATCGCTATATGCTGTGACCGCTATCGCTATATGCTGTGACCGCTATCGCTATATGCTGTGACCGCTATCGCTATATGCTGTGACCGCTATCTACTGTGATCAATACTTGCGGATACTCGGCTGCTGGCGGCGCCTATCCGGAAGGAGTGAGCTGCGTAGAGATGGGGAGACAGGTTACAAAGCAGCAGTACGGACTTTAGTTGGGCTCTGAACCCGTTGGATGACATTGGGAGGTGATCGGGGGTGAGAAATAACGGTCCGTTGAGATCTCCTTTCCGAGAGCGGAGGCGAGTGTAATGCATCGTGGGTTATCTTTGCGCGCTGGGAACGTGAGCGTTCGCATCACGTTCCGTCAGACGCTGCGGCAGCGGAGAGTGTTTGAGAAGTGCGTGCCGCCACCAGAATCTTATTGCTTCGCTTACTTTGCTTCGTATTGCTTTGCTGGGAGCTTGCGAGGAAGCCAGTAGACGTTGTGCAGCCAGGATGGCGGACGCGTCTGGGCTGATGTAGGCGGAGAAAGCCGAAGAAGACCAGCCCCCCAGCTGTTGGAGAGGTGGGGGAGCCCCAGCGAGGCCGCGCGCGTGGCAGCGCCTATCCTGAAGGAGTGGGCTGTGTAGAGCTGGGGAGACAAATTGCAGAGGAGCAGTAGGGATCTTAGCTGAGCTCTGAACCAGGTTGCTGACATGGGAAGGTTGTCTGAGAGAGATGTGTCGGAGCGAGCTATTATTATGTTGCAGGCGCCTTGGTCTTTGAATGTTTGAGATGAAGGTTGAAAGGGTCAGGGGACGTTATGTTGGGTGAAAAAGAGCGACCTTTGTGTAATGCTTCCACTACGTCGAGATTATCACACATGACAGATATCCTCTTTCTCTGCCACGTGTGATTCCACAGCGCGCAGCCACGACCACTGGGAATATCACGTGTAGGGCAGAGGAGATGCTCCGGTGGAAGTAGCGGCCACGGCCCGGCAACCCGATGGTCCTGGAAGAACCCCCCAAAACCCACGGAAGGGGCACGTCCGTGTAGAAGCGGAGACCTGTAGGGGCAGAGACATATCGGAGAGGGCCATAGATGTTGCAGGCGCCCTTACGCTTAGAATCTTGGGTTGGAGAGTAGATAATCAGGATAGTAGGATGGTCGGGAAGCCGCGTCTCGGACCGCATGAAGGTTGAGTGAGCAGTAGTGAACGCTTATGCAGAGAAGCCATAGAAGGCGAGCAGGAAGATGCTGCGAGGAGGGCAGACATGTACTTGGAAGATGAGCCGGAGTTCAGTGCCGCTCAGAGCTACTGCAGGATGGGCAGCACGATGGGGGAGCCTGCGATCAGAAGAGTGAAGAATACAGGTATGGATGCCTTTGATTAGGAGTCCGATTGACGGCTCAGCGCAGCTACTCGGCCAGCTGCATCTGATAGAATCAGAAGATTTAGGTAGAGAGATGAAGCATGACCGCCGAAGCGACCCTGGGAGCATAGGTACGAGGCCAGCGCAGCGCGGCATACTAGCCGGGCAGCATCCATTAGGAACAGGATAAGCTTCTGAGAGAGTGGGTTGCAGCAGTAGCAGTAGCAGCAGCGGCAGCAGCAGCACCTCAGATAATAACAGCGATAACCTGTATCAAGCCGCGGCAGCAGCAGCAGCAGCAGCAGCAGCAGCATCCTTAAGGCGCGTTCAGACCAAAAGCTTCAAAAAGCTTTTGACGCGCTTCAACTGACGCCGGGATAGTTTTGTCATTTTGGTGCTTGAAGCTTTTGACGGGAGTGACGCCGGTGGGAGGAGCTTCTCTGTTGTCTGTAGTCAGGACAGCGGTGGATTTTTCAATGAGCAGCGAGCCTTTATTTGTTATATAAAGCAAAATAACGTTGTTGTAGGGCTTCCACAAAACATGTTCTGGGTTCACCACAGACTTGAGAGGCTGCAGTGTTTGCAGAGTTCCGTCATTTACTCCAGGAGCTGCGTACGGAGGAGTTTCGCTTTCAGCGGTACTTCCGCATGTCACTTGCCCAGTCTGAGTTCTCAAACCCCGGAGCTCGCCTCTCCCCGCCTCGCTCTCGCCTCCCCCTGCCTCTCCCTGGCTCTCGCTCGCCTCTCCCTGGCTCTCGCTCGCCTCTCCCTGCCTCTCCTCGGCTCTCGCCCGCCCGGAGCTGCCTTGCTCTGAGCCAGACCCATCGTCAGCCTGTTCTTATATTTAATAAACTACGTTTACTACACAGCATGTGTACAAGGATTTTTGTTACTCAGAATTTTACTACTCATACAAATAATATTACTAATAACAATAATGACAATAAAACAGCAGCAGCAGATACATGACTTCTCTTCATGACAGAGACAGACCCTCTGCTGCTGCTGCTCCTCGTCTCCTGATTGGTTGAAGCCCGCGTCAAAGCTTCAAAAGCTCAGCTTTGCTCAACTTCGGCGTCAAAGGGATTGTTGTGATACGCGAGCGTTTCGCGCGTCAAAAGCTTCAAGTGAGCGCGTAGTACGCGCGACTCTTGAAGCTTTTGACGCGCGTCAAGTGACGCCGGGGCTCTCGGCTTCACCTGACGCGCTTCACCATTCACTTTCAATGGAAACCTGACGCTTTTGACGCCGAAGTTAAGTCCGGTGTGAACGCCCCTTCAGAGATTAACAGTAATAAGCCTGTATCAAGCCACAGCAGTAGAATGTTGTCGTAGCTGATCAGTGTTTCAGTAAAAGAGATGCAAGTGAAGAGAGATGGCAAGTAAATGAAGCAGCAGCAGTAGTAGCAGCAGTGCGGTATGGAGCAGCAGCAGTAGGAGTATGGAGCAGCGGCAGCAGCAGTAGTAGCCGTATGAAGCAGCAGCAGCAGTAGCAGCAGCAGCAGCAGCAGCAGCATCCGTAGATAATAACAGCGATGATCCTGTATCAAAGCCACGGCAGTAGGATGTTGTTGTAGCTGTTCAGTGTGAGGGATTTAAACAGGTTTTACGGTCCAAGTGATTTAACAATTTTTTTTTTACGGTCCAAGTGAGGGATTAACTGAGCCCGCAGTCCAAGTGAGGAGTTTAAACTGAGAGCTTACAGTCCGGTGTGAGGGATCCAACAGAGCCTGCGGTTTTTTTTTTTTTTTTTATTTCTTTATATTTATTTATATTTATTTATATTTATTTATATTTATTTATATGTATTTATTTATTCATTTATTTAGTTTTAATATATAGCGTTCCAGATATAGGCAGTACCATATATGCAGTTCCATATACTGCATAACAGTTCCAGGTATAACAGTACCATATAAGCAGTTCCAATATAGCGGTTCCATATATAAGCAGTTCCATATGAAGCAGTTCCAGATACGGTACAACAGTTCCAGATATAAGCATTTCCAGATATAACATTTCCAGATATTAGCATTTCCAGATATTAGCATTTCCAGATATTAGCATTTCCAGATATTAGCATTTCCAGATATTAGCATTTCCAGATATTAGCATTTCCAGATATAGCATTTCCCAGATATAGCATTTCCCAGATATAAGCATTTCCAGATATAAGCAGTTCCGTGAGGGATTAACCTGAGAGCTCACAGACCAATGTAAGGGATTCATTTTGGGAGCCGCAGTCCGAGAGGGATGTAAACGGGGCTTACAGTCCAAGAGAGGGATTTAAACAGAGCTCATAGTCCAGAGAGGGATTTAAACAGAGCATGCAGTCCAATGTGAGGGATTAAAACAGAGGTCTTGCAGTCCAATGTGAGGGATTAAAACAGAGGTCTTGCAGTCCAATGTGAGGGATTAAAACAGAGGTCTTGCAGTCCAATGTGAGGGATTAAAACTGAGGTCTTGCAGTCCAGTGTGAGGGATTAAAACTGAGGTCTTGCAGTCCAATGTGAGGGATTAAAACTGAGCCTGCAGTACAATGCGAGGAGAATAAACCGTGCGCAGATCTCATACATACCCACAGCGCCAGAAGACAAGGGACAACACAACGGGACCACGCCGTATCGGCACGAGGAGGCAGGGATGCGCACGGGTCCCACCGCACCGGGCTAGACCGGCCGTATGCAGCAGCAGGCCGCGACGAGACGAGCAGCGGCAAACCCGCGGAAAGAGCCCGCAAAGGAGGAGAGCGGCAAAGACCCACGGACCACAGCACGAGACCCGCAGCAGGTGCAGCCACAGGAGGAGCAGACCACACGCAGCAAGACGGAGGACACCAGGAGCAGGTGCAGCCACAGGAGGAGCAGACCACACGCAGCAAGACGGAGGACACCAGGGACACGCACGAGTAACGTGAGTAGACAAAAGCGATTCCTCCAGAACGATTCTTTGCGAGGCTTCAGGAGCTGCGAGGCTTCAGGAGGTTGCGAGGCTTCAGGAGGCAGAGAGTGGTAGTTTTTCCGTTTTTATGCGGCTGGCGTAGTCGGTACAGATGATTGGAAGGGGGCGTCTGCTGAGCGATAGGCTGGGATGCGAGCCGGCCTGGAGGGGGTAAATTTGGTTAACGTCTACCAAATTGAACTTTCGCTGGCTGCATAATACTGTTTACATGTGAATAATTAACATTTGATAATGAACAAATAACAATTAGTAAATCATGTGTGAAACATTTATGAATGATTGTAAAACTTAAATAAAACATGTCTTAATGATTACAAGATTATTTGTTCATTAGTGTGTAATGATTTCCAAAATAGTTACAAATAACACTTGTTAATGAGTTGTTAATGTTTAGATTATTATTTTTCAATATAAATAAGACATACGTTAATGTTTTATTAACTAGTAGTCAATGATTTATAAACGATTTATAAGCAAACAGTATTATCACTCAATCAACTGTTATTTATAAAGCGCTTTTCATATAAAAGATGCAACATAAAGTGCTTTACAGTTTGGTTAAAGGCACACCGTGTAACTCTTGGCCACTAGGGGCGCTAGACCTGCAACTTTCACGTTTAGCGCCCCTAGTGGCCACAAGCAACTCAGCACTGTCGCAAAAGTCAACAGTCAGCCGGTGTCTTTTGAGTGTGTATTCAGACAGCATGCACTGGTGTGTGTGTTCAAACTGTAGAGACATGCCTACAGATATTGAGAGACTCTGCTGTGGTCAGCCTCCAGACCGCTGCATTAGTAATCTACCACACATGGACTTCTATATCCTGGATGAGGGAGTTCTGCGTCTAGCTCGTGCTGCGTGGAATGACATCTTTGCAGTCGATGACATCCAGGAACCAGGTGAAGAGCAGCGCTCATACAGACATGCAGCTTACAGCACGATCCCTTTCGCGTTTCCTCTTTTTAGCCTCCTCCGAAGGTTTAAAATTTTTCCTTGCCTCAGCCATGACCAGGAGTCGAGCAGGTGAAAAATGAGTAGCAAAAGCCTTAGCTCCATGAGTATATCAGCGCCTGTAGCCGTAAAGCAAGTCTTTCTTCCAAGTCACGTGACCTGGTGGCAGACGGTCCGTCTGCTCGAAACTTACATGGGCGGTATTTCAAGAGGGCAGCCCCGCTCGGAGCATTGCAAGTGTCAAGCGCTGTATATTGGCCCAAGTTTTCATATAAAATAACTCATATGTGTCAACTCTTTAGGTCACAAAGTCCGCGGTGTGCCTTTAAAAACAATACCGCCGGCCCATGACCCCTCCCCCAGACCACCCGACAGACCCACCCAAACCACAGACAAACACACACACGCTCTCATGAACACTCATATGCACGCACGCACGCACACGCGCACACGCACACGCACACACACACACCAGTAAAACAGTAAAACAATAAAACCATGATGAGAGACTTAGTAGAGTTCAGATGCAACCATTATAAATTGTTACCGAAAGAACAATTACAACTTTCCACAGAATTGACTTTATCTGAGTAACATTGTACTATCCTGGAGATGAAAATTGATGTACACTAAAATGACCCACTGGTGTCTCAGACTAATATTGGCCAGGGTTTTGTGCCCTGTCGTCTTATACCCTCGTCAGAAATACTACTCAGAACATGCCTATCTATAACATGCCCGAGACCAGTGATCAGCATCTGAATCAAACAACAGAGCACTGTTTATGTGTGTGTTCTGTTACTGTGAGATGTCCTAAATAATAAATGGTATTGATTTTAATAAACAATTTCAGGAGTGTGCTGCTGGGCCAGTGTCTGAAAAATACAATTGTAATATTTTCATTTGCTGATTGTTTAGAGTAGATGCTCCTTCGGGCATAAGGCTGTGAGCGGCTGAACATGGTTTTGACCTAATGTCAGAAGGTCATCTTTTGAGAGTTATTTTACATTATTAAACCATCAGGGCACTTTAGTATTATTCACATTATTTCACAATTGTAATCCGTATCTTGATAATAATTATATAATGTTTGATCCAAGACAAAGATAAGTCTATAAAAATGGCGATATATTTGTCAGTATACTGGATTATTGGTGTATACTGGGTTATTATTGGTGATATGTTGCCAAATTTGAGTTGTTATTTCAATACTGGACACAACCAAAGACCATGCTTTTAAAAAGTATAAATCATCTTTTTAGGCATGCAATAACCCTTTTTATGTGCCCTGGCACTGGTGCCTGCTGTTATTACGGCAATTGGAGGGCCAGGTGCGTGACAATGGTCACCCTGGGAAACTTGATTAAGACATCAATAAAACAAATTATAGAAAACAAGCACATTATACAGAATGTATAAAACTATTTTTTTTACAAAAACAGTCACTCTTCCCCTGTCAATGCAGGTGCTGAAACTGCAGGTTCAAACTAAAGCAACATGTGGTTCTCTCACTGGAATATGCAGGTTTTATTGCTAAAGTCTGTGTGCAGATCTGCATCCACTGATAAGGACAATTCCAACGTGAGAGTATTATAGTCGCCTAAGTCCAGAACAGGAACCAGGGTGCAGGACGGGTACCAGATTCACATAGCACCAGCCCTGGGATGAAATGTGTTTGGCCAAATGCAGACCTCGCTCTGCAGACCAGTTCACTCTTTTGGTAGACGAGGAAGAACTAAGGAGAACGGCTGATCTTTTGTGGAATACACAAAAAGATCTTTTGGATTGTTCGCCCAATCCAAAGTTTAGTTTAAACAAACTAAACTTAAGTTGTTTGTTAAGTTTAAACAAACAAAACATGGTTTACATTTTAATATGTTTTTGGTATTGCAATTAAATCAAAAATCTGTAACAAGGACCAAGCAATTTGACAAAAATTTTAATACAGTCCTGGACATATAATAATGTCGTGGTGTTTTCTTTGTGAAGGCTGGTTCATGCAGGCAGTTAGATAGCTATTTGACAAAGCATTGTGGGAGATTCTGCTGGTGGTCAATTTGCCTTTCCAAATAAATAAGCGTTCAACTCTGCATGGCCTTTCAGCAGCAAACACAAAAAGCCCATTTCACAGTCATTATAAGTTTCTGTTTTCTTTTCTGTGCTCGGAACATTGCATCTGCCGTGTTTCTTTTGTGTTAGAATTGTATGAAAGTTTCAGTGCACTTCTTAGTCATATGAAAGTCATACATAGATGTTTGCATTATGTCTCTTTGATCTTTAGATCAATATAATTTCTGACCTTTAACAGTCCCAGACATTGCACCAAGAGAAAATATTATTATTATTAGACAGTAGTAAAGTGGTAGGGCGACAGTAGCTCAGTTGGTAGAGCATTGGCCTTAAGGCCAGAAGGTTGTGGGTTCAATTCCCACCTCTGCACCTTCTCCACCGACTCCCACTGATGACTGCTGTTGTTGTGTCCTTGGGCAAGACACTTAACCCCACTTTGCCCAAAGCCCCCACTGAAAGATGGTGGACTCACCACCTGCAGAGGGTCAGTGAGGGGCTGGTGCTATGAGACTTGGGTGGCATCTCTGACTGCCACCCCCCTGACCCAGAAATGGATTAAAGGGTAGAAAATGGATGGATGGATGGATAGTATAGTAGTACTTTACTTTAGCTCAGAACCTTTCAATTTCAGTCATTCACTTCATTTTTTGATTGTGTCACAAAAAATAGAACAGCACAACAATCAAATCAAAACACTTTTACAAGGCATCCATGTTGCCGGCCCATGAACAGGTCTGGTGAACTGAAGCTGCCTTACTAATAGGTTTGTACATCCCTGGGGCCGTATGCCTAAAGATTCTGAGAGTCCTCTCAGAGAGCTTCTAACTTAACCTAAATACTCCTAGCTAGAATTCTTAGAATAAAAGTTATTCCAGAAAATAACCCAGGGAAATTTCTCCTCTGTGAGATAAATAAAGCAATCTTATCTTATCTTATCTTAACTCTGAGCAAGGAATGGACAAAAACTCCCATTTTAGCGAGGAGGCGTGGCCAACCCCGTTGCTAGGTACTGTATGAGTCATCATTTCAAATGCTGTGATTGGTTGATCCTAAAAGTTAGAGAAAACATACTTTTGGTGATAATGATCAAAATAAGGACCCTTAAAAGGACAGACTTAATCATGGAATCAAATCTTAGGAAGACTGTCATTGTAAATAATATTTTGCATAAAAGATAGATATGTCAATGTAAAATGATGGCTGTGAATTGTAAGTTATACTTTTAAATCATCATCGTCTCTTTTAATGCACAGCAAAGGACACATAGCAAAGGTTATGGTTTTCTGTTCACAGGCTGCTCCCTCTGGAGGCCGAGACTCCCTTAATGAATAACACACCAATTATTATATTTAACTCTTGTATAAAATAAGCACTTATTATATTCAATAATAATGTATGTAAGATAATCTATTATCCTATTCAATTATCATATACAATATACATTACAGTATATTGAAAATTATAAATATGAATAGTATATAGATACATCTATATATCATTCATATGTGTAATTTTAGATGATGATTAGTGAAGGCTCTGATGATACTGAAAGACGTATAAGGTATAAATGAAACAATAGTATAAACATATTAAACATACACTGTACAAATCAGTTGCATATTATTGTGAATGTCACTCTTGCATAACAGTAAATATACCACTGACTAAAGTAAGCTGGAGCATCATTTATGTTTAGAATAACAAGGGTGGGGGTTTAAAAGTCTTCATCTCACTCCTTTTTGAACTGTATATTTGTACATTATCATGTTTCTTTTTCTATTCTGTTGTTGTTTTGTTTGTTGTTGTCATTCATACATACAGAATACAGAACTTGCCCATTATTAACACAGTGATAGTTATATTTATTTGCTTCTATTAGTTGCCATGCTGGTCCTTTTTTCTCTGTCAAATGTTGCCATTTCTACTCACTTTGGTGTAACGAGGGTAAAATGGCACCGCTGTGATTGCTGACCAGCCAATAAGAAGTCCTGTTGGTTGACTTCGTAATATACCACAAACACGATCCTAGCGCGATCCAATCTGTAGCTTTTCACTAATTCACTGTCGTCCAGTGTTTGTAAAATATCTCTCTTGCCTCTTCCATCTGCCATTTTGTCCTCTTGGGGAATTTTTGGGAAAAAGTTCCTAAAAGTCCTCCTCTCTACTCTAAAGCGATCTCACCTTAGGAGCACTCTTAAGAGCTAGGATTCTTTAGGAATAGCTTTTGTCTTAACTTGGATCTACTCTTGACTTTTATTGGAAATTCAAAGAGTACGTCATAATTTGGCCACGAGGAGCAACTCTCAGCACTTAGAATCTTTAGAAATACGGCACCGGTCTGTAGTAACTGCCTTCATTGGTTAAAATGCCTGAAATCTCCATAAATTCTAGTTTGTAACTATGTTCAGTCCGGAAGATAGCATTCTCTTTGTTGCGTCAAGAATTCGTTTTCAGCTGAAGGACATGTGCCAACTGAATGGGCAAAAAATAACATTTTTAAAAGAAATGCTTTTTTAATAGTTATCCTCAGTTTCCAGCAAAGATATTACTGCCCTCCACCACAATTTATTGGCACTTTAGAAAGCTGTGATGTCGCACGAACACAACCCATTGAAGCAGTGTTAGGTCACCCAACACTCCACATACGTCCACTCCTGTAAACCAGACATACATTGATTCAAGGCGATCAATCATGACGAAAATCTAATTAATGGTTTGGTCTGCTCTTTCATTCAAACCCGCAAATACACTTAACTTCACATCCTCCGGCTGCAATTCTCCCCTGGCTTTTAGCGCCATCCATACCTCAATGTTTACCGAACTAAGCACACGCGAGCAAAGACTCTTATCTAAAGTAGTGTCTCTCTGAAGAAGTGTGCTGCCGGAGGAATAAGACGGACATCTCCCGGGGGACTGTTACTCTGCGCATTCTAAATGGTCCTCATCTATCTTTTATACGGGGGTCTATAATGGACCACGGGCAGGCAACAAATCTGGGGGGGTTGAGATTGAAAAGTGGATTAAGCAATGCGGGGCGCGTTGTTCGGTCATGCGGCGTGGCTGCAAAAAGAGCTTCACGTGATGACATGATAACCGGGATGTGTCGTCAGATTTGAGAGAGTGGGAGTTCTGCAGTACTGACCAGACGTAGCATCTCTTCATGTTGCGTTTTTGCTGTTAAAGCCCTGTTTTTTCTAGGTCGATTGGACGGGTGTTTTCTGTCCCAGCGCAGATATGTGCTGCTGATGTTACAAAGTATTGATGTGCGGAAGCGGGCTGCGCACACAACAGCAAAGTAGCAGTTCCTCTAATCTCTTTTGTTTTTACCTCCTCAACCGAGAAGAGGCAGAACTTTACAAATTAAGAATGTTGTAAGTAATGCTTATTAATAAAGCACATTTTACAGACCTTTACAATGTTCAGAGTTCAGATATTGTTCCAATCATTCCACAAACGGTGATGACGAAAGCGAGTCGCCGAACACACTGGTTTATCAAAGCCCCCAACCAACACCATCCATTCATTCTCTCACTTACATTCATACCTATTGTGCATGTTTTTAGTGGTAGGGGAAACTGGAGGAAACCTACGCAGACACGGGGAGAACACTCCATTCAGAAAGGCCCTGTTCCGTCCAGGATTCTAACCCAGGACCTGCTTGCTGAGAAGTAAGAGTGCTATCCACTCAACCACTGTGCCGCCCATGCACTATTATAATGGAATGCAAAGGTATAACTATGCACATAACATTACATTACATCAAATTATATGTATGGTGGTTCAGTGGTTAGACTCTTCTCGCCTCTCTCTCTACCTCTAAAAACATGTATAATAGAGCCGGAATGCGCCTCCTGTATGGCGACCTTGTGTGTGGAGTGAGAGGACAAACACATGCAACAATTGTAATGTGCTTTGTGACTCTGTCTGTGAAAGAGATATGTAGGTAAGATTCTTAGTATGTAGTTTTGCTCCTATTTGAATACATCAGCGTTGAAGCTCACAATGAGCAAAAGATCATGGTGTTTGTGGTTGTAGCTGATTTTTTTTATTTATTTTTTGGTTGGGACAGTGCATATTAATAAAGCCACCTCTTCGGATTGGGCTTATTTGCATCGGTAATCCCATAGTCAAACTCACATACACATATTTGTTCACCCTTGTATATGCTTTTGGTAGGGGTAACCGTAGTACCCAGAGGAAACCTACGCAGACACAAGTAGAATGGAATCGTACCCAGGAGCTTCTTGTTGCGAAGCACAAGTGATAACCGCTGCGCCACCGTGCAATGGGGCAAAGCATGTCGATTAGAGGTTTGTGTTTTGTCCCAGTGCAGACATGTTCTCTTGATGTCACACAGACGTATTGCCGTGTGGTTGAAGCAGCACTGAACGCTGTTGGACAGATGCATGAGACTGACAAGACAAAAATAGAGGTCATCCTTTCTAATAACAGCACCAGCGTACAACTGCTGCTGCTCAGAGATACAGCAGGAACACTAGACGCTGCAGAATGGAGCACTTTAGGAGGTCTGGTATCCTTGCTGCTGTCAGCTTCTACACCGTTTTACTATAGGTTACATGCAAGTGAAACTAGCACGGTCGGAATATCATTCAACAGTCCATTTACTCCTCCTATTTAAAAAAAAAAAAAGAAAAACTAATATTGCACAGACTCAATACATGGAAAAGTGATGAATGTCAAACCTATATTTGTTAAAATGTTGATAATTACCTTGATGCAAGCTTGTTACTAGGGTTAGGGTTACTTAAAATAGCAATATGTTCATGTCAAGTCATCATTAAATGGCCCTAATGTGTCAAAAGGCATTCGTAAACATGCTCTTTTCAAATACTTCTTTCACTGATAACAGTAGTTCAGCCAAGATATTCAAATTTCAAAATTAGTTTTGCAGCCCCTAAATCTTGTTATTGTTTTCATTTCGATGTCCCGCCCTCCATCGTTTTACCAATCATAAAGACTGTGATCCGGGTTGCCAGAACTCACCGGGTCAAATCTCACTGGTAAAGAAGCATGTGGCCACAGAACAAAAAAGGTCTCTTTATGATTCTTAAATCTTTATATATATATATTTAAAAAAAAAAAGGGACTGTTAAAATATCAACATTATAACAAATGTGGGCTCAGAATGTTTGTAATGAGTCTCTATCATATATTGGTTCCACATTATAAGTGGCATTCCAGAAATACATCTACTTTCAGAAGAGAGTCTAAATGTATAAGTTTCACCCATATTTTAATTGATTTTCATGTTTTTCTTTACTATTCATTGTGTGATGAATCTGCTACCTATGGGTACTGCGGTTGTCAGATATGAATCATTCTTAAAATTGATAAATCATTAAGTTTTAAAACTTCTTGAAGCCGTTTTTATTTAAATTAGAACAAGAACAAAAGCTTTATCTTAGTATGTAGTTTTCTTGTGAATAAATAGCATGCTCTATACTTTTGGGTCGGATCGTCCATCATCTCATGAATCTTCCCCAGTAAGGCATAAACATATCCATCTTTCAATGTTATTATTATTACGGAAGACTTTTTGGTAATTTTTGCCAGAAATGTCTTGTGTTGTTGTTGTGTTGACTAGTATGTATGGAGACGTGTATACCGTCAACAATTCCAAGTCAATTCATTACAAACCACATCAACCTTCAACCAACCTGTACTCCATTCTTATAGTTAAGAAAAATGTTTACAGTCCCAATCTTATAAGCACATTTTTTTTCCCTCCCAAGGACGACATGCTATTCCGTCTTTGAACTGTACACTGCTGCTTCACCTTGTCCCAGTGGCATGCTTTTAGATGCTGAAAAAATGTAGAAATATTTAATGAAGTTATGGCTCCCCATCTCCATATGAAAAGACTAAGACCAGCCATGGGGGACGTGAACCTGTGACTCTCCTTGGGTGGATGCCGGTGCAGGGGTGCTGACCATGCAGGAGATTGACCTTCTCAAGTGGATGAGTTGTATAGGCTGTGATTGAGGTGACATTGAAGACCGGCAGAATGAAGGAGGTTTTCCACGAGTAATTAAAGACACAAGACACAGAAGTAAGCACTTGAAGAAAGTAATAATTTTGCATTCGGTTTGTAGAGTGGTCCCTCATGCTTTGCAGTTTCCCGTTTTTTGTTGTTGTAATTTTGCACTTTTTTGCGTGTATTTCTAGTGCGCTACGTGTATAATCCAGCATTGTCATATACAACATCAAAGCTGTGGTATAAGCAACAGAGAAAACACTATTTTTGAAACTGTTTTAAAGATTCAACAGCGCAAACAAACACATTTGTCACTCAAAATGATTCCAAAAAACAGTATTATATGGCCCAGCCCTATTGCATGTTCATTGTTTTAACTTGTCAGTTTCCAGGCTGACCATGTAACATGCTGAACAAAAACAAGGGACTATGAATGAAAAATAACTATGAATCAAATACAATGGCAGGGAAATGGGGATTGTCAAAGCAATGAGGGTAAACTTGTACTCAGTTGTGTCACTCAGTGATTTGTTGCTTATTCACATTACTTTTATATTTAAATGGTCAGTAATCAAAATAAAAATTGAAAAGTGAACATCACAACATCTAAAGCTACTTTTTCTTTAGAAACAACAGCAGTAGGATTAGCTCCTGTTTACAAATGTACAAATGTATAAAGAGAAGAGAGACTGACTTCAGGTACAGTAGAGAATGATCTTCTGATTTCAAAAGCCTTCCTATCGATCTATTGTCCTTTTGTTAATAAATATTCGACTTACTCTACTCCTACCTACTTTATTCCAAGTCCATAATATAGTTTTCCATTTCTGAAGCAATATAATGAAACATCATTTAATCCCTTTCAGTCAATGACGCAATAAAGCCTGGTTGAAATGTTGTACATCTGAATTTTCACAATGACAAAAATGATCAAAGTGAGTTCAAGTAAGAATGAATGGAAACGTGATGATTGTTTTTATGATCCACAATATGCTGTGTCCTATATCGTATTTTCCAAAAACAAGAGATCACATTTATCTTCAAGCTTGAAATGGTTTGTTAGTTGTTAAGATTTATCTACAATTTAAACAAGGAAACAATCAAATACTCATTATTATAGAATTAAATAGATTATAATAACTATTAAGTAAGCTATTTAATTTATCTACTATACATGTCAGATGGAGATGGGGAGCTGCTGACCCTAACCTGAAGGAGGTACATTGAAGACATTTTATCTATTTTTAAAGAATATAGATATAGGTCCAATTTTGCAGGTGTCCATGCAATTTCATCACTGTTTCTCAATTATTAACATCATTGAAACAACCATTCCACTATTCTACCACACAAGCAGCACACTCCCTGTGCACATGAGTGTTCTGCTTTCACAACAAACAGGCAACTAACTGCTCAGATACATGGAGGCGAAATGGATACACCCTTCATACAGTTTTTCATGTTGAATTTGTAATCGTTGACTTGCAAGGCCTTCCACATAAATGTAATAAACACGTCGACCTCACCTTGCTTTGCTTCCTTGCTTTGCCTGATTAATAAATTCTGAATGGTTTCAAGGACTATGGCCCAACGGATTCAGCCAGTGTGTAGTTATTGTAGCATGACAGAGGTAAAGAGTCTATAATTGTGTGCGGATGAGCATATGCACCGTTTTACACAATCAAAAGCTTAAACCTTTAACCGAGCAGACATCATTGAAAATATGTCTTTGGAATTGGCCAATACAACAGTTTTTTTTTTAGTTTTTTTTTAAAATATATGATCTGACATTAAGCTCAAGGCCACGCATCTGGGTATAAGAGAGGATGAATTCAGTATCTTGCAATAGATGAATACTTTTTGTAATATAAAATACAGCTCAAATAACAAAACAATTCAAATACAGAAAAATTGTCCAAAGAGTAAAAGTGTCTGAGACATGCTCAAGTGAAAGCAGAACGTATTGTGGATCATTGAACGGAGTGTCTGGTCATTCATTTGTAGGGAGGGGGGGCAATCAGAGCTGCCACCCAATTCACAAAGCACCAGTCTCTCGCTGATCCTCCTGAAGGTGGTGGATCCACAGGAAGATGGCTGCTCCTTCAACACAGATACAGGCTTTGTCATTCAGCAGGGGGCTTCAGGCAAAGTGGGGTTAAGTGTCTTGCCCAGGAACACAACAACAGTGGGAGCAGATGACATGGGTCATGGTGGGATCGAACCCACGACCACTAGGTCCAAAGACCAATGCCCCAACTGAGCCACTGTCCTCAAAATATTTCAAAAACACCTCTAGCTGTTACCAAATGAAAAGTATCACAGTTTTGTCTTCATAAATGTTACTGTCAGGGCGACAGTAGCTCAGCATTGGCCTTTGAGCCCGACTTTCACCATCGACTCCCACTGTCTGCTGTCGCTGTGTCCTTGGCAAGACACTTAACCTCTGGGAACACCAGCCACAGTGGAGCGGCTGCGACTGTAAAGTGCCAAACTGCCGTTGTGTCCTTAGGCGAGACACTTCACCCCCATTGCCTAGAATGAGTCTGGTGTGTGTGTGTGAATGGTTGGTGGTGGTCTTCAGGTGTCATCTCCTGTATTGCAACTAAATTTGTGAATGTTAACCCAATGCATAATACTCTGTACCACCAATCTCAGTTGCAAACATACAGCATTTAGTGAACTAATGTTTCTAAGCCATATCACGCATTCCATAGACGACAGTATTGACTGCATGGAACAGGAATCAAACCTGCAACTCTATATTCACCCCCTGAACCAACAACATCAAGCAATTAGTTTAGAAAGTCACACATTGGACCGTCAGTCTCCCTCCAAGCTTTTGAAAACTCTTTCTGTTTTAGGATTGTAGCTTTTGGCAGTCAGTGTGGGCATATTTTCCATGAATTATTGAGCTGCGTTTTCTTCAGTACTCTCCTCGCTACTCTTAAAAGACAGTTGGATCAAATAAAAAATATTTCTGGAACCACCTGAGAGGTTAGAATATGGACAACTTATTACACCCAAGCTTTTCCCATCAGAATTTCCAAGACTTCTTTGAGGATTCGGGTCAGTTGTAAAGATTTTTTTCATTTATCTCCTCCTACCCTGAAGCGATATGTGTTAAAATGCGGCTTACACTCATTCACATAATATTACGGGCGGTGTTCTTGACCTGCCAGACAGCGGACTTGAGGAAAAAGTGTTAAAAGATGTTTGAAATGTAGGTTCTTGAAAGCAGATGCGGTGGGATTTGGAAAGATATAGTCCACTGCTGCTTGTTTGAAGAGAAAAAGGGAGGTCAGAGGTAGCAGTGGAAAGGGGGGGGGTCTAAGTTAAAATATTCGTAGATGGCAGAAGAAGAGTCAAGGGCGCCTGTGAAAGTAGGACATGGGAAAGAAAGTCGTGATTCAGAGCGAATGACAAATACGTCTAAAAGTGTGCTATAGCTTTTAAGCAAAGTGCAATCTGCTTGGTTCAGAGGAGCTGTGCAAAATTTAGATCATTAGACAAAATAAAGTTGAAGCTGGACTTGCAGTAATGGACGTCAGTAAATCAAATCAAATCCATGTTTTTTGTATCCCCCGAGACAAGAAAACAGAGCAGCCAAAACTCCCAACGACAGGCTGGGGAGAAGTTGTCAGATTCAGCAGGTCCAGGGTTTTGAGACCCATCAGTGCATTCATGGAACAGGCTGAGGGACAAGGGGTGAATAGCAATGCACACCCTACATTTAGTGTTCTCTCCATTTGCTCGAGGGTGTGGGGCGAGTTCAATGAGGCTCTCTTTGGTCAATTTACCTTGGTTTTTTGTGTTTTGATACATAGAACATTGTATATAGTTGTGATCTATTTACTGGTTTATAAAAAATATATATATATAGTTAGATGTTGTTGAAAAAGGCAGAGGAATAGTTTACTTGGTTTCAAATAAATATTCAATGCTCAAATGCTTATAAACAGTAATCGGGATGGTGGCTTTCACATCAGGGCCTTTCTGAGTGGGGTTTGCATGTTCTCCCTGTGTCTAGGCTCCCTCCATGTGCTCTAGTTTCCCCCACCACTAAAAACATGTACAATATTTTCCAGATCCAGAAGTTATGACCAAGCCAAACCATTGAAGGATGGGGCAAATGCAGAGGACACATTTCCGGGATCAATACCTCAATTTTAAAAAGCCTGTTCAGGTTTCCATCCATCCATTTTCTTCCCCTTAATCCATTTCTGGGTCAGGGGGTGGCAGTCAGAGCTGCACCTAATTCACAGAGCACCTGTATAGCCTTGTGTTTATCTATATGGTATGCATCACATAGATATGCGTCTTACCTCCATGTAATCCATTCTCCTGAGAATATTAGAAAAAGGATTTCCTCATTAGTTTGTTTTTGCTCTAAAAAGCCAACTTCCCAAGAGCGACTGACACATAAGCTCATCTAAAAAAACAAAAAAACAATGATGTCCCAGATACATTTACATATCTGGTCTGTCAGTCGAATCTTAAAATGACTCAATGGAATATCTCAGTTTGTATCTCAGGCACAAAAAAAAAAAAACAGGTTAATTGACTTCCTCCTCTAAGATAGACTGCAATACATTGTCATATTTGCATTTCAGCAAGACAAGCATCACATGCAGGACAGATGAGTAGTAGGGTCCTGGGGAAGGGGATTATCGCTCAAATGCAAACACTACATTGACGTGGAGGAAATATACAGTATTTCTGGCAATTAAAAATCATAATGTACTTTTGTATATATCACCCACCCATGGGCACAAGGATAGAAAAAAGTCCGATAGAACTTAATCTAAATTAAAACAGCTCGACCTCCGCTGACAGAGAACCTACAGCTTTCATGAAGATCAGATTTTGTGAGGATTTTTGTGTTCCTTGTCATCCTTAACTTTTTTTGTCTTAAATCCTTCGGTTTTCTTTAAATCCACACTTTACTGCCACAAACTCTGCTCCTTTCCTTCCCGCTCTTACTCCGCTCTACCATTGCTCTGATCAGCAGCGCTGATTGGTCAGAGCGCGGCTGAGCCCCTCTGTGACCGTGCATGAAAGCCACACACGTGTATTTGGCACAAAGCATCACGGGAGCTCGTCCACTGCGCAGTACCAGACGATGCCCAAACATGGGCAAGTTCTGCTAATCTCCCGGTCTCCGTGAAGTCCCGCATGCGCTATACTGAGCACAAGCCATTCATTTGAATAGGGCGCCATCTTGGGTCACTGGGGCTTGGACAGAACTGAAACATGAACTTTTAGACAGAAGGGGCAGAGTTACACGTTTGTGCCAGAAGATACTTTTATTAGCGTGGATTAATCTACAACCATCTCTTAATCTGTTTTTGAACAATATTGTATTATGTATGTATTATCAGCACTTTAATGATTTGCTCAATGGTTTGGGGATCACCTCTTGAGTCATTCTATCTACTTGAACTGAAATCTACCCCATCACTTGATTTTAGGCACTTTTACCATTAAGCTGCCTACAATTAAAAATATTTTAGAAAAGAAAAAGAAAAGAAACTGCTTACTTCAAGGAGTGAACATTAAAGGGTTAAAAGCTCAAACAAATGGATCTGCTATTCTTTTAAGTTTGAAATGGGATGCCTTTCTCTGCCACAGACAAGAGATAGACAAAATAATCCAGCATGTTTGGTGCGGGTCAGGAGGGGAAAGGGGTGAGGGGTGTGGGTATCATAGCAACAGGAGACATCAGACGATCAGCAGTCTACTTCTGTCTGTAAACATGGCACAGAGGAGACAGAGCTAGTGATGTGTGTGCGTGTGTGTGTGTGTGTGTGTGGGGGGGGGGGGAATCTCCAGAAGGGATACCTTAGCGGGTGTTGGTAAAACAGTTAAATTCTATGTTTTTGTGGTTCATCAAATTACACTCGAGAGGAGACCCCAGGAAAAACCCTTGACAGACGGAAGGAACTGTGTTAAGTAGTTGATAGTGTTGATGCTGTGTATGTGCGTGTGTGTGTGTGTGCGTGTGTGTGCGAGAGAGAGCGCGCGAGTAAGTGCTTTGTCCGAGCCCTTCTGAAACTAATAAAAATGTATTTTGTGGTTCAGGATCATCTAGCCTTGTTCTTCTCTTTCTTATGGTCGGGGGTTATTTTTCATGGACATAACTTAACACAATTGTGATTTGTTTTGAAAGAGAAATCTGCACAAACTTTGTGTAAAAGTTTGTGTAAAATGCCAAGGTCAGTTTTCTTCAAATGAGTCACATTCAGATTTGGCCTTACTTTAGAAACTATAGAAATTAAAATAAACATGTTTCTTGTTTCATTTTTTACTAAAGGCAGATTACACTTCTTTTGGTGTGTTTTAATCCTTCACCAAGATTTAAACTGGATCTTTTAGCACTCACACTTAAAAGGTGCAACAATAAAGCGCAAAATATTATGCAACATTGACTTTTTGAAAATATTTGTTTTCCTCTTTAAAGGGGAATTTATTATGAAATGTTTTTGCATACCTGACCTCATAACGCAGCAGCTGTTTGAGGTCAGCATGGAGCCATTACTTTCCATCTTGATGATGCTACAGGATACATTTTTTTGGAACCTTTTCTCTTTTGATGAACCGCTGCACCAGAAAAAAATACAAAACAATTGCTCCTGGAGTAGTGTCTCGACCATGATCAAAAGTTAAGGCTCCATACTGAGTAGTTTTACACCTGCATGTCAAATATGCAAAAATATCAAATGTTCAGATAAAAGTTTGTGTAATGCACCAGTGATTTATGTTTGAATTAATGACTGTATATTAGGATAGGGTTAGGGTTAGGGACTGACAAGAGTGTTAGCCTTAATGTGGAAGAGGGCAATTTGAACATACGTTTGCTAGATGGAGCCGTTGTCCATGTATGGGCCTTTTTTTCTCCGGCAAGCTGGAGTTTCCCCTAAGAATGAAGACATCTGATTGGTCAATCCTAATATGGCTCGTATCTGGATTCTTATATTTGGACAATATCACCATAAACATCAGGATCACTAAACCACAGATTTTTTTGGTGACGCAAACAATGTACGAAGCTAGAGTTTACTTTAATTTTGCTTTCTTGATATTAGTCGATATCAGCCAGAACAAGTTGGAGCAGCACTTTGTCCATGAACTCTTCCCTATCTGGGTTTTCATTGTGCTAGCAGGTTAGCATTGTCCATCTATATAGCCAGTCTATGGCTTGAATATGCTTATCTGGACGCCATTTCTCCAGCTGCCCTTATTTACTTTTCAATTGAAACACTATTGATATTCAGTCTTTTTGGGGGATTTTAGAATAATTACTAAATGAAAATAAATATCTAATCTGTTGAACTGTGTTCATGCTGTTTTATCTCACTGTTTCTCTCTGACTTTATCTTTTTGTCCTCTAGGGAAGCAATTTAGCAGCTTAATTTCTATTTGGTTGTGGGCAGGATTAATGTACTATGTTGAGGGAATTTACGCACAAGTGTGATCTTCTGCTTTGTCTGCACTTTGTTGTGATGAGGCTTGCAGTTGCATCAATGCAAACGTAACCATATTTAATATCTCTTGAGGAATAGAAATATAGATATAGCCCTCCACTGCAAAACAAATATAAAATGTGAGGGAAAAAATTATTGAATTAAGTGGTTTTCATCTAAATTTCATTTTGCTTAAAACAAGATTTGGGACAAAGCCATTCAGTTTTTTTCAAGAACTGTTGCTTTGTGTTTTCATTCCAAGGGAGTCTTGTATCTTTTTAAAGACAAGATAAATTTTCTTAGTCAAAAAAGGCAGTCAAAAAACGCTCAAGTTAAGATACATTTTGCAGAATTTCCGTCTCTTTTTGCAGTGTTTGGGTTATTATTTGAGAGCAGGCTGAGGAAGAATGGTCCTCTTTTTTATTTTATTTTATTTTTTAAAGAATATACTTTTTTAGCTGATTTAAAGATGTGAGACGGACCAAAAATACATGCATGTGATCAAACCAAAGTGTTTTGAGAGTGAGTGATTAGTTGGATGGCGACAGTTGTAAAGTTAGATATCCCACTTTGTCAGTGGAATAGTTTCTTGATCCATCATGAGTGATTATAAATGTCGCAAGAAAATATTTGCATTGAAAAGATGACACACATAAATCAACTTGAGGTAAAACATTTACTTACCTTAACTTACCTAGCGTCAGACCCCATGAGTGTTTAGGGCAGCCTGTATATTTTAAGATTCACATGACAGGACAATATTGGAAAATACATTTAACTAAAATAGCATAAACAATATACTAATTTGCTTTATGATAAATGTGTTTGAAATAGTGTCTTGAACAATCTAAATATAAAAAACCCTCATCCATATTTGCAAAGTGCGCTCATACCTGCAGGCAAAGTTTATTTCCAACTTTTTACTCAGATGCTATGAATGTCAGAAGATTTATGCCCTGCTATTACTTTGGTCATTACAAATCGGCGAGTTCGCAATTTAATGTGGGTGCTTAGAAAGGTATAGGGTGCACAATGGAGCCGGCCGGGTATAACTCATTCAATATATGACTTGTAAAAACAACTTCTTTTTTTATCACACACTCGCAGAACTTTTTAAACCTCATGTCGTATATTTGACAGTGTAACAGTACTTTTACTTTAGTTGAGTTACATATTGAAAATACTTTGGAGTAAAACGTACAGATCATTTCTAAAAGTTGAGACGGTGGTTCTCAACAGTATTAAAATACTGTATCCCCTACACTGCAATAAAACATCAGAAAAAATACAATTGACCTTTATTTCAGAAAGAAATATTAAGAAATATAGTTTTAAAATTAAAACAAGAATAAGTAATCTGAATCCAGGGAAATTTTACTCAATATGAAATGTAAAACTGGCCCAATTGACAGATTTCCTGAAATTAGAATTAGAAATTAGTTCATTAACTCAAAGGCAAATTAACTTTTGTCAAGATGAATTTGTAACTAGAGTTTACACCAGAGTCCATGGTTTTCATTCATTTTGTAAATTGTTGATGCTTTGTAGCATTATATTCTTTTAGCAGTTCCTTGTTTATCATGGGTGTTAAAGGTTCTATAACACGCTCTTCTTCATGTTTAACAGCATATGTTTGATAATAATTTGGGTGTTCACCACCAGGAGAAAATATGAAAATAGTCTGTAGTCTATATTCACAATATAAAGTCATTCTCAAAAAACGCTTAAAAAGACATCCGGGCCTTGACATTAGACTTTGTTTAATATTTATCAATACAAAGACTTTGGGAATAAAATGGAACTAACTGTGTGAAAAAAAGTCCATGGTTCTATCCACGAGTCCATGGTTCTGTCCACGAGTCCATGGTTCTGTCCACGAGTCCATAGTTCTATCCACGAGTCCATGGCTCTGCCCACGAGTCCATGGTTCTATCCACGAGTCCATGGTTCTATCCACGAGTCCATGGTTCTGTCCACGAGTCCATGGTTCTGTCCACGAGTCCATGGTTCTGTCCACGAGTCCATGGTTCTATCCACGAGTCCATGGCTCTGCCCACGAGTCCATGGTTCTGTCCACGAGTCCATGGATCTGTCCACGAGTCCATGGTTCTATCCACGAGTCCATGGCTCTGCCCACGAGTCCATGGTTCTGTCCACGAGTCCATGGCTCTGCCCACGAGTCCATGGTTCTATCCACGAGTCCATGGTTCTATCCACGAGTCCATGGTTCTGTCCACGAGTCCATGGTTCTATCCACGAGTCCATGGCTCTGCCCACGAGTCCATGGTTCTGTCCACGAGTCCATGGATCTGTCCGCGAGTCCATGTGTAACCGGATGGTTCGCTAGGTCTTTAACTATGACATTTTGAACCAACACCATGAGGAACACAGGTAAGGAGCATTGATAAAGGGCATACTTTCATTACTTCACATTTATTTTCACTTGTCATCTTAAGTTTGCATCACAATAGGACATCAGTTAGCCGAAGTGTAGAGTCACAACTCCATTTAGTCTCATTTGTGCAGGTAGACAAGGCAGCAGCGCTCCAACGTGCTCAGAACCCGCCTTCCCCAGCTACATCCATGCTACCGAACCGGGGCAATGACGCTCAGTGAGGGGCCATGACGGCTGGTCCACACCATTCCCGAGTCACAGCCAGACTGGAGACACACGCGGACCTGGAGCTTCATCGTGGGGCATAGCCACGCCACGGACTGGGAGCCAAAGAATGTCAGGGACGAGGCAACAACACCGGCAGGACCAGGAAGTAAGGCAAGCGGCAAAGTACAGGGCATAGCTGCTTTTATACCAGGCTACCGCCACCTACTGGCTGGTCAACCAAGGTACTGCTCAAAAAGCCCACATTGTCACACATGGTTCTGTCCACGCGTCTATAGTCCATGTTCGGTACCACGTTATGGATGTGCGTTCGCTGAGCTGTTGTCAAAGCGGCTGTCAGTACAACGCGGCCACAGCTGCCCCGGGGTCAGAGCGGAAGATGTGAATCCTGTTCAGAAATAGCATAATTCCATTTCAAAAACGTCTCCATCACTTTCACTTCTCACTCGCCACAATTCTCCTCGCTCCATGTTACATTTGGTGGTCACGTCCAATCCTTTCGTTTCTTGCCACATGCTCCCCTCTACCTGTTACATGCTGTGGTTGCGTCCAATTCCTACGTTTCAGAGTACTTAGCTATCTACTGCCACCTACTGATATGAAAAAGTTTTACGTGGTTACTCCACAGTTCAAAACAAGTCAGCACTCGCCAACGGTGGATGCAGTTATTTTTTTAGACAAAGTAGGCGAATTTCTCATGGCACACCAGACAAGAGCACACTAGCGTGCCGCGGCACAGTGGTTGAAAAACACTGCCACACTCAAAACTCCTCTCTGCTTCTCTGCCTGTGAGCCCGCAGTAAGTAAGTAAGTAGTAAGTAATGTTTATTTATATAGTGCATTTTACAGACCAAGGTCACCCAAAGCACTTTACAATGTTCAGAGTTCAGATATTGTTCCAATCATTCCACACACAGTGATGACGGAAGCGAGTCGGCGAACACACTTGAGCATCAGCTCCAATCAACACCATCCATTCACTCACTCATTTACATTCATACCTATTGTGCATGTTTTTAGTGGTAGGGGAAACCGGAGCACCCGGAGGAAACCTACGCTGACACAGGGAGAACATGCAAACTCCACTCAGAAAGGCCCTGTTCCGACCGGGAATCGAACCCAGGACCTTCTTGCTGAGAAGCGAGAGTGCTAGCCACTCCGCCACCGGAGTTTGTAAACACAGCTAACTGTACTGCTTTTGTCGGTACATAATCATGTCAGACCTGAGAATAAACTTTTACAACAATAGCAATTCGCCAAATAGAGCCCTATGTCCTCGATCCAGAATCGGACCCTATAATTAGTTAACAGTATTTATACGGCGATTTAGTAGAATTGTACTCACAGATGTAGGCTCTTCGTTAGCGTCTTTTATGTTGGGAATAACACCAAGTTTTAAGGTAAGCTTTTGAGTGAGTCCCGTTTCAAGGTCTTTGGTTACTCGCAGAGAAAAAAACTTTGCAGATTTCAGTGGCAGATCGCAGTGAACAAAGTTCACCCACATTCGCCTCACTTCTTCGGTGCGAATACTGTTGTTGCATATTTACTTGCATCAAGTAGTTGTTGCAAGGATCACCCTTGCCCTTTACACCCTTGCGTTGCCACCCCTGCTCCCTCAAACATTTCTAACTATGCAGCCGGTGCCGTAGAGAAGCTCCACTGTGATTGGTCCGTGTATGTGGTGTGTGTGTGTGTGTGTGTGTTTTGGATGGAAGCATGTAGCGTCTGTGGGGAACATGGACGAGCACTTTGGGGCAGACTGCTTTATGCTTCGAACCGAAAGAAAAGTTGATGTTTCCAACAAGAACTGTGTCTTCATTCACAGCATCAGTTAAATGAGTTATGAAACAATGAGTCCATAGAACTATCACATAAACCTACAGTAGAAACACATGTAATGATCTCAAACAGCTCGGTTCGCTACTGTGTTTGTTCTGAAGAGGAGAAAGTAGCAGCACAAATGGGACCGCTTTGGTGTCCCAGGCAACTCTTGTGAGATCGCCACCACGTGGTTGGGTGTGGGAGTGTTACGTAACCAGCGCCGTGCGACTATACACAGGCCTTTAGGAATTAACCATTTTTCTGCCTCTCGAGAGAAGAGAAAGATCGCTCTCTAACTAAAGCTTTAGGGAATCAATGAGCATTCTGGGCATGTGTGTAAAGGCCAAATAGCACTGTAATCATGTTCAAGCCAGAAAGTCAGGAAGCCTAATATGTGACCTTTAAGTTCTAAATCAACCAGCAATAAAAAAGTCACAACAATATTTTTTGGGGCAGTAAAACCTCTCGCTACACACTTTATAAACTTCTCTTACTATCTGATCACACAGCTGAGATAAAAAACCTGCTTGTTGTAGCTCTGAGGTGCACAATAGCCACAAAGTGTTCTTCTCACTTTAAATAAAGGTAACTGACATGTTATACAAGAGATTACATGATGCTGTATATGGCGTTGTTGGAGTAAACAAACAGCGCATGATCTGCCCGCTGTAAAAGAGCAAAGTTGGACACAAACATATCAGTGAGCACCGTGTTACAGTGAGGGACCACCGCAGGAATTGAAATAAATATCTTTCAAGTTTAATAATCATGAAACAATACAATGAGAAAATGAACAGCATTTTACATCAGATCTTTACAAAATTCAATTCTCATTTGAGTAACAAGCGTTATTATTTTGGTCCCAACTTTTACATAAAGTTATTCTGTAATTACTTACAGGATTATAATTATACAAAACAACAATTTCGATGTGTATGACTGGTTTTCACCCCAGGCCCTTCTCGTTTATTTCGGGCATCGGTAAATATTGAATTGATATCGGACAAAACCAGATCAGTGCCTTCTAGTCCCAAAACTTTTCCAATTGAGAACCTCTGATCTCAACAATGGCTTTTTACAATAGCATTTGCTTGTTAAATAATTTACAAAATATTCCTTTTTCATACCACCCTTTTAAGCTCCCACTGGAATATTATATTTCAAAGCAACACTCCTATTACAAAGAACACAATTTGATGCCATGTCACCTCTCTTCCAGCGTTTGAACCGGACGCCGGCTGTCTCTTTGCAGCGAGAGTAATTAAATAGCACGTTAATATAAAAGTCTACAATGCAGTGACCTATCCTTTTATGTGCTCAATAAATCCTTGGAGACAGGCTATCCATCGCTGGCCTGGAGTGGTCCAAGCAGAGGCATCAAGCTGTCCCCTCCTCCGCTCCCCGATCCATTTAGCTGTCCGTCCAGTGCCTGCGCGTTTGATAATAGCGGCGGGACCCTGGGTGACCCTCTCCTCCCCTGCACCATGGCCCTGCAGAGTCTGAGGACACTGTCTGCATTTAGAGGCAGAAAAAAAATAAAAATAACACACGCCCACTTCTTAAGCATGGGTGAGATAAAGACGAGAAGAAAGGATGAGTTCAAGTTAAAAGTTAAATGTTGTTGCACTTGTATGTTAGCTGACAAACCTAGTGTCACTCATAAGAACTGCCGTGGTGTTTTTATTCATTTATTTATTCATCCTCTTCAGCCATTTATTTGTTATTATTTTATTTATTTTATTTTATTCAGCATACTATTATTTTTGCTCCCATCACTGTGTGGAGTGAGAGACAAATGCCCACAGCAATTGTACAGCGCTTTGTGACTCTGGTCTGTGAAAGATTACTTACTTTCTTACTAACTTATTATCTGGTAGATTTTTCTGAACAGGGTTAAGGCTGGATAAAGTTCAGGCCCACTTTGTTTGAATTGACTCAAAACTGAACCAAAGGTAATTATGTTCGTCAAAATTTAAGAATATGATTTTCTGTTGAGGAATTTGGTTTTTAAATGACCATATATGTCATGCTACCTCTTACCATCAATGCTGCATCAATCTTGCCGAAATAACGTGACAAAAGCTTAGCGGGAACGTTACTTGCGACGGACAGAAACTCACACAACAAGCGACACATGTAGGTACAATACATACATTTAAAAAGGTTCAAGGTAAAACCGGATGCATCAGGGATCTCTGAGCAGCCACGCATTCAAGTGTCAGGTTTTATAGAAAAAGACTTACATGCATCTGTCCAGCAGCAAAGAGGTTGGCCTTCATTCAAACATGTCTGTCTATATTTCTTCAGAGAGAGTGGTATCTTTCATCAAAGCAATCACACATCAATATATGAAGATATTTTCTCTCTTTGGAAAAGGTTCGAACCAGAAATTGATGAACCAAATGTAGTGGGTCCATTGTATTAGAGTGATGCCTGAAATGCTGATCCAGAGTGTTTTAACACAAGTGCTTTTACCGTAACACCACATACCAGAGAACAGAACAACAGATTGATAAAGCACAGGCTTTCCACCAGAGCACTCTCTTCTACAAAACATGAGTCTGCTCTGTTTATTCTTTCTTAAGTTTCATTTTATTGATGTTCCAGTACAAGTTTTTGTCTTTCTGATCTGTTTCACCTGTGTTGAAAAACAAGTGTACTCCTCGGGCTAACGTTGTATTGTCAAACTAATATTGTTGGGGTTAAAGATGCAGTTTGCGATGTTGTTAGCTTAGCCGAAGCACCAACTCGAAACCACTCCCCCCTCCCCTCGTCTCTTCACCAAACCAAACATCCAGTATTTTCTTGTCTTTGTCACAACAGGGAGAGTGGGTGGCAAACGTGAAATTGGCCTTTTCTGTTCAGCCCTTTTAGGTTTTAGAAAATAATCCGATAACTCAGGTGCGCGCACTCGTGAGAAACAGGAAGAGGGTGAAGGCGGTAAACGCATCCCATATGTTTATTTTTATCGGGCCGCTCCAAAATATGTTTTATTAATTTTTGTGGACTATAGACATCTGGTCAATTCCAATACTATTTGATAAATACATGATTACTTGACTACTTTTAGGGTTTAGGGACGTTTTCCCACAATATTTTAAAAAATGCATCTGGAAAAAATCACTGATTGCATCTTTCACTTTATTGTCCTCTTTTAGCCAATTTTGTTTTTCGGCAAATGACCCATCCTTCAGTGTCACTTGGGCAAGGAACTGGCTGTGTCTGCTCAGAGCTGGGGACCCATTTCTTTGTACCTACTGTATGTTGGGATGGTGGGGGGAGACTAGAGCACCTGGAGGAAACCCAGAAACATGGAGCATAAAACCTCCACACAGAACATGCATGACTTGATCCAGACATTTGTTTTCTGCACTGACATTCTTAGTTCTGATTTCATAAGGCAATTCCTCCACCATATCCCATGACCTTTTCCACGTGTATGACTCGTTAAAGTCACCCAATAGGCAATTTCATATTATCTTCCACTTTCACTCCAACCGGCAGTCACCGATGTATTCTAGAGAGGTCAGACCTTCTACCACCTCAACCATTGTTTTTACACCCATTTCGATTCAAACTGGCATGTACAGGGCTTTCACAACGGCCTGTTTTCTCTTCAATTATTCACAGGTCTGTCACTTTTCCACCAGGTGACTCTAGCCAGGAGCTTAATTGCCTTTCTGCCTGAGCGATAGTGACGTGGGCCCGGGCCCTGCAGGAATCCCCTTCGCACCTTTGTCCATCGCCTAGGAAATTCCCAAAACCTGCATGGCTGTCGGAGGATGATTTGACTTTCAACTTTTCCCCTCTACAACTAAACACAATCTCTTTTTTAAATATATATTCAGCATGAACGGGATGGATAGTTTATGCTCTGGATGGAATTGGCTTGGGACGACTTGACAGCTGTCCACACTTCATTGTAGGTGTAATAGCTGCGGTTACAGTGTGGCACAGCAAAACAGAATGAATTATGAATGTTGTTGAAAACTGAAAGCAGATGAAGAGAAGTGTAAAAACAGGAGAGGGACAAGATATAAGAAAATATATTGCATTTGTTCTGGCGATGATGATGTTCACAAATGTTGTTGATTGATGCACCTCTTGAATAGTCGTTCCCATCGTTGTTAACTGTAATTTACGAACTGTTTCTGTAATGTACAAAAACAGTTTCTTTTTTTATGCAGTATGCTTCAGAGACATTTAGTACAATTACTTTCTTCCTACTGTTCATGAGTCATCTCTGACTGTTAAAAGCAAAAGTGTCATTGAAAGAAAAATCTTCTGTGTGAAAGTTGTATAACTGGCTTTGTGATTATCTTTTATGATTTCCAACATCAAGCAATTGATGAATCCCATTGAGGTTTTTGTTCAGAAGTCGGCTAAAGCAATTTTTGTTCCAGACATGGCATTATTTCTTCACTTCGTACACAGACATGTACAGCTTCTACAGTATTTACTGAATGCATTAACAACTGTTTCTGTCTCTTTACACAATTACTAGTTGATGTGACCCATGTTTAAGACAAGATTAGATAAGAAAAGATAGACTTTATTGATCTCATACTGGAGAACTGTACATGACGCATTTGGCATTGCTAGAATCACTCTGATTGTGCAAAAGACAAAAGTGTGCAAACATGTTAAAGGTGAAAAATACAGTCTGTTTGTTACACAGCAGCTGTTTCCAACACCTCACTCTTCTTTTTGCTCCTTAAAGGCGTTCCCAAGCCACAGACGACAGAGGCCCTTAGCGTCCGCCCCTCCCCGGCATGGTCTATTCCCCAGTGGGACATGTCCTGGAGGAATCTGAAATAGATGCTCCAGTCCACTCCGCTGGCTCCCGGAGGTGAGAGGGAGTATGTCAAATTAGCTGCAACAACCTTCTGACATAATATTCAAGAAGAGACACACTTTATTGTCCCCGTAGGGAAATATGTCATCTGCATTTGACCCATCCTTCAAAGCTCCCATAGGGCAACCTGTCAGGAGCAGTGGTCACCATAGTGCAGCGCCCGGGGCCAAAACTTCACAGGTTGATGCTCGGCTTGGTCAGGACTATCGGAGGACTAACCCATAGTGTTGGTCTTAATGCGGAAGAGGCCAATTAGAGTCAGCTCAAACAGGCCATTCGAGCTGGAATATGGCCAAATGTACATACATTTGGTTGGTAGCATTGGCAGAGTTACTAAAAGCCACTCAGGAGGCGCCGTTCTGTCCCCGCTCAAGTCGAATTTGGCAACAGGAGGGTCCTGATTGGTCCGTTTTTAGGGCTGGAACCTGGATTTAAAAGTGCAATATCAGAATATAAACACCAGGATTACAGGACGTGCCAAACACCAAGTTGTTTAAGCCAGGGGAGTTTACTTTCCAATGTAAGTCAATAGTAGGCAAAGCAAATAGGCTTCTGTGACCATAGGAGAAAAATGCAAACTTCAAACAGAAAGACCTGGAGTAGCATGGCAGTCAAACCCAAAGCCTACTTTTTGTGAGACCTGAGTGCTACCCATTATCTATAATCATTAACTCTGTCTAACGACCTGAAATGGGACAAAAATACTAACCGGGTTGTTAAGAAAGCACGTCAGCGGCTCTTCTTTTTGCGGAAACTTAGAGAATTCACCACTAACTCTAAGATTCTGCTTAACTTTTATCGCTGCACCACTGAGAGTTTACTTGTTGGTTCTGTGTCTGTGTGGTTTGGAAACATCACAGATAAAGAAAAGAGAGCTTTAAACAAGGTGCTCCGCTCTGCAAAGAGGACCGTGGGCTGTGAGCTTCCTGTTCTGGAGGTTCTTTATAAATCCAGACTTTTAAACAGAGCTCTTAAAATCATCAATGACTCTTCTGGCCACTCTTCTGGCCAATGTTCCAGCTACTTCCCTCTGGCAGAAGATATCGGCCGCTGAGATGCAAGACATCTCGCTATGCTAACAGCTTCTTTCCACAAGCTGTTAGGTGCCTAAACAGAGCACTTTAATTCCTGCTTTTACCCCTTGTATCGTTTTGTTGATCGGTGCCACAGTGTCAGCTGTTTTTTTTTTATTCTTTTATATTCAGTGTATGTGTATTTTATATTACATTGTATCGTGCTCTTTATTCTGTCGGTGCACACAGAGTACCTTTCTCTGCAAATGTATTCCAATGTAGTTTTTATACTGCACATGGCTAATAAAATCAATCTGAATCTGAATCATAATTGTCTGTCTGACATGTTTGAGATTGTAAACATGTACAATAGGTCTGGCATGCACCTCCTGTACGGCAACCTCGCTCCCATCTCTGTGTGGAGTGAGAGACAAATGCCCAAAAAACAACAATTGTAAAGCACTTTGTGACTCCGGTCTGTGAAAGGAGATTACTTTTACTTTTTACCATTTTTTTCAGAGCTCTAGCTAGAGTACATTCAGGCCCAGTCTTTTGTGTCTATTGTAATGTTTTGTGACCCAGATACATAGTTAAGTCCAGTGGAATGTTAACATTGAAAATATTTCTGAAATGGTTCTTAAAATCAGGTCAGTATTTGGGGTAAACCAAAATAATAACAGAAACCACTCATTAATCAATGCCTATCCCAGTACAGAACACACATTTTTGTTTACAGAAAAGTGTTTTATGGCATTATTGAGTACAAATGTATATTAGGCTGTAATCTTGTTTAGCCATTGAGAATTTGTATAAACAAAATTGTTTTTCACTAGTCGGTACGTCACTTTGGTAATCCTGGACTGTTTAAAATATGCTTTACAAATCAAGATTGATTAATTGATTTAATGTCATTGTCAAATTGTCACACAAACGCTGCCCAAAGTACAGCACAGTGTAATACATCAATTACAACAAAGCCTATGGTGAAAACAGATCAACAAATATTATAACAGTGCAAAGCCTCTGAGTTGCTAAAGGCCAGAGTAAAAAGATGAGTTTTTAATAAAGAGTTAAAAACATTTAAAGAAGTTGCACTTTGAATACACAAGGAGCGGCTGTTCCAGAGTTTAGGAGTAGCTACAGAGAAACGGTCCTCTCATTTTCAGCCGTGATTCCGGTACGTTAAGCAGAAGCTGGCCACTGGACCTCATCTGTCTGGAGTGTGAGGGGAAAGTAACTCGGACAGGTAGGCTGGGGCCAGACCATTTTAGACATTTATAAACCAGAAGCAGCATTTTAAAGGTGATACAATAGCTGACAGGGAGCCAGTGCAGAGACGACAGAGCAGGTGTTATGTGTTCTCTATGCCTGGTCCTTATCAGCAAACAAGCAGCCGAAACCTGTACGAGCTGCAAACGGTTAAGAGACAATTGGTCAAGAACACAGTACAAAGAATTGCAATAGTCGAGACGGGACGACGTGCACAATGTGCGCTTTCACTTTGCTAAAGACCGCAGTTAAAAATAGCTGGTTTTCACAACAGAAGTCGTTTGTTTGTCCAGATTAAAGGAGCTGTCCATTAGAACACCAAGATTCTTAACCACAGTCTCATTTAGTTTATTTGTATAGCACCATTCACACAGAATACAAGTGCTTGAGAAAACTCAAAAGAAAACAGTAAAATCTTAGAACATGTATTGTTTTAAAACAGCAGGTCTATTTGCTCAGAGTTGGCACATCACCTAATTCTGTAAAAAATAAAACTCCAAGCCAAACTGTGGAAAATAAAAGACAAAAGATCACAACAAAAAAACAAAAACCCCTTTTTAACCCTAATGCTACCCTCAGCATGCAGTGATTAAAAGTAGACTACCCAGATTCAGCAAGATTCAGCAAATTCATAATAATAAAAAAAAAAATACATGAATTAGGGCCTTTTTCTAATTACGATGTTAGATGAAATTTTACTTGAGTAGAGCATATGTTTTAATAAATTATAAAATTTATGACATAACAAATGTGTTTTCAGTGCATTTCAAACAATTAAAAAATAATTACATTTAACAAACTAAATGTATGGATGGCTCTGGTCAGTACTTGTGAAAAGGTTTTACAATCCTAATGACAGCCACAAAATCACATTGAATCCAGAAATAGTACCCCCTCCATCATGTGCGCCTGGTGTAATAATTTTCTTTTCAACACAAATTGGATGACTTTCAAGGCTGTTAAAACTGCAATAGCCTCTCGTGTTTTGAGACCTTAAAACAGAAACAATTACTGAAAGGTAGTCTCTGTGCTCCAGGCGCTTATGTCTCTCCCCCTCTCACTTTTTCCAGTCCACCCAAGCTCCAACTGAACCGCCACTGTCTCCTTTAATACCGCCGGTGCTGGCATTGCGAAGCGGGGGCGCCAGAGACCACAGCTCCTCGCCCCATGCGCCATACCCCCTTTTCACGCATCACCCAATCAGAGAAGAGGGAGCTGCCCGATGGGCCTATCACAGCAGACGGATGATAGTCAAAAAAGAAGTTTAGTTTTTTCTGAGTTCACCACAGCAGACAATTCACTTTCAGATTTCCCCGTGCGCATGGAGGGGAGAAGATTGGCAAAAGTAGTCCAATTACGAACACTTTACGCACGATGGTAAACGGACTATCCATCATATACTCCGACTACTCTCTCTCTCTCCCTTTCCACGAGTCTGTCTGGTGAACTGCGAGCTGGCAGGTGCTTTGACTATTGAGGCATCGCAGAGTTCGTGCTACTGGACTCCACACTACTGCGCGTAAACCCGGGGAATACGCGGTCAGACGGGTCCATACAACGTCGCCATTCTCAGCTTCAGAGACATGCTTTTTACACGGCTCTTTCTGCACAGGCTCCGGTTTCTTCCCCCAAGCGTGGAGTAACGTTACAACTGACAAAAAGAGGATCCTCGGTTCAAGCATAGGTCACTTCTTTCTGCTCTCTCGCTTTTTTTTGGATTTAACCAAGTGTTTTTTTTTAATGCGCGTATTTGTGTGTGGATTTCTGTAGCAAAACCTGTTGGGGGTATTTTCTGCGTAACGTGAGACGCCAGCATTCTGAGCAAGTTTACAGTCGCTTTGGTGTCACTGTTTTGGAGGGATACGGTTACATTGTGCCAAATAGCCGGAGCTTCAATACGTGGGGACCTGAACTGGAACTGCCAAAAAGAACTGGAATATCCACGCATCCACAAACACCGGATTGATTTTGTTGTAAGTTATTTATTCTTCTTTTGAGAGGAGCGCGCGTTCTGAGTTGGACTGTATAATTCATCAGTTCAAGACGCCTCTCCGCTATTAGTGACCAAACTGCCAAATGATCCGTGCGCTAAATCCGCGCTGAAGACAACCAAACACCCAGGATTTGTGTCCATCGCGGAGTATAAGCCGATAAATGCGACACACGCGCGCGTATTAACGATTAAATACAATGATAGCAGCAGCAGGAGGATAAAACACAGGATATACTCTGTGTGGAAACGTCCATTCTACAGGAGAGGAGTTTGGAAGTGTATAACTGTGGAAAAAGTGAAGTCTGGCTTGCATATTGGGTGGAAAGTGACCGCAAATTGTTCCACCACTTGGGCGCGGACTGAAGCGGACCCGGGGATGGCGCACGTCTCGGGAGTTTGGAGGAGGAGAAGTAACGGGGGTCGGTGCGTGGAGATGTTCGCGCTGATGCTGCTGTGGAGCGGCTGCCACGTGTTGCACGGGCAAGGTAAGGGCTGGTCAGATCAGATGTCTAGCACTGGTTTTGTTCTGGTCTGTAAATCCACGTTTTATATAGCTCCAAAGTGAGGTGTTGTGTCTATAGGGATTGCGCGTTTGTTTCAGTGCTTCTCTGCCTGATGGATGTGTCTAAAGGCTGGATTCTGGCAGAGCTGGGAACAGGTCGATTGACATTTACTACTATTGTTACTATTATTCAGCAGTGGAATTGGATTTTAAGCTATTACAAAAACAGCATGTATGATCATTTATATTTATCATAGGGCTTAGATGTACAGTCAATATTTTTAATCTTCCCCGCATATGCTGACGAGATTCAGTCCCATGACCAAAGTATAACTAGTTAGGCTTGTTCCAAATGGCAATAATATTTGGCCAACTACAGTAAACTGCAAATAGATATAACAGTAAATCCTTGAATGAAATGTTTTGTTTGTTTGATTATCCAGTACATGTTGTTGGCAGAACAAGATTTGCCAATGGGACGAGCGAAAAGATGTGATGTTTTAAAGCGAATTCTCACTTGGAATGAGACAAGAATTACTACTGCTCTTGAAATTAGACAAATGGCAAAAAAATAACAAATGTACTAACACATTTTACTAAAATCAAGCACAAACCATAATAAAATAAATAAATGTATTACTATGTTTTTAGAGTGTAGTTGCAATCAAAGTAACTTGTATATTTGCAATCATTTCCCAATATCACATTACACTCAATTCATGGAAAAGCCAATCGCTATCATGATGCCACTTTTATGTCACAAAAGAGCTTGGTACATTCAGAAATGGCGCAAGTAATTTTATAAAACGCTTTTGATCAATCCCACTCAAAACACATCAATGCATCAGGATAAAAGACATGCGTAAATAGGGACACCTGGTCTTTCTTTTATGATGTTTAGATAATCATGCTTGCAATAACTGTATTGTACGGTTCATTTGAGTGACGAGCTTAGGTAGAAAGAAACAAGTTTTACAATTATTCCTAAAAACGTGTTTGTGAGAGAAGATGGCTGTATAATCAATACTTTGCCACTAGTTCATATGAAGGATACCGTTGTAAAAAGTAACTGCTGTCATAAACGAAAAACAGATTGTGCTCAAAGAAATCGTGCCCAATAGAGTTTTTATTTATAAGCTGTTTCTGGTGGGGTCTGCCAGCTAAATCTTGTATAATATGATTTATTTGGACACTTTGATAATACTCCAGTCCTTTGCTACATTGTTTTAATCTCTTTTATATTCTAGCGTAGATAGAGATTAGTACACTGATGCTGATTACGCCTCCCTTCAAAGTAACGGCACAGCGCTGAGATAAACCTTTCATAGACCCAGGGACCCAGACAGAGCAGAGACCCTCCTTTGGGACCTCTCCTCAGCCTCAGGTCAATGCTGTCTGCAGCTCCCAGTTTGTCTGCGTGGCGTGCTCTGTAGCCGCATTCTACTGGGCTTTTCCCATGTCTACTTGTGCTCAACTGGATTATGTTTTACTGAATCTACTTCCTATCTATACTGAAAGTTAATACATTTGTTTGAAAAGCGTGAGAATACGGGTTTGACCACTTAAAGGTCCTCTCTCCCTGCGCCCACTGTTCATATTGGAGCTTTGTGATGCTTTCAAACTTGGCCTCAGCACTCAATTGCACATCCAATTTTTATCATACGTACTGTATTAGCACACTTTTTGCAAATGTAATCACGCACCACTTTCACTGTTTTTGCCGCACGCAAGAAAACAATAAATGCGTGTGATGAGGTATTATATTCTTCATCACAATTGTCAATTTTTTTAAAAATTAATTTAAAATGTTAGCATGGATTTTTACTGTGCTCTTAAATGCATCTGCTGGCTTTGTCTCAGTAGTATCTGGTTTACGTGGTTACATGCCATCCAGTTACAACAAACAGACTCAATCGGCGCCCCCGGGTTCACATGCGTCTAACTCAATAGAATCATACTGGACCAGGCAAGTTTTCTGGTTTTTACTAAGCATTGTTATCATAGTGAAAAAGCCATTTTAATAGTTACATCCCAAAGACTGCGAAGAATTGTTGTTAATTTGTGATATTCAAACCTAACAAATTTATCCTCCAATATCATTGTCCAAACATTAATAAGTATAAATAATCAATGATTATCATTTACTTTACTAAATAATATAATTTAAAACTGTGTGATGAATTTTCAACCATTTGATTATATAATACATTACACATTTACAGTTTATGCTGATTTCCAGTTGCACAGTTGGAAGCTTCCGCTGTGCGTCTCGTTCTTTGAAAATACAGTCTAGGACACAAGAAGAAACTCTCATGGTAAAACAAACTGATAAACATTGTTGACCAATCGTGACCAAATTAGTTTTTTCATTCCTGAATACAACAATTTGTAGTTTGAGGTATAATTTTAGCGTCTGTTTGTTAAAAGCCGACAATAGCAGCAGAAGTGTAGTTTATGGATCATACAGAAGTGTGACATAGATCAGACACGTGGATACAGGACGTGTGTTATTATCTTCAGCAAAGAGTGAGTGCTGCGATGTCTCTGTCTGCGGGTTTGATCTTTTAAGTGCTGTCACAGTATATCTCTGTTTATTTCAAAATTTAACACACTTAAAATGTGCAGATTTGATCATGTTTTATTTGAAGTTCATTATCAGTGATTTCTGTTGATATACATTTTCTGAATATCTTCTTGGGATTTATTAACAATTAGTGTTATTATTGATTAGTACAATACAATCTATGACGTTACTGCATATTCCCATTTTTGGATCATCATAACACGTTTGACCGACTATGATTCAAAAGCACTGGTGCAGTGGTGAAGTATATTATACAGAAGTACTCTCTCCCTCTCTCCCTATCCTGCTGTCTGATGCAAAACCCCATCATTATGACTAAAAGTACATATCTTGACAGTTTTGAAGGGAAAATAACATTGTATCATACCATCAGATTTCCATCCTAAACGTTAAATATGAATAACATTTTTAGACTTCAGCCTCAAGTTTCTCCATGATAACTTGCATGTTTTGGATGGTATACCGGATCGTCTGGAGAATTTGTATTTTTTGTTTTTTTTACCAAAACAAAACAAGGAAAAGTGGTTTTCTTGAGAACACCTTTATTGTGATGAGACTAAGTTGAAACAAAATTAGTTGTGTGATATTCAGCAGTGGGGCTGGACCGAAAGTCAAAATACTCTATATAGCATTTTCACATTTCCATAGTAAAATCAATGGGCAACAATCATGTGGCAGTAACAGCACTCAGCTAGTCAAGGAGTGGCTGGTAAGAAAATACGTATTCAGAAACAACTACCAGACATTTTTACGAAAATCGTGGTGTTTTCATAAAGATCAATATCCAAGCATTTTGATTTTAGACTTAGAAGGTGATATTTAACAATCTGAGTGAATATGTTTAGCCCTATTAATAATTCATCGGTTTTATATAGCGCTTTTTTGGACTCTCAATCCTCAGTATGACATCATTTAATAATGAGAAAACCGGCCACGTTACACTCCTGGACCTCTTTGTTGGAAAATTAGCGGTGTGGTCTCATTCCCCATGGTTTGCATGTCTCTCCACTCACACAGCCATCATCTCCAGTGGCTTGATGTTGGTGCGCTCGACGACCCGTTTAAAACGCAGAGACCCCGTGTAGGCGCGGGCTGTCGGTAAACTCGTCTGACAGCTCATTCTGAACCGGGACACTGGCGCCACGGCAACACGAGCATGATTTATGACAACGGGCCTGCATCCCAGCGAGAAAAGTGGAGAGGGGAGGGAGTAGTACTTGTTCAAATGTAGCTCTAGTTGTGGTTTAAAGGTGTTTTATTATGACCAAACATACAATTTTTTCACTCAATTATACCATGTGGTGACGGTTACATTAGGCACTGTTTAGGGATCATGCTTGTGCAGACCTCAGTTAGTAAAACAAGCAGTTAAAGGATCACAAACTAGATTTCTAATGTGCCCGCTAGAGCTGTAATTTTAACAATTATTAAAATGATTGTTGGACAAATATTCTCTCAATTTATCAGTTGTTTTATTTAGCCTCCGAAAGGTGGTTTGGTGATTAAACAGATTTTCTTTGGACTTTTTCTCCAGCCTTGAGCTCCAGTGCTAACACGCTAACCACGGGTGTGGAGCTGCGCTGATGCCCAGAATGGAGCGTCATGCCCTGGGAGTCATTTTGAGAGCTCCCTTAAGCTAACAGTCTTAATTGTGGAAGTAATTATGAAAACCCAAAAAGGCGGCTTTTGTATCATACTTTCTCTGTTATAACAATTGTTTTAAGAGTAATCATTAGTCTTAAAAATGTGATATTTCATGTAAATAATGCATGTGTTTAGTGCGATTGATGGATTTGCTATTATACCATTATACCAATTATACCATGTGGTGACGGTTACATTAGGCACTGTTTAGGGATCATGCTTGTGCAGACCTCAGTTAGTAAAACAAGCAGTTCAAGAATCACAAACTAGATTTCTAATGTGCCCGCTAGAGCTGTAATTTTAACAATTATTTTGATTGTTGGACAAATATTCTCTCAATTTATTAGTTGTTTTATTTAGCCCCCGAAAGGTCAGTGAATCTGGATTTTTTTCATACATTTGACCAAGACAAATCTCAAGTGATGCAGCTGAAGGACATCTTCATAGAGGTGAGTTTATACAAACACATTAGGTTGTTTGATGAAAAACACTTTGTAAACACGTTTTTAATTAACCTGCGGCCATAAAACTTTAAATCTGTATAAGGCTCAGAAAACAATTCATTGATTATTTAGTTAACTATTTCAGTAATCCATGAAAACCTCCTCCTGGATGAGCTTGGGACCTGAGAGGGAGCTTGGACTTAGTTCCTTCCATGGTCACCTCCTGGTATGACATGCCTAGAACACCTCTCCAGGGACATAAGTATGTGAAAAATACTTAAGAAATCAAAGTTTTAAGAAGTCTAAATTTGCAGATCACAGGTGTTCTTATTTTCTCAATATTGTAGCACTTTGCTCATTCACTATATCTATTTTTGTTAAGACTTTTGTGACACTCAAGACCGACTATGGAGTGGCGTTTTAGAGGCCACTGAATGTCTATCAGGGAAAACATTTGTGGACTCCAAATCAACCTACTTGCAACCTAATTGAAAAGTAGACAATTGTGGCCAACAGTCACTGTTGACTTGTAAACATAAGAAAAAAATCCCCATTAAATAAATTTTATTCTTGCAAGTTGTGAACATCAGCCACTGTCCTTAGCTTGAGCTGCTACAGTAGCAGATTAAACCCTCTGCTTGTATGTGTAATATGAGATCAAGCTTGACTTAAACTGAAATTAGATGATAAATGCAGATGAATTACTTACAGACACTGGTTTTATGAGATTAGCAGTGAGTTCTTGAATCTGTGAATGAGTACTAAGAATAAATCATGATTTAAACACTGTGCTTCTAGCAATTAAAAAAAAAAATATTAGCCACTATATATTCCAATCACAAAAGCTAAATGTTTGTTTTTCTGTTGTTTCTTGAAAAGCTCTTATTTTTGTTCGTCTGTGTGCATCACAGCGCTGCATATATTCATCAAATGCAGTATGTAATGTTATGAAATCCCAGACTGTAAAAAATGTGCCATTCAAATAAGTAGACGTCTGATTAATCTGCTTAACTATTTTACATTTATATGAATGAGAGGCTTCCTCAGATTCATAGTATTTCTTCTTAAATGCATGTAAACGCTGCTCACTCATGCAGAAAATGAATTCTTGTAATACCAAAGGCAACTGCTTATACTGTAGCATGTTAAATAACTCTGCTTAAATCATGCTAAAAAATAATTATGTAAACATGTCATTTTTTACCATGTTTGGTACGGCCCCCTCTTGAAGCGTTAGCGGCTTGGCAGGTAACGCATAGATCCAACCATATGCCGCAGGTGGGGCCCACTGCCCGACAACCGTGACTTTTCATGAATGGGAGAATGTGGACTGCACTTTTTTCCGACAATCAGATAAATACTGTTTACTGTGGTAAAGGCAGTATTTGTGTTTTTCTTGTCAATATGTTGTAGTAGCTCATATAAGTTGGAGGGATTTCTTCACCGAAACCGGGGACCTGTTTTACATCTATGGTGATTCCCATTCCCATGAGATCCTTAAACATCACTAGGCTCCACTTGTTCTTTGATAATTCTCGTCTGCCTGATTCCCCTTTGAGGAATTAAAAAATATGTACTTACATCTATGGAGTTACCCATCTTAGCTTTTAAAGGTTCTTTCTGTACTTAAAGTGCATGGATTAACTGTGATGATGGTGTCCAATGTGATGATGGTGCCTGTTGGAATAGAGATAGAGCTGATGGATATGTTACTACTTTACTTGAAATGTTCCCCAACAACATGTAAAACTTGTACAGTATTTAGTTACAGTAGTTATCAGGTTGGATCAGATATGTCGCAGATATGACCGAGTATCACTGAGTGGAGTGAAGTTCTTTGCTTGTCTCCAATATAGACATAGATGAAGTATTGTGGAATAGTAAAGGCAAAGCAAGACAATTTTGAAAAGCAGACCCAAAATGTTCCATATTTAAACCTTTAAAAGCAAATAATTCTTAAGTAAGTAAGTTATTTATATACCGCCCATCACAGACCAGAGTCACAAAGCAGTTTACAATTGTGGGCATTTGTGCTCTCACTCTACACAGAGGTGGGAGCGGGGTCGCCAGTACAGTATGAGGGACCTACTTTACATGTTTTTTAGTGGTAGGGGAAACCGGATTACCCGGAGGAAACCTACGCAGACACGGGGAGAACATGCAAACTCCACTTTGAAAGGGCCATGGCTTGTAGCCTTCAAACAGAAAGGACGTCAAACAATATGCGGTATAAACTCGCACTTTGAATAAACCAACGCCCCACAACTGAAATCTTTCCACTATCCCACTAATGGAACACCTTTAAGTGAATGCGACATTAAAAAACTAGATGCTCAATGAATGGTGAAGCCTGCTCGGGGCAAATCGTGACATTGTGGTTGAATGCATTATTACACCCCGACTGTACACTGTAACAAAGCCCTAGTTTTTGGTACCAACACGAGCAGCTCCCCTCAACGCTCGGCTGCCCCAAATATGACCCTTTATTCGGCTGATCTTTCTAAGCAGACCTGGAAATATTAAACAGGACTGGGATTTATTACCGCGACGCCGACCCGCTATTAGTCGGGGATGCGTGTTGAATGAGGTATTAGGGCCATTGTCCTCACCGCCGAAACGATTTCCATAAACTAGATTGGTGCTTGATTGTATTGCGAGGGCAGGGGCAGGGGGGCAGGCGCCGGTGTTGTAAATATGATTGTTTTTGTTGCGATCATGCTCGGATGGGTGGCAGGATTAAGGTATTGGACATGCTAGCGGTGGAGGGAGAGGTGGGGGGTGATAATCCCACTGTTAGCCAATGACCCGTTTACTTTCTAGATCAGTGGGCCCCAGCAACTTGTTTTGTTCGCTCTGGTCTGTGTTTTTATTTTTTTTGCAGAGCTTCTCTTTTGCCTGTAAATTTGAAGAGGTAAACCGATAAAATTTGTGGTTAATGAGATGGTCCTAATTTGTAAAGCGTCTTTGTGACTGCGAAATGCACTCTTTAGGTAACGATTGCTTACTTGCATACTGACCAAGTTGAGTTTCTATTAATTCAGGAACTACTCAATATGCTATTTTTAAAAACATTTATAGCAGGGGTGCTCACACTTTTTCAGCATGCGAGCTACTTATAAAAGGATCAAGTCAAAATGATCTACCTACTACAAAAATGCAAATCATATATTTATTTCAAAAAATATTCTTTATACCTACAATGTATGTTTATGTACATGCAAAACCGCATGAGCCAATATAGCACAACACAATTACCTATGTACATTTTTTGTCATTACCCGAGTTTACTCTGATGACTTGCACTGAATTGAATCGGCCAGGGAGATAATAGTCCGGAAAATTGGTGGCAACTCGCTGACAAGTTTGTCGTGGTTTAGCTTTCCTGCACTGAGCGCGGTTGTTTGCGCATGTGCAGTCACCTAAGTGTCAGTAAAACATTACTGAGTAAAACACAGATGTCATTTGACTGTGGTGCCATGTCCATGTGCCATGCCTGTTTTTTTTAAATCCAAATATTTCCCCTCCTCAGTTTATAAAATAATTTGCATCCACACATCTGCGTTATCAATCACATTCGTAACATTCCAAACATGTGCGTCTCTTACGTCCTGTCCTGCGTTGGGGAAAAACACAGAAGTGGGCGGAGCTTTGATGCAGACGCCGGTAACGGCACTTTTACAGTCATAGAGAGAGACACTCAGAGTAAAGACGTATGTTTACAAGCACTGACCCCGTCCTCAGCCCTGGTTTAGTCCTGGTTTAGTCCTGGTTTGGTTGTTTTCGAGCGTGAGTCCCCGCAATCACTTTGCTGCTCTCTGATGTGGAGCGCTGCTGCGAGCATCTCACAGCGAACAGTTTTTAAGGTAGTATGATCCATGCTTCAGTGATCAGAGGAATTTAGGGGGGTACTGTGGCGTGCGAGAACGCAAAACTCCGGTTATCTCTGTCTACACACAAATGCATTAACGGAGTTTTCAAAAATCTCCACTTTGCCCGGAGTTTTTTGTATATATTCGTTTAGAATGTGTAATTTTTTCATTTATTTAATGCGATCTACCAATACTACCTTTGCGATCGACTGGTAGATCGCGATCGACGTATTGAGCACCCCTGATTTATAGTATAGCTAAAATGGTGTCTAATAAATGCTATCAATTGGTGTGACATTGGGCAGGTCACTTTGAAGAACACTTGTACTTGTGGACAGGCTTGACTCACATACCGGACTTGAACTTGTGATGCAGTGAAGTGAATGTGAAGTGAATGTTTTGAAGGAATTATTATATTGAAGAATAGTTATATTTCTCTAGAAAACTATTCATTCAAGTAGAAATGCAGTAGCCTATATTTTCATGACTGCAGTAGCCTAAAATTTATTTTGAATATTATTACTCCCCTGTAACAAAAAGGTTATATTGCCATAGTAGTTCTGCCGCTATCTCCCTTGAGCTGCAAGATTAATCAAATCAAGTGGTTGAATGTTCACAATCTGCAAAAGACAAAGTACCTTTAGTGCGCAAAAAAATCTAAGTGTACAATAATGCAGATCGATACACAATAAAATCTTATCGCTGAGCATTAGAGAAAAGCAATACATTGAGATCTAACAATAATAAGGAAGACGCATTGGACTGCAATGTTGCTGGTCCTCAATGTTGGGCAGTTTGGGCCTGATCTCTTGACATTTACATTTACAATCAAACTTCTGGACTGGTTTCTGTGCTTTTAACATGATGTGTTGCATGTCATTATTGAGCATTGAGCAAAACTTGGTCAAATTGTGTTCATGGCTGCATTTATTTACAGTGTGTGAGAACAACAGCTCAAATCTGTGACTTTAAGGCTGATGTCTGGTGAGATTCCAAAATCCTCTAATGTAATCTTCTGTATAGGCAAGGCAAGGCAAGGCAAGGCAAGTTTATTTGTATAGCACAATTCATACACAAGGCAACTCAAAGTGCTGAACAAGATAGCATTAAAATCATAAATAATTACAGAACATTAAAACGAAAGATAAAAATATAAAATCCCACAGCTAAACAGCACCGTTTTTAACCTGGTTTTAAACATTGTCAGAGAGGAGGCCTGTCTCACATCTTCAGGAAGATTGTTCCAGATTTTAGCAGCATGGATCTGAAAAGCAGCCTCCCCATGTTTAGTTCTGACTCTGGGCACTAACAGGAGTCCAGTCCCTGTGCTCCTCAGAGTCCGGGCTGGTTCATATGGGACTAACATGTCACTAATATATTTTGGTGCGAGGCCATGGAGAGACTTGTACACAAGCAAAGCTGTTTTAAAGTCTATTCTCTGAGCCACAGGAAGCCAGTGCAGAGACCTGTATAGCCCCAGTCATAATTTCATCTTTTGCTATACCTCCCAGCCTTAGTCTAACAGCGTTTTTGATTGTTCTCACTTTCCAATGCCGTCGCAGAGGACAAGTGGAAGTACTTTGTGGACTTCTTTCTTTCTCCAAACAAAGCGCTTCATGATCCTGTCGCAATGCCTGTCCCCCCCCCACTTGAGAAACACAATTTAGCACTGCGTACCGTGAAATGCATCAGCTGGGGCGTGCGGCCAACTTGCAGCCAAGACTGATATGACCCATATTGATCCGTGGCAGGGTGTGAAAACGTGCTCGCCGGCTTCGCTCCGCTCTCCTCATTTACCGCGGCATTTATTGGTGGATCAGTGCGACATTTCTGCTAAGGGTGTGGGCGGGTCGGACGGTTTCGCAAAGTTCGCAATGGACTGGCAAAGAAAGAGCAAAGAAAGGAAAAGAGATGGAGAGGTCAAGTTTTCGTTGGGTCGCAGATGGCAAGCACAAGTGACTATTTTAGGGTTACTTCGGACCAAAGGGGGAGGGGTGGAAAGAATGTATGTGTGTGTATGTGTGTGTGTGGAAAGGAGGGGTGCCTTGTAGAAAGTGTGCTAGTGAGTTCCAGGGGGTCAAAGGGGAGGTTAAGAGGATTGGAAAGACAGGGGGGCGATAGAGAAGTTGCAGCGTTCAGACGTTCTAAGAAGAGAAAGGGGTCTGCCATCTGTTGCCTGTCTTGGGTTTGGGGTGGGTCTTTTTTGTAGGGTTCTACAAAAATTTGCTATGGGTAGTTAGTAGTTGGCTGATGAGTTCTGTATGAAGGGGTGTATATATAAAAGTATTCAGTGGTTCAACGCGCCTAATAAATGGGTTTGCTCTTGACTTTTGACATTTAATAACATTTTTGGATATTGGTCATCCGCCCCTTATGAAAAACTGGCTCTATTTGTTTTTGAATCATTGCCGATCAGATGGCATGATGATTCTCTGAGATAATTGTTGCTAAAGTAGTATAGGGACTGCTATACAACATGTGAATTGATATATTTAACCCATGAGTCTTATTATTGGTAAAGACCTGCTTCTCAATTATATTTTTAATTTCATGAGCACTGGCAGCCAAAAAATATTGAACATACAGTACATTATATTTAGAAGGAGGGAGAGGATGGTGACACGAGGTAAGCTTAAGCTTTAGATCAGAAGGCTGGGAGGGGAGATGCAGTGTTGGGGCACCGTCTCAGTGATCTGCCCGGGCTCCTGTGGTTCAAGGACAATGGAGGTTGAAAAAGCTTGTGACATGATGAGGTTAGGTCTAGAAAACAGCTTTGAATGGTGACTAATGCATTAGAGTGGCTTAAAAGTCTCCTGGGAAAAAGGTGGTTGGGAAAGAAATTCATGTATTAACTACTTACTGTCTATATATGATTTAACATGACGTTACCTGTGAAAAAATAGTTAAAACAGGACAGGTTGGAAAAGCTTTTCTGCAAACAAAACAAACGAACAGATTTAATAGACAGGAAACAGCTCTGAACTGGATTTTAATATTGCTAATAATTCTTGTTTCATGATTCAGATCATAATTATCCACCATTATGAATTTTCTTCTGCTTTGCAGTCTAAATTATTTAGACCCTCACACTTCTACCAATCCCAAGGCATTCCCAGAGGCCTGAGCCACTTCATCTGCCTCCTCTCGATGTGGAGGAGCAGCTGCTCTTCTTTGAGGTCCACTCCTGTGACTGTGGTCCTTTGTTGCCCAATAAGTTTGATTAAATGGTACCAACTTAGAGGTCTTGTGGCTCTGTGTAACCTGTAGTCCTAACTTCACCTCATTGATATTTTCATTGCGATGTCATTGCGCTTAATTTGCCTTGATCTGACCTGCTTGCTTTGTGTTTCAACGTTGGTGTAGAAAGTGTAGTCACTCCTGATCTATGTCTCGCTTCCACAGGACTACGCACATTGGACATTGCCAAAATCATTGCATATTACTTGGAAATCAACAGTCCACAGTCTGCACTAAATACAATTAGAAAAGTAGCAACATGCATTGATTGAAGCTAACATGGTGTGCGATTTACCAATGCATAGTTCACTTTCTATTTTGTTGGAGAGTTTCTCACAGTGCGACACATAATCCATAATCCTTGGGCCACGTCAGTCTGTAAGAAACTAGCCAAGTGGAAATTTGAAACTCCAAATCTCAAAATTGCAAATGGTGCTGACTAACTAATCATTACATTTAGTTAAAGAAATATTTTCGGTGGACTAACCTTAGTGGAAGCGTCAAACGTTGATTGGGACGGAAAGGCTAATGTAGACAAGATGGTAAGAATTTCTCAATGATCTTGTGTTTCTGAATACTTTTTGTAGGACATATACAAAATGTGTTCCGATATTTTGTTTTTCCTTTTTTACCAACCTTTTTTGCCAATAATTCAGCATGAGATCTTGGATTCTAGGATTAACCGGAGACTATGAGTTTGTTTCTGTTCACTGACCTCCATATGAATTGCAATTCAAACCATATTCTACATAATGCCTGATTATAAGGGGCATTATGAAACTTTTATGTGCATATTTGACCTTGTAGTAACCCAGTGGCTGCAAGAGCGGTCAGCATGATGGCATCTCTACTTTCCATCACAGTGGTCTGGAGGATACTATAGGATCAATAGTTGGAAAGTTTTCCATGTTGAGGGACCCCACTTCATAAAAGCTGAGGCTGTGCGATGGAACTAGAACCGCACAGCTTCAGCCCTACTTCTGCACCTCAGTTCTGGATCTAGAGCATGTTTGTCCGTGGGAGCGGCTCCCTCTCTCAAAATAGGCCTTCCAGAGGTCTCTCTCATTTTTCCCATTGTTTTATTAGTATAGTTAGCTCATTGAGGGACATGTATTAACACATATGCACATCAGTCACCCCTCTCCCTATTGACCGTTGGCTCCTCTATGTTTGTTGCTTTTGTATTTCCTGAGTTTGAACTGTTTGATTCTCTGTTCTGTTGTTGGTGAATTGACGAGTTTGTAAAGTCCTTTGAGACGGCTGCTGTTGTGATTTAGGGCAATTGATTCTGGAGCACTGTAGACACAACTCTGCCAACTCTTACACCTGCTGGGTTACCACAAGTTTAAATATGCATATATATATAGACTAAGGCCCCTTAAATTCAATTGAACTTAGTGTTAATTATGCAGCTTTGTACTGTTCAACTGTTGGTGATTCTGTTTGTTTGATTCTGTCATTGCTTATTATACATAATTGAAGTGTCTATGTTTTATCACTGCTCTTTATTCACAGTTTTTGACACTTTGACATGAACGATTATATATTGGCAAAAAGAAAGTTCTGCATGTTTATGTCCATCAGTCCTCTGGGTTGATTCGTGCTAGTTAATGTGAGGACATGAACTTGTTTTTTAGCAGCAGCTGCTCTTGATGTTTGGTCGCTGTCTGCTAACAAATGCATTAATATTAATCAATAGTGCACACTGCAGTAACATCACATTGGGGACATGAGTTTGTTCAGATACTGCCTCTCTGATCATACAAATTCAGCTCATCGTGACTGAGCAGTGAATTCATCTGAACACAGGTGTACAAGTGTAGTGAAGGGTAAAGTATATAAATGTGTTTTCTTGTAATGACTTGTGTTTCAGGCAGTGTCAGATTTTCAATTTCATCGCCTCAATTTATCGATTTATTTTTATAATGACTTAAATTAATTGGAAACTGGAAATAGTTGTTGCGGTTGTTATTCCCAGAGCCATTTCACACAGAGCCATTTATGTGCACTAAATTGACTCATATTGCATTTAACATGAATTAAGGGCATGATAAGGGCTATTTCGTGGGAAGTCCTAACATATAAAGAATCACAAATAGTCTGTGTTAGATTTTTTCAGCTACATAAACAGACAAACAGGGAGGCATATAAATTTTTTTTATAGATACACATCACCCTAAATACCAACATTTTTTTTCACAAATAAGCATTTATTTTTTTGTTTATCCTACTTTAGTTAGAATGACACACTTTGGAAATCCATACAAATTAGATAGATACATTCTGGAGTGACTTTTTGTGCAGTCTGTTGTTTCTTCTCAAGCTAAACTAAACATAGGTGTTTGCTAAATTAGAAGAGGAACGAGTGAATACAGGGATAACAAAATGTAGGAAAAACATGGGAGATCAGGTGCTCTTAGAGGATCCGTGGGAAAATATTGTGTAAAACAAACAGGAAAATATCCAAGGCACTGTGCAAACTAAAATTAAAGGCCCATGATGACGCGTTTGAACCCTCTCAGGATATTGTCAGGCATGACTGACTTTACCTTCTAATTCAAGTTTTTGCTCAATTTTTAAGAATAATGGACGATAAAAGATATACAAAAGACAAAACCAAAAAAACAAACATAGAACTTGTAAACATATATATTGAAGTCCCTGCCTCTGCTTGGAGTTAAAGGAAAATTATCTTGTAACTTTCTTTCTCTGGTTCCAAGGGCAATGCCTTCAATGTAAGCCAGTATATGGGAGAATGCACAAACATGCCAATAACCTTTCAATGCAACTGTCTAAAGCGCGTTTTATCACATAGCAGGCATACAAGATTTGTTTTTCTGCATACTCTTTACATGGAAAGTGTAAGCTGTCTGGCACTAATCAAATCAATGACCAACCCCCAACCCTATCCCTCTTCCCCTTCTCACCACCAGCTAAATGCTTCACTTCCACTTAACCCATCCCTGAAAAGCAAGTGGTGGGACAGCTGGCCGGTGGGAGCATGTGTGTCGGGTGGTATGTGTGAGACTTTGACATTAGTCGGAGGGCAGAAGGTGCTGACTCTGCTTTCACAGCGCCCTGAAGAGGGGAAAGGGGGGTCTGGGTACACAGTGTCGTCATACAGCGTCGGCATCTATCGCACTGCGGTGGGGTGACGGACACAAGTACATGAAGAGTTGGCCTGAAAGATATGGACTGCATTTCATATCTTAATATTCATGCCAGACAATGCAATAGGTGGAACTTTTTATACTACTCTTTTGATTACGGATTTCAGGCCAATTTCATAATAACAACTCTAGTTTTCACAGATGTTTTCTTGTGCTTTTTCCAGCTGTGAGCCTACTATCAACATTTATATTGAGGATTGATATATATATATATATATATATATATATATATATATCTTTGCATGCAATTGTCATTAATTAGATAAATAAAAACTGTGTTGATCCCCATAGGAGAAATTCAGGTGTCCAGCAGCAGAAACACATCCATCCATACAAAAAAATAAATCCATAATTCTCACACACGGATCGGTTCGTGTGTGGTTTGCGTGATTTTGCGGTGTGGCTGCACACCACACACTGTACGACCAAAGTGGTTAGAACCATGATTTTTTATATCCGTGTGTGAGGTCTCACACGGAGAAAAAAATCGGCCGACAATTTTAAAATCGTCTTGTGTGAACCAGGCTTTAGGTGCAAATATCACAATGTTAGTTGACTTACAGAAGTAAATGGACATTTCGTCAATATTACATTTTTTTGAATATCAACAAGGACTTGAGAAGGACTTATCAGAAAAAACAAAAAAATAAAATAAACTCTAGTCTTCCTAACTTTGTCATGTTTGTCTCTAGCTTTGCATCCACAGCAAGCCTGAGACAAGGTTTGTGGATGATTGGGTGGCTATTGTTGAGTAGTGGTGTAGGTTCTTTTGGTGGAGGAACTAGATTTTGTTACATAATTCCTGCCCCAACGTTAACACCCTGATGCTAGATACACAATAGATTCTGGAACACTCTTATGGACAGTTGAAAATGCCACACTTTTATGCTCATTTAAAAAAAGAAAGTGATTTGTTGATTCACTGTGAGAGAGTGTGGTCTGTTCGTCAACAACAGTATAAGTAATGTAGAAAATTAATAACTGAAAATCAGACGCACGTCACCTCCCTATTTTGTCTGCACTGGTGTAAGCGATCAGAGTCTATATACAGATCAAAGTGTGGACGAGTGTAAAAATGTCAGCCGGTGTTACCAGGGTGCAGACATGATATGCACAGCACCACACATTCCAAGACTAAAACGCAATAGAGATTAATGTAGTAGCAAATCGCATTAAGTTGAGTTACACACTATTATGCCCAGGGGGAAATTATTTTGCCCACTGAGCTCATCCATCATGTACTAGCGCATGGTGACAGACTGGTTTGTGCTAATGCCTCAAAGAAAATCCCAGCGTGATGCGAAACAGTCATTTGGTAGAAACTTGTGTTCACCCTTTTCCCACTTTGATTCTGATTGTACAATTATTTCGTTTGCTGATACCAATCTTCAGTCCAACACCAATCCTCTAATGGAGTTATTATAACCGCAGTACAAACTGATGAATTTATGCCCATCTACAATAATCACAGACTTGTGCTGACTGGGCTGAAAGATGAATCACAATCAAATTGAAATGGCAAATTTAGTGGTCACAATTAGAAATTTGCAAAGACTGCAATTATTAAGAATCCAGAATTAACACGATTTGAGTTTTGTGGTGACTGTCACAATTGATTGAGTTCCTATTGTAGAGGACAGTACAGAGAACCACTAAATAGATAAGACAGATGTATGTGTTTGTCTTCATGGTCTCTGTGTGGTTTGGTCAGACGCAACACTTTCTGATCGACAGAATCACTGTCAAACCTGCAAGCCATGTGTTATCCAAGTGTTGAAGTGTTGTGGGCATCAGCACCACATGCTCTCAACATATATCTCACATTTTCTATATATTTTGACTGAGAGCGTATTTTGAATCGACAAGCGGTAGGTCAGGCGGCTTATAGCGCGCGGTGTGCATACTTTGGGCACCTATGCTCCAAAAGATTTGTTTAGGGGACGTCATTCTTATTTCAAGAACAATAATGTGTTTTTTTCATTTGAAATATTGCGTAAAACAAAGCTAATTCTCAATTCACACGTTTAATCAACATAGATTTTTTTTTATCAGTGATTGTATGATGAAAGAGTTGGTTTTCAAGGTTTTGTGAGTACAATTTGGGTTAGATACATATTGTGTTTTTTGTCACACCCTCGTTTTTATTCAATGAATCAATCGTAAGGCAATGTCGACCAAGAATTGCTATTTAGGGTCAATTACAGCCCTAAATATCAGCTATGACCCCTCATTCCTACAATCCAAATGTCCCCCTCAGAAATACTGCAAAAAAGCTTGTTAAATTAGGCTTGTTGTACTGTAAGAACATTCTTTAGGGCTTGACGTTGGTGAAAGCCGCCCATGCAACCAGCTCTACTCGCGCTGATGATTTGCGTGAATGAGTGACTCTCATGCAGGCTGGTGTCAGCACAGAGCATCTCATCAGGGATAGAGAGCGGATCGTCGGTTTATTGATCTGATAAACAGTGCCAAGCAGCGGATTTTCCAGGTTCTGACCCTTCAATCCCCCCCGTTTTATTCTTTCCCCAAAAAGGATGCGCTTGTGATCCTTTTGCGGTCTTCCCCCTACTCCTCCTCTTCACCGCCCAGCCTGGCTCGATCGATGCCCACACCCTTGCTCATAAATACGCAGCTTCAGATGAGCCAAGTCTGGTCTCCCCGAGCACATTTAAATAAGAACCATTGATCTTTGATTTTGGAGTGAAAGTGAAGGGACCGCTTTTTACTGTCTCGCCTCCTTCTGCTTTTAACTTGTCCATGCGTTTAGAGGAGGCTTGTATTTGAATGAGGGAAGTGGATTATGCCAAAGTTGCATTCATCTGAGACAGTTTAAGGTAATGTTTTCTAATCTGTGCTTCAGGAGATCTTTTCTCCCGGCTTCTGTCACTTACTACATCCAACACAGAGCATCTTTGATAAAATGTACGTTTAATGGTTATTTATAGTTTCCATTAGTTAACTTGGTCAACTATTTCTAATGTATGTTTTGATTTATCTTAAACCAAAAGGTAGGCAACCATAAACATGACAGTGTTCATGACCAGTGCCCCTAAAGGTTTACCATATATATTTATTGATGGTGCAGCGGTTACCAGGTGGTCACCCAGGACCTTCCTGCTTTACCGCAAGAAGATTGAAGTTCGATTCCACCTCCAAACAGGGCAATTCTGTGTGGAGTTTGCATGTACCACTGTGTCTTTGTTGATTTTTCTACAACCATAGGTCTGGCATTTGCCTCCAGTATGGTGACCCCGCCTCCATCACTGTGTGGAGTGAGAGGAAATAATGGCCACAACAATTCACAAACCTGAAAAGTGAATTACACTCATTAAAGTATTTCATGTAGTATTATTGACACACTTTATTATTCATAAAACTTCTGATCTGTCTCTTGATCTGGTGCGGTTTCCAGCACATGTTTTTTTTGCATGTAAGTTTATTAACAATAATTGAAATGGATTGAATTTAATAGCCCTAAATCCCAAAAGCAGTTGTCTCAGAGCACTTTAAAAAAAATTGTAATTGGAAAAGCAATTATAAAACACATTGGGTGCACTGGTCCACACTGTATAGAGCCACAATACCCAATAGATGTGAGTGAAATCACCAGACTATAAAAGTAAAAAAAGCAGGCATCCAAAACATCTCTAATGTTTTACACAAAATATTCCAAGCAAAGCAGTGACATCGCTGTGGCAGACCCCATAGTCGGAAAATATAATACAGTTTCATGTATTATGTAGAAATGACAGCTGACAGAATAAAGAGTGTTGGTAAATGGTTTGGAGAGGCTGAAGTGACTCACGGTGACGCTGCTGCGGTGGTGAAGATAAACAATGTGATATTTGATGTGATGGGTGTTACGACGACGGTAATATTAACATTTTTGTTCAGTCTTTGTTATTGTTGTTGGTAAAATCCTGGACCGTTGAGCGCACTAAAGGCAACAACGACTTTGCAAAGATAAAAACAGACATTATTATTGCTAACCTTGCTGATGGTAATTGCATTAAACCAGCGTGACAGCTGCTCCGATCATTCCGCAGACACAAAAAATAATGGACCAATGTCACAACATTCAGGCAGGAAGTGAATAGGAGAGTTTTAGTTTGTGAATTTGTAAAAGGTTAAAAACGCGTTCTCATTTTTTGAACCATGCTGCTCCAGTGACTAGAGCAGAATAAACATATGTAAAAGAGTGAAAGATTATCAACCTTGATCATTTTTGTATTTTTATCATTTTTCCACTGAATGAAACCGTGTGTAATATTGTTGGCTCAATAGTCACTGGATCACAAATTTCCATTTTACATTGACGATTAAAAATTAATTTTCAACACAAAATAAAACGGTTTGTAAGCAATTAGTGGTTGGTGAAATGCTGGAACTCTTTTCACATTCATGCTCCATTGAGCTTGGTAAAATCTTGGTATTTCCTTATGTTAGAAGGAACTATTCAGATTTTGCCACTATTTAAGAGATTTAGATTCAGGTTTGTGTCAAGGTTGAGTTTAGGAAAGGCACTGTAAATGTGGTATTTAGGGATAAGGCACAAATTGGACGAAAAATGTAGGCCCATATTAAATGTTATTGTTTGTCCTCAGAGCTTGCGGCATTTCTTTTAAAATTTATCTTGTGCTGCAAAAAAATCAGGTGCGCTCAAATACCTTAGAATTACAGTAATAGTATAAGTACATGTAGCTAGGGCTGAACGGTAATTTCATATCTCGATATTCATGCCAAATATCTATAAATATACAATATACTGTATCTTAGGGCTGGGCGATAAAACGATAACGATGTATATTGCGATAGACACGTGTTCGATATCAATAGAAAACGTGGTCGATAGAACTTTGATAGTTTCACTTCAGTCCGTTCTAAAAAAACAGGAATAAAACACAGGAAGTAAAGCCGAGTCAGAAGCGCACGGCATTCTGGAGGATGTAGGCAAAGGCTTCTTGACCTATCACAGCCGACTACAAACCGCAAAACTTTCTGGGAAAAGCAAAAAAAACACCCGCACCATGCGCAGTGTCCATGGATCATGGATCTATTATAATAGCCCTGGATCTAAAGATCGTGTTTCAGTGCCGTGTCAATGGTTAAACACGTCCGTGCGAGGAACAGCATGTGCGGCGGGAGAGGCAGTGGGTACAGAGACTCGATGCATTCGGCAAAAGCAAGATTAACTTTTTCCGGAGCCGCCACGGGGACACAAGACACTCGAAAACAGCCAAAACAGGAGCTAAACCAGGATTAAACCAGGACTAAAGTGGGGGAGACTGCTTGTGAACATTTGGCTCCAGCCTCATCCCCCCGTGACTGTAAACAAGGCTGCTAACATGTGTTAGCCGGCACAACAAATGTATTTATCTAAGTTTTAAAAAATAAATAAAAATAAATAAAAAATAATCAATATATATATATATAAAATCGACGGATATAAATTACTTATATTGTGATATAGTTTTCAGCCATATCGCCCAGCCCTACTGTATCTACTGCTTTGGTAATAGTCAAGCATGTTTCAGAAATTTCCCAAATTTATATTGAAACCTTTTTTCTTTTACATATTTACTCGAATCTTACTGGGAACTCTGTATTGCTTATTTTGTTGTTCTTTGAATAGTAATATCTTGAACGTTAATATTTCATCCCTATTGCCCAGAGGAAACCCACGGGGAGAACATGCAAACCGAACCCAGGACCTTCTTGCTGTGAAGCATGTGTACATGATTGAGAAAAGATACTGGTTTTGAATGAGTGAAAATATGAAATACTTGAGGGAGTCAGTTTAGTGCCTATATTTCCTCATTATGACATACATAAATAACATTCAGAAAGTAGCAATTGTATTTGATTAATTAAAATTCTGGTATCATTTAGCGAGGCAAGGGACGTTTATTTGTACAGCACGGTTCATACTCAAGGCAACTTAAAGTGCTGAACAAAACACACAAGGCACTAAAATAATCCCGGTACATTAACAAGAGTAAAGATAATATCCCTCAGTTGTATGCACACTGCTAAATAGAACTGTTTATGACATGGATTTAAACAGTATCAGAGAAGAAGCCTGTCTCAGATTTTCAGAAAAACTGTTCCAGATTTTCGCTGCATGAATCCGAAACGTTGCTCCTCAGAGTCCGAGTTGGTCCATATCCGTATGGCACTATCATGTCACTTATGTACTTTGGTGCAAACGCTCAGGGCAAATGAAGTCAATTCTGCAGCATCAGTAGTAACAGTAGTAGCAATAGTCACAGTATTAGTTCTGAATACAGCAGTAGAGGCACTTGTCATAGTAGCATACTAGCAATTCTGAAATCCTCTCCCTCCCTGCTCCCTGATGGTCCAGCTCCTGTCTTTCCCACAGTTCTCCTGAGAGTCTGTGGGGGGAGCTCTTCTCATGTGGAACATAGGCAGCAGGACTCTACACACACACACACACACACACACATCTCTCTTGGCAGCACACGATCATTTAGAACTGGCCAGACCTCCCGTGAGCTGGCCTCCCAATACAAGTGTACGTGTTTGAATTCTAACTCATCAATTATAACACATACATTCACAGCATGCTCCGAGAAAATCTTTGTGTGTAGCTCTTTCATGAGACTGTTATTCTTATTAACGGGGACTGGCGTTCGGCGATAACAATTAACTGCAACATTTAGGTCTAGTCAAAATAGATTAAAAGAAATAAGTTAGATTGCAGAACTTTCATATGTCCTGTGTTGAAATTGTGCTATACAAATAAACTTGTCTTATCAGAGCCAGATCAGCCTCAATTGCAATTTTCTTTGTTGTGCAATTATTTTATTTGAGTAACTAGAATTTTGATGAATTTTGGAAAATGTCACTAATATTGAGTCAAAAAAGTCAGTAATACTAATTATTTTTAGAGCTTTTTCCACTCCCCCTTTTAGTTGACTCACTTTTTTTTCTCATACATGCATTTTTTCTCTCCCAACAGAATTAGTTTTAGTTCCAAATTTTGTTAAATGTTGTGAACTAATCAGACCACATTATTTTCTCTTCATCTTGTAAGAAAGAGCTTTGAGAATCGCTATTAAAGTCATTGGGCTGAGAGTGAGGGTGGTCCTCTCTTTTTCACTTTTCTGTCTGAAAACACTGATCAAAAGATGTGACAGAGAGCAAAAAAGAATGTGAAAACTAGCGATAAAACAAAACTGTTCATAGAGTGCAGAACTAGTCAAATGGATTTTATAATTTAGTAAAAATTTGTCATGGCCTGAACGTTGGGTGCCTCAGCTTCAAGTCCACCAAGAATCTCTATGTCCGACTGCAGCTCTGTCTCTCCCGGAACAAAGTAACACTTAGATGTAGGTGTGAAAACGCCGTGGCTGACCGGTGAATCTCTTTTCCTCTTCCATCATCCTTTGCGCCGCTTGAGTCTTAGGACCCACTGTTGCACAGCTCTAACATATTTCTGGGGGCCCCATGCTCGCGCTGTAGCAGCTGTAGCGAGACATGTTGGACAGGCCTATTGGATTACCAGCAGATGTTTGCTACAGACAGGAGCTGGAGGGGGCCCCTGACTAAGCTTCTACCATGTGGGTGTGAAGTGGGGGGGGGTTTATTAAGTTATGGAATTGTCACTTTTGCAATATTCTAATCTTATTCTTAAAGCTGTGGTCAAATAGATTCAAAGATGCATGGCACGAACTGCACTTGAAAGTCAGATCCCATCAATTTCAATGTATTCTTGTGCATCCGTAAGTCACAACGATAGTTATCTTGGAGGACTTTACAAAACAATTGATATGCCAACACAGATTAGATAATCAAACAGTTAAAAGAAACACAAGAAATGATATAAAAAAAGAAAAGAAAAAACTCATAGAGCGATTGGTCCATAAGGGACAGATGACCAATGTCCATAAATGTTGATACATGTCAAGTGTCCTGCATCTTCATCACTGTCCTTTGACCCTCCTGCATCGACAAGGAAAAACTTAAATTAAAAAGTGAGAAACCTCTGGGATTGAGAGAGGGATCCGCCCCCACGGACAGATAGATCCAGGACTCGCGCTACAGAGCAAGGACCGAGGCCAAGCGATGCAGCGACGAGTGAGGCTGTAGAATCCACATAGGGCCCATCAGACCTAAGCAAGGGAGGTTTGTACTGTGATGGGAGATCTCTGGGATCACCAGATGCCAAAGTGGGGCGGCTGTGGCTGTAACGTGCCATGCTGTCGTTATGTCCTTGTCATCCACATTGCCTTGAACGAGTATGAGTCTGGTGTGCTTGTGATATACAGTATATGGTGGTCAGAGCAGCCAATGGATACAGCAGTAGCTTAGTACCACCATGTATGAAGTGAATGTATAATGCCATGTGAAGCTATATAAAACCAATTCATTATCATTACAGAGCAATCAAGGTGTTTGCTTAGAAAGGCTGTGGAGATCAGGGTGGACTATGTTTGGACGGTGATGTAAGCTGATGATGTAAATGTGCCAGAATGTGACAAAGGTATTATGTAAAAGGACATTACTTACTTAAATAAAACAAAAATAAAGGCAAAACAAAAGTTACCAAGTGAGCCAAAGCAATTTCGAGCCAAAGCAATATCCTAGTATGTGACTTCCTGTTACTTACATGGCAATAAAAATGATACTGATTCTGAAAAGTTACAAGAAATAGACAAACAGGCGAGACAAAACAAAACCTGCACCGTGACAAGTCTTTTCGTGTTTTTGGTACAAATTTGCTCCCATTGTTTTTAAATTAACCTTTTGTGACATTTGCAAGTTCATAACATTGTTCCTGAAATACACCTTCATGTGCCCCTGCCATTCAGGTGTTAAAGCTGGGGTATCTGAATTTCAAACCACAATTGTATTTATTTATTTAATATGGACATAACAATAACATTGGACGAACCAGATGCATTGCTCTAAGTGTTATAGCACAGGTGCTAATTTTCAATGCTAGTCCACAGGTTTTTTTTTTTTCAGTGCAGAAGATGAAATACATTTAAAAGATTTACAATAGGATTTACACGTGACAACAAGTCTGGATCTTAACCACTGTTTGAGCTCTCTGCTGAAGATGGTCATGTTAGTCTGTAGTTTTAGTCTGGTATGGAGAGAGTTCCACAGTTTAACCCCCTAAAGGAGAAGCTAGATTCCATGCAACTAGTTTTTAGCTATACAACAAGTTGGTTCTTTCTACTAGTTTAAAATGAAAAAGTGGGAACCATCTCTACACATCCAACAGCTTTTAGCTTATGGCCCCAAACGTTAAATAGTGACTCACAGGTAGACAACCCAATAATGTTTTTTCAAGTTAAAGATGGCATGTTATGGTCTTGTTCACAAAATGTTTCTGTTGCAAAACTCTATCTGTTGGAAAAACAAAATGTGTCATTTATGATGAAAAATCTCATTATGAAGAACCTCACCTTTAATGCACTTAGATAAGCACCTGATATGTTATAATCTAAAATATAATACGAATAATTACTTCCACCTTTTATATCTTTAAATGGGAACAATCACATTTCAAACAGCTCAACTTTCCCAAACCTTTCAACAATACTGGTATAACTTATCATTGAATAGAAGATAACAAGTTTTCAGCTTTGTCATCATGGTTTATTGTGTGATCCATGGGGCATTGGGAAACTGTGAAAGGCGTCTAATGGCTCAATGTGAGAGAACTTGATTGGTCGCAGTGCAAACGTCGGGTCAATTGATCTGGGCCGGAGTATCTAACAGCTGCTAACTGCTAATGACTTCTTATTTACACTGTACACTTCTCCAGCTGCCTGTCAGTGAGCAACGCATGTAAAACAATGGCAACTTCAAGAAGATACGCTGCACTTTTGTCTGCTATGATCATAAACATGGATCCTTTTGATATGTTATAAATATCAATATTGTAATTATAAATACTGACTCTTATTTTAAGTTGTCTCTTTAAGTTTTTATTTGGTTTTTATAACTCCTGCATAGAGACTACGAATGGATACTATTTTTTTTTTCTATAATGTCTATGTATCTAACAAAAATAGAAAAAAGCATGGTAGTGTGCAGCAAATGGTTTTGACTTTGTCCCAAAATGCATGATTCCATTTACGTTCCTCAGATGGCATCTTGAAGACAAATAAAAATAGCCTTTTTAATCATTTAACCAAGCAGCAAAGGTTCATTGAGTTTACATTCAAGCAATCAATCTTGAAACATATTTAGCTTCAAATCCAAAACATGTATTGATCAAGACAAGGGAAAGAAATATTGGCTCCTTGGAGTGAGCAGCATAATAATAATATCTCATGTATGAATTTCTGTTTGAAGACAGGGCATGACAAATTCCTCAGGCGCGGGCAAGTCGCCTCTTAATTAAAGGGGAGGTCAGCCGCGGGGCACGGGCCTGGACGCGGTCACTTCTCACGCATCCGTTGGGGCCCTTAATCAACGTCTTGCAGTTTCACATGCACGGACGAAGCCACACACCCCGCACACGCACACAAGTACACACAAACGCACACAAGTTCACACACACACGCACACACTTGTCTCATCAGTGTCACGCAATTACAGATGATGTGAAATTCATTTAATGTTGTAGTAACGAGGGGAGGGTTAATTGGAGGCTTCGCTCTTGACCGTGATTTTTGCTCATCTTCTTTGATGCACACGATTTCATTCGTTGGGGTTTTTGTTCTCCGTAATTGACTATATTACAATTAAGGAGGCCTTTGAGTTTGAAAAGTAGGTGTTGATGGCTCTGTTTTGGTTTTAAAAGATGTGTCTAACTGCATGGAGAAAAGCAGGTGATGTGGTCAGGTTTACTTTACAAACAGATCATTCTTTCATTCACCAACAGTATATACAGTATGTTCTCCATAATTACAGTTTACTGTAAGAGGAAGCAAACTAATATATGTGCCAAAATGTAGAACCACTCTCAAATCAAATCTCGGTGTGTCTCAGTACATGGAACGTATTATCAGATGATTTAAAAACCTTTTAGAATGAGTCTGTTCATAACTATTAAAAAAAAAGAAGTTATTGAGAAGTACATCAAAGAAAGAGTGTGAATGAAGCGAGAGAAGAGAAGGTGATTGGAGTGAGTGTTGTTTTGTTTGAAGGGAGGTTGGAGCCAAATACATTCTTTTCACATCAAACGTTCTGCTGTGTGAGAAATATAAGTTTGAAATGAAATACTTACTTTCCTTCATGTCCCCTTTAAGATTCAATAGAAAATGTTGTAAATTATATTGAAGTGGTTTATTTAATGCCATGCTTGTGAATGTTAGAGCCAAAGGAACCGCATTTGCATAGGTTGCGTCCATGTTCTAAAATCCTAATTCAGTTGGAGGGCAGGTTACAATATAATATTCAGCAGGTTCTTAGGTCGGAGCCGATATCCCTCATTTCTAGATCAAACCACTCGCAACAAAAAACGCCAGAAAGTTCTGCACCTTCTTTGTCAGCACATTTTAACTATGGTCTAAGTTTTTCATAAACGTGGTGACAATATTGCAAAGAAATATAAAATTGGGCTGGATAAATGGCTTTTAGACGTATGAATATAATGGCAAGTTTATAGCATTTTCTTTTTCGACATTTAATTTCAAAATGGCTTTCTTTTCTTTTCTAGTATTATGTGTAAAAATCTCTCCATGGCCTTGCACCAAAATATATTAGTGACATGTTAGTCCCATACGAACCAAGTCGGACTCTGAGGAGCACAGGGACTGGACTCCTGTTAGTGCCCAGAGTCAGAACTAAACATGGGGAGGCTGCTTTTCAGATTCATGCTGCTAAAATCTGGAACAGTCTTCCTGAAGATGTGAGACAGGCCTCCTCTCTGACAATGTTTAAAACCAGGTTAAAAACAGTTCTGTTTATCTGTGCATACAACTGAGGGATTTTATATTTGTATCTGTATTTTCAATGTACTGTGATTATTTATGATTTTAGTGCTTTCTTATTTTGTTCAGCACTTTGAGTTGCCTTGTGTATGAATTGTGCTATACAAATAAACTTGCCTTGCCTTTCCGTATTAACCTGCACTCCAACTGAAATAGAATTCTTGGACACAAACACAGTCTTTACAGGTCAGCAGGCAACAGGTCCTCCAGGGCAAGTACGAGTCAGGTGTGAGGAGATGCTAGCCGCACTCAAAGGGCATGATTACATATTGTATTGGTTAACTATTTAACAGATACAAATAGATTAACTAGAAAAACATAGAGCGCAGACCCTTGAAACATTCTGCCATTATATTTTCAAAGAGTAAAAACAAATTTATATGCATTTCAGTATATTTTTATTTCTTATCATAACTCATGATGAGGTACTTTGAAGCTGGAAGACAGAAAATGGCATTACATTAGAACTGTTAATACTGTTTAATCTTCACCCTAAAGCAACGGATAAAGTCATTTTATAACTCTAAGGGCCTTTATGAGTCAGATTTGGAAATACATAACAATGCAATTAAGTGCACAACAATACTATAAGGATTTTCTGTCTTAAGCCTCCCCAAAATAGCCCAACTAATAGCATTATGACAGTGATTTAGCAAGCAAAAAGTCATTGCCCGTTATTGCCTAGAACTCCTGTATTTTACCGCAGGGACAAGGACACTCCTGCTCTTCTGTCAGTACATTTGCCACATTTAATAGACCGCACAGTTTGTAGATAACCCAAAATAGCCAACACAAGGTTACATAAGCCAGCTGTTAGCTCCAGGCACTGTTGTCACAAACTTGAGTCACTTAGCAAAACTTTTCTCCCTGAAAATGGGCTGGCGAAAAGGGACAACCTTGACGACTGGCAGCTCTCTCCCAACTGTTTTATATTTTATTCAATATGTCTATTTATTATTTACATCTGTTTGAATTGATTGTTGTTATTTTACTTTCCTCCACCTTATGTCTTTCTTTTCCTTAAAAGTGACATACATTCTCCAGATATACTTAAACTTCAACATAACACTGGTTGTTATTATTGTTGTAAACTATAGATGTAAAATAGATTCACATGAAAACAAAATTGGATCATTGGCTTAAAAAATGAAAGGATTATAGTAATAATAATATATTCATCACACATCACCACCCAGTCAAGCAGCAACATGCACAACATCCACATCCCCACATTATCATTTCTCTTATTCATTGCTAATGGCTTTTTATCAAGTCGCCAAGTCAGTGTAATTAAAACTATGTATGCACGGTGAATAAAAGCATTTTTCTTGGCTTCTGCTCCACCCAGAGGCTACTCCACCTCTGCTGCTGTGACCTGAAGGGCTGCTGCTGATTATTACTATTGTTAACTTTTTAGAATGAAAATATTTTTTGTTTATTTACTTTTGCTGCAACTGGACATCTATCTATCTAAATGTACTGTAGGTGTAGTGGTAGTGTAAAGCTACTCCAAGTGAGATGAATTATGCATGAATTATGTTCTTTAAACTTGGTTGGTGCGACATTGACTCAGTTGATAGAGCATTGGCCTTTGAGCCTGAAGGTCGTGGGTTCGAGCCCACCACAAGACCTACCCACTGATGTCTGCTGTCCTTGTGTCCTTGGGCAAGACACTTCAGAATCAGAATCAGAATCATTTTTATTGCCACGTAAGTAACAGGAGGTCACAGACTTGGAAATTGCTTTGGCTCAGTGCAACAGTCAAAAAGAGATAATAAAAATAAGAATAAAAAACACTTCTAAAGAATAAATTTAAATTTAAAATAGAGTTACAGTTACTATTTACAATATACAAGTGCACATGGTGCACACAATGTAAGGTGACATCAGTACAGTGAAGTAAAGTGACGTATGATGGGCAGTAAAGTGACTTTAAAGGGCGGGGGGACAGGTTAAGAAGTGTTCAAGAGTCCAACAGCAGAGGGGAAGAAACTGTTCTTGTGGCGGGAGGTTCTAGTCCTGATGGACCGCAGCCTCCTGCCTGAGGGGAGTGGTTGGAATAGTCCATGTGCAGGGTGAGAGGGGTCGGCTGTGATACGACCAACCCGGCCTCGAGCTCGGAGAAACGCCACTTTGCCTGAAGCCCCCGCTGAAAGATAAAGGCTCCTGTGGACTCCTGTGAGCTGGTGCTATGTGAAATAGATTAAGGGGAAGAAAATGGATAGATGGAACTTGGTTTGTTGTTTTTTAGTTAAGGAGAAATAATAATGGAATGAATTACTAAAGTGAACACGGTCAAGACAGTTTTCCCGTCCCTTTTCCCTCTCGGAATCCCTGCCTCCTTCCATCCATCCATCCCTTTTTTCCTCCAGAGCTCTATAATACTAGTCCATCTCCCCTCGTCAGGGGAAGCCTCCGGGCACCTTCTATCTAACGGACAGCTCTCCAGAGTCTGTGCAAAGTGATAGATGTCGGGGTAGCTCCACCAACCCTCCCTTAACAACCCGCTACTTCACTGTCTGCACACTTCCTCTCTTCATGCCATGGAGTGACACGCCTGTAGACCGGTTCTCCATGTGACAGTGAAGTATTTTAGTTCACAATGCAACCCGTGGCCCCTCTATCAAGTGTTTTGGGAGCTGTACTTGGACAGGAGCTATAGAGAACAGTAATGGGGGGTGATTGCTCTCACGAGTACTGTGCGATCAGGGGGAAGGTGCCACCGTGCAGCAGGTGGGAGTTGGCAAACGGGGTCCAAAGCGTCGCGGTGATAGATGAGTTTGGAGTGGAGTAGACTAAATAGGTGGGTTTGCTAAGTGCTCCAGTGTGGGCGCGCCAGGTTTGCATTCTTAGCAGTGCATAGCTGAATAAAGCGCAGTTGCTCCAAAAATCAAAACAATTTACTCTCCCTGCCCATTTATCTGTCCGCCTTACTTCCATACATCCTGAGATTAAAATGTAGCCATTATGTTGCCTTTTTCCAATTCTAACAAGAGACGATGGACCTGTTGTTAATACTATTCTAAAAGTACGTTTTTTAATGAGAATATAGTTGTGGCTTTATATATTTATTTCAGGCAAACACAGGAACAAAACAAATCATAAAACAAAAATATATAACAACATTTAAAACATAAATTTTTCCTGAAAGGGAGTGGGAAGAATAGAACTTATTTGATCCCACCCCATTTACACATTAGGCATAAAACAAAGACATAAAAGAGGACATTTATTGACACTAAACAGTCACAAGATACATACATAGACAGCACATACATAAGACAAGATAAACTTTATTGATCTCACAATGGAGACATTTACAATTATACAAATAATTTACAAATAAACTGTACTAACACAGAAGGACACATGGTGGAGAGAGAGAGGCTCTGGCCTTCAACAATAAGTGAACAAAAGTATTAGGGTGGTCACATTTTTAAAGCGACACATTTGGATCCCTCACTTCCTAACATTTTTAAGATTTTGGGGGAGTCTGAAAAATCCTTTGTTTTGTCTTTGTCTTTTTTCTTTCTTTGTCTATTTGTTAGTCTTGCTTTGTTTGTGTTTGTTGTGCTTTTATTCACATTCTTATATTGTTTGTCTGTCTTGATTTGTATTGCCCTTAATTAATAGAAAATGTAAGTGAAAAAAAAAGACGTTTTGACATTCCACTGACACCAGTTGGTAGTGATGAACACATTAACCCTCTATGCACATGGGTCATTTTGGGGAACTTTCCTCGCCTGGTTTTCTTTGTGTATAATTGTTCATAAAACAGTCATCTTTTGATGCAGAGTCAAGCAGTATACTTTGTTTTTTTCAGTACAACCTGGGGTTTTAGAATATTCATATTGTAAAGCTGTCATATGAATTATATAAAAATGATGGAATCATAAAGACAAAGAAAAAAATCAAACAGAAAATCAATTTAACAAAAATGTATTGAAAAAACACAATGAAATGCTATAAACAACTTTTTACACTGCATAGAAATGTTATTTATGGTCTTGGGGATAATGGGGAAAAAAATTGAATTTCTAACTATTATACTTTTTACAAAATTCCACTATAAAAGCAAAACACTCTGTACTCCTGATGCCCTTCCTGAAGCAGTTTGTCTATAATGCTTGGGGTTGCTTCTGTAGTACCGCTGTAAAAAACGTAAAACATAAAAAACTGAGCCAAAAAAAAAAAAAACATCAATTATTTATATAATACATATATTTATATACATCATATACACATAATGTCATTTTACTGTATTTATTATTGTCTTTATCAATAATGCGCACTCTTCAGCCGGTTATTGCAATCGCAGCTGTAGTTTCAACTGTGGGAGAACAAGGAAACGCAGAGGAGTGAGAGATCCCACTCTCTGACGATCTTTGGCAGTCCCCGTGTGTTTGTATCTCACAGCTGTTTGTAACTCACGGGTCACGCTTTGGACACGGACTTCAGACAAACGTAGTTTATCCTCCGTGCATCGCACAGACAAATCAAAACTAGTTTTGGAAAGCCCTGAATACGTACTTCACAGAGAAAAAAAAAGTAAGTTGCTACGTTTTACCGTTCGCGAGTAAATTGATCATTTGTAAAACATGTGCGCGTGCATCGGCGCCGATGCACGCGGGCATATAGGGTTAAACACATACAATGCCAAAACTATGGTATTCCAGATCATAATTAAAATCCAAATTCAACAACAGGTGCTGTCCTTCTTAATGCAATAAGCATTACTCTTCTTATACAGAGACAAAAAGTTTTTTTGTTTTGTTTGTAACTCTCCACAATGTTACTCTTCCGCCCTTTTGCTGATCCCCTTATGCCGATTAGTGCTTCACGCCTGGGGCCTACATGTGTTCGCAGCGGCTTTGAACGCAGCATTTTAGCAAAAACGTATCCTCCAAAACATCCGTCAGAGATCGCAAATACGCCCGCGAGACACGACTAACTCCGCGCACCTCCTTTGCTTTCAAATCTCTATTTTCCCCTCTTCCCCCGCCGCACCATTAGGGATGTGAAAATCCTTGCCGCGGGACACACATGTGGAGTGCACTAGAGTTTGTTATGTAAGATACAAGGAGGAGGCTGCAGTATCGACCCGACGGGGCTTCGATACAAATGACTTTTTCAAAAACAACTTCTCTGAAAGGATTCCGACGAGGGGATGTTTCACAAAGCGTCGCAAGGCTCCGACGGCATCATGCTGGGGCCGGCATTGTGCACAGGCAAAAATACGGAGCCTTAATTCTACTTTAAAGAGTGTGAGATTTATGAGTTGATCCAAGGTAAATTATGCTAGTTGTGAAGAGGTGTTGAAGATTGCAGGTTTGAACAAAAATAAGTTCTTGGGTGTTTGTAACAGATTGGTTTCTAGTAGTAGCGTTACCTATGGGCATATGGGATTGTTTTTAACTAAACTGTAAAGCCCTTTGTGTTGCATTTTCTGTATAAAAAAGGGCTTTATAAATACAATTTTATTAATGGATTGATAGTCAAAAGCACTGACATTTGGATATGGATACACAAACTAGTATCGGGATATTCAATTATGGAAAAAACAACAGGAAAGCAACAACAGGAAAGCATTCATATTTCATTCAGCCTTATATGTCATATGAGCGTCTGTATTCTCTTTATTTTTGGATGTTTTTAAGCATTTTTGTACATGACCCCTGCTGATTAGCTTGGATACCAGCGTTGCCAAAAAATGCTCTACTTTTTTTATTTTTTTTTATGAACAGATAACTCCAAAAGGGCATATTTTAATCAATTTGGGATTATGAATTGAGTCTAGTTAAGCGTAATAAAAATTAGTTTTAAATGTTTGAATCATGAATCGTAAAGTGTAGTTATTTTGGTTGGGATAGTGCATGTTATTGAACACATCTCTCAGGATTGTAGCCTCGCCCTGATTTCCCTTGTCCTTGTCCCTCAGTCACACTCACAAACACACACTTATTCACTATTGTACATGATTTTTGTGAGCACTGGAGGAAACCTGCGCAGACACAGAGAGAATATGCAAACTCCCCACAGCACAAGCCCTAATTCTGCGCCACCGTTCATAGTACACAAAGTAGATCTACGTCTAACCATTCTTAGCGCTCCCATCTCTGCAGAAAAACCTCAGCGTGCGAATGACCTCCAAAGGCAGCGTGTCCCGAGGGGCTCACAGCCAAACTCATAAATGAAATTTGAATTCATAATTTTTCTCTCCAACAAGAGGCTGATGAGGTGTGAGGGCTGGAGTGGCAGAACATGACTTTGGGCCGCTCTCATTTAGTGCCGACCAGAGGCGCTTGTCCGGTCCGTTGGCCGCAGGGAGAAAAAGTCTAATTAGACCACAAAATCTATGACATTTACGGATTAATAAGGCTTTGGAACCCTTTTGCAGGTAAATATATGGAACAATTAAAATATAACATTTTAGGGAATTTTTTTCTACGAAGATTTTATTGCTTTGACGGCAATGTTTGTATGCACCAATCTGGGGTCTACATTTCCATTACCAATACCAGATTCAGATTCAGATTCAGATTCAGTTTATTTGCCATTTGCAGTAAAAACACCACATAGGAATACATTAGCAAAAGTCACCCGTGTGCACAGACAAATACAGACATAACACAACATCAAAAGTACAGAAATAAAACAAATAAAACAGTAAACTAATGTCACTGTGAAATCGATCGACTAAAACAGTTTCAAAACAAGTGCAAATCATTAAAGTACCCAATACTCAATACCTGAGTTTATCTCAATTAAACACTGCAAAGTTTTAATGTCGGGAATGATTCAGAAACACTCTCAAATGATTTGTTTCCGGGAAAGAAACCTCTGTATCCAGTGTTGTGTTGATAATATATAGTCGTTTGTTGTATTGGTGAATACTTACAAAAACGGAACTTACGCATCAACAATAACAATAGCCGTTGCTGAACTTGAATAGTAGTAATTACTCCTACTATTATTATCATTATTAGACTGTCCTATGGAGTAATGAGAGACAAGCCTATACTCATATTACAGTAGATTAAAAGCTATTTCTCTTCAAAAACTAGAAAATATATTATTGGCAAAATACAATATTACTTGTGTAGTATGAGCAATTACCAACCTTTATTTTTCCATCAGATTATAATATATAGTGTGTGAACAAAAACATCTTTGAGATTATAATAAAAAGTAAATAAAAATAGCGCTAATAAATTCCTGAGTGCAGAATTAGATTACACAGAATAAAACATTCATTACATGTAATTATCCACACGTGCACAGATGCAGCTACAGTATGTTGTTCTGTCCACTGAAAATCACATGAACTTTTGGGTACAGATTTGAGGAAATCTTCTCATTACTTACAATTCACTTCAAATGGCTGAGATTTGCGACGTTTCTGTGCAGCAGATTGCGATGATAATTTGAAGATAAAAGAAGAAAAATATCTATACTTTTTAATGATGAATTTTCTGTGCTTCAAACAGAATGGTGTGGAAAGAGGAAATGTGTTCCATCGCTGTTATGGGCATACATTGATCTGGACCTTTGAACTGCAACATAAGCTTCGCAAACATGTTGTTTTTCAAGATTTGGACTTAAAGTAGTACTAGAATTTAATATGCTGCTATCCAGAATATATAACTACAATATGTGTTTATAATATTTCGGGTGTTCATTTTGACATGTTCAGATGAATTATGTTAAAAAAACGGCTTTCAAGTGGCACTTTTTCACTTCCGCATAGAAACGCCAGGGGGCGCCAAAATGGCGGCGATGACGTAGGAGAATGACCTCTCACAGGAACAGACAGCAGTCTGGGCTGAATCTGTAGGAGGTTTCACTGTCATCTGGACAAGGTATAAACATATTTTCATCCGTTTTGTACATAATAGTGTGCAACTCTTTTAACCTTTTAGCCTTATTTGTGAGATTCAAGCTAATTAGTGTTGGGCAAGTTAGCTAACTCTACTTCAGGGGTGCTCAATACGTTGATCGTGATCTACCAGTCGATCGCAAAGGTAGTATTGGTAGATCGCATTAAATAAATAAAAAATTACACATTCTAAACTAATATATACAAAAATCTCTGGGCAAAGTGGAGATTTTTGAAAACTCCGTTAATGCATTTGTGTGTAGACAGAGATAACCAGAGTTTTGCGTTCTCGCACGCCACAGTACCCCCCTAAATTCCTCTGATCACTGAAGCATGGATCATACTACCTTAAAAACTGTTCGCTGTGAGATGCTCGCAGCAGCAAACATCCTCGCTCCACATCAGAGAGCAGCAAAGTGATCGCGGGGACTCACGCTCGAAAACAACCAAACCAGGACTAAACCAGGACTAAACCAGGGCTAAACCAGGGCTAAATCAGGGCTAAATCAGGGCTGAGGACGGGGTCAGTGCTTGTAAACATACGTCTTTACTCTGAGTGTCTTCTATGACTGTAAAAGTGCCGTTACCGGCGTCTGCATCAGAACTCCGCCCACTTCTGTGTTTTTCCCCAACGCAGGGCAGGACGTAAGAGACGCACATGTTTGGAATGTTACGAATGTGACTGATAACGCAGATGTGTGGATGCAAATTATTTTATAAACTGAGGAGGGGAAATATTTGGATTAAAAAAAACAGGCATGGCACATGGACATGGCACCACAGTCAAATGACATCTGTGTTTTACTCAGTAATGTTTTACTGACACTTAGGTGACTGCACATGCGCAAACAACCGCGCTCAGTGCAGGAAAGCTAAACCACGACAAACTTGCCAGCGAGTTACCACCAATTTTCCGGACTATGCATCCCTGGCCGATTCAATTCAGTGCAAGTCATAAGAGTAAACTCGGGTAATGACAAAAAATGTACATCGGTAATTGTGTTGTGTTGTGCTATATTGGCCCATGCGGTTTTGCATGTACATAAACATACATTGTAGATATGAAGAATATTTTTTGAAATGAATATATGATTTGCATTTTTGTAGTAGGTAGATCATTTTGACTTGATCCTTTTATAAGTAGCTCGCATGCTGAAAAAGTGTGAGCACCCCTGCTCTACTTGATATCATAAAACATGCTAACAAGGCTAATATTCGTTTTTACATTATGCCAGGCTCACTCTGGTTGCCTTAGATTTATTTACCACAATGTACATTGTAATATCCATAAATGCTAACACCTATACATAGTTCCCACATGACGTCACTACATACGGGGATTTGCCGACCCGGCGCCATTTGTGTTGGCATTCTGTGGGCAAAACAATAGAAAAAGAAGCTGAAACGTGTTAATGTCGTGATAAAGTTGAAAATGGTCATCTCCTGCTGGGTCAATGGATGTTCAAATTGTGCCAGAGGTTCTGTTAAACTTGGATTTTACAGTATACCCATCATTAGACTTCATGAATGTGAGAAGACTAAGCTTTTGTCAGAACAACCACGGAGGTTATGGCTTGCGAAGATAAACAGGCAAGAAACTCCCTCAAAACACGCAAGAATATGCTCAGAGCACTTTGTGTCAGGTGCGTATCGTATCTTATAATGTGTTGACAGACGTAATTTACTTAGTACTAACTTGTGTATGCTGATATCTGGTAACTTGAGAGTTTCATTATTTAGATTACTTTATTATGAGGAGGATCGGTGTCGCGTCCGAGGCTCTCGAGGGCAACGTAAATGTATTAAATAGATAATAATAGTTCTATGGTGGGCTAAAACAATGTTCACAAACAGCATTGCTTCTGTAAAAAGATCTGTGTCATAAAATAAACTGCTCTTTACGCCTGGAAAAATCAGTTGCCCACCATTCACCAAAACATACGGTCAAAAACGCGGAAATAAACAATAACAGCAATCCAGAGTGTCCGTGTGGCATTAGCATTAATTAAATTAATTGTTAATATAATTAAAATAATTAAATGGAGCTCCAACTGGTATTAAATCTAAAGTTTTTGAGAAATGTTTGCATTGCTTGTTAATTTTTGCTGCATAATTTGATCAAATATGTAAAACATGTCCGTAGCACGTTAAACTGTGGTGCCATTGTATTAATATACAATTATTTGCTCAAAAGTTGCCCTTTTTTTCCAATTTGCGTTTGAATATCTACATTTATTCTCATTCTTCTGTTTAATGGAATGCACAAACACAGCAGCGTGCCATCAAAGATGGCGTCTCCGAGGAGGTCATGTGACATTCATTGGTCTGTGGGAACTATGTATTAACGGTTTAATTAGCATTTTTATCAATGATTGCATCACATGTAGTCTATGTTTTCAACTTCTGCAGCTTTTTGTTCATAAAAGTAAAATATTTATTTCATTAAAGTTATTTTGATTAGCATTTTTGAATATTACAATGTACATTGTGGTAAATAAATTCAAGGCAACCAAAGTGAGACTGGCATAATGTAAAAACGAATATTAGCCTTGTTAGCATGTTTTATGATATCAAGTAGAGTTAGCTAACTTGCCCAACACTAATTAGCTTGAATCTCACAAATAAGGCTAAAAGGTTAAAAGAGTTGCACACTGTTATGTACAAAACTGATGAAAATATGTTTATACCTTGTTCAGATGACAGTGAAACCTCCTACAGATTCAGCCCAGACTGCTGTCTGTTCCTGTGAGATACCCTTCTCCTACGTCATCGCCGCCATTTTGGCCCCCCCTAGCGTTTTTATAAAGGTGCCACTTGAAAGCCGTTTTTTTAACATAATTCATCTAAACATGTCAAAATGAACACCCGAAATATTATAAACACATATTGTAGTTATATATTCTGGATAGCAGCATATTAAATTCTAGTACTACTTTAAGCAATTATGCATAACAATGTCCTAGTGTAGTGCGCTTAGGAACACTTTTTTGTAAATATATATTTTTCTCTGTTTCATTTGTCCTTGTACATTTTCCAAACTGCCTAGGGACAAACTGGAAGAAAAACAGTAATGTATTTTTTCAATTCATGCAAATGGTCGGCATGGATGGACGTTTTGAATCATTTCATAAATGACTCTTTCTTTGTTAGTGTTTCCATGGTTTTTCATTTGTTAGGGATTGCAGCTGGTGTAATATTTCTGCTTATGCAATGAGGGTGAACGGTGAAATCTACTGAATACACCAAGAATTGTGAATGTTATCTAGCATTTATTATCTAAAATCAAGGTTGAAACTGTTTTTATCCTAACATTTGATTTAGTTTTAATTGATAAAGACACATACAATATTTACTTTGTTTGAACATACTTCTGATAATTTGTAATAACTTATAAAGCCTTAAGTGGCAATGTGGTACGCAAGTATGAGCTCATTGTCTTTCATCAGACTAAAGTTTAATATTATATTCTAGGTTGAAATAACAAGTGCAGTACCATTACAGTCAGACGTCTAGTTGTGACAGGACCCACCGCTTCAAGCTCTCCTTTGTCCCAACTTAAGAGGCATTTTAAATAAGAATAACTAATAATTGATACATTCTGAAGGGTGTAAAGTATATCCTTTTTTATTTCATTTTTGGATTTATTTATTTTTTATCCAGGACCGTTTATTTATTTTGATGCCGAATTGTACCAAACAGAGACTTCAAAGCACTGCTGCACTTTCCTGTTTCAATCTTTCATGTTTTTTCCCCTTTAATGCTCCTTTTTATTTCTATTCATTCTACGTCATGGTGCTACGTCCCTTAGGACTTCGCTAGTGGGATATCACTCGTGACCCCCAGGTCACACGCCAGAGAGATCAAAATAATTTGCTCCAATCACCAGCCACCCTCCTCTATAAATGCCCCTGCACAAGGCCGCACCCCCTCTTTCACTCTGGCGCCGTTCGAGATCTACCACAGTACTTACTTCATTCTGAGATGTCTTCCTTGTTCGTCCGAGTTCCCTTCGCCCTCCGGCGTCGGACGTCGTCGCTGGATCCAGACGGTGGAGGACTTCACCTCTGTGGGTGCCACCACTCGAGGAAGGAGGAGGATGCAACCCACGTTGTGCCCGCGGACGGACCCGTTCGTCCATTACGCGACACGTGAGTGGCCTAAGCCCCTAGCAGCCAAGAGGCCTGCTCTGGGGTACGACATGTACTGCAGCGGGCAGGACTGGTCCTGGACCGGTGATCGAGGATTCAGTCCGCATGGCCCTGCAGCCCTCCGCATCCGTGTGGCCCGGCACCAGACCTCTCCTTCCCTCCGAGCGAGACAGGATGTCTTGGCGATGCCGGATAGATGTTATGCCATTGCAGCACAGGTCCTCGCATTGACTAACTACATGGCATTCATCACGGGGGCCCTGGATATGTTGCTCTCTTCTGACCAGGCGCTCAGTGGAGACCTCCTGTCACAGGCGAGGACCACCTCGGCGGCGACTCTGCGCATGTGCCAGACGCTAGCTGTGGATGGTGGCCGCTCCATGGCAGCGGCCCAAGTCGGGCCAGGCACCTTTGGCTTGGGCTGGCTAATATCAGGGAGGCGGAGAGGAGGCAGCTGCTGGACCTGCCCACCTCTCAGATGTCCCTCTTCGGCCCGGACATGCAGGCCTGGGTGGCGAGACTGGAGTCTGCAGCTAAAGACTCGGCTAGGCTAGCCCCGCACCTAGCACCGAGGCGCGAGGCCCACCAGCCATTACGGAGCCGGGACAGAGGCAGAGAGCGTTGGCCCGGGAGGCATCCTGACCCGTATCCGCGCTCTGTTATCCATCGTCCCCCCTCGACGAGGCCCCCGGGTCCAGACAGACCCATGGGTGGCTCGCGGGAGCAACGCACCCACCCCGACCTCCCTATGGTAGAGGAGGCCGGGGTGGAAAAATGTTTCCTTCAATAAAGGCCGACCGGCATTTCCATTACTTTTCTGAGTCTGATTTGGGGGTATGTAACATGTCAAATATTGTGAATTCTGATTGTGTTACTTCCCGGGCACATAACGTTGCTTCGCTAGGCCTGCAGCCCCAGAGAGGGGCGTGCAGTGCACTACGCGAACTACGAGCTCCGGTTTCTCTGATTCATACTATGCCCTCCCAGAGAGAGGTCAGGCGGAGGGATCTGGTGAGTGATATGTGTGTGCTTCGGCCGAACGCGTGTTAGCATCTCTGAGCTACAGGGCTAACACGGGGTTTCCCACTCCAGGGGCTCGCCCCCCCCCTCCATGAGGCAAGAGCCAGGGGGGGGCACAGCAGCCGAGTCACGTGTGGTGAGCAGAGCTACAAGGCTAACACGGGGTTTCCCACTCCAGGGGCTCGCCCCCCCCTCCATGAGGCAAGAGCCAGGGGGGGGCACAGCAGCCGAGTCACGTGGGATGAGCAGTCCCGTACTTATGACGTCGGGCCTGCAGGACACGTGACCGCCCCCGGCGCTCACGGTGTGACGCAGGGTGCCCCCCTGGCCCTTTCATCCACCCCCCCTCCCTGCTAGGAACACCAGGAGAGGGCGGGGCCGTGACGTCTCGTGTTCCAGCTCCCGTTCCGCTCCTCACAGACTTCTACAGCATCTGGAGGGAGCAAAGATGGCTGACATATCTATGGCTGGAGAAAACATTGCGCAGGGGTTACGCACTGCAATTCTCCCAAAAGCCACCGCCCTTCCGAGGCGTACGGGCAGCACGCTCTCAGGTACGGGGTCATTAGAGGCACTGCAAGCGGAGGTCTCCTCTCTGCTGAGTCTAGGCGCAGCAGTAGAGGTAGACCCGCAGGAGGCCACCAGGGGGCTGTACTCCCCTTACTTCTTAGTGCCAAAGAAGTCAGGCGGGGTGCGTCCCATTTTGGATCTGCGCGTGTTGAACGAGTGCATTTCCAAACGGCAGTTTCGGATGCTGTCCACAAAGCAGCTCCTCGAGTGTGTCAGGCAGGGAGATTGGATATCCTCCATAGACCTGACAGATGCGTACTTCCACGTGCCGATAGTACCGGAACACAGGAGGTTCTGCGCTTCGCAGTGGGAGAGAGGAATTACGAGTACTGTCGTTTTCCCCTTGGGCTACGCACTCGCGCCGTGGAGCAGGGGTAAGAATTTAATCTACATAGACGTCGGGTTAATTCTGGCCTCATCCAGAGAAGTGGCCGTGAGCCACACGCACTGGGTCCTGTCCCACATACAGCGCCTGGGCTTTGTGGTTAACAGGGAGAAAATTAACAGTTACCTTTGTAACTTAAGTTCTACGAATAGGTGCACGTGATATCCCACTAGCGAAGTCCGCTAAGGGACGTAGCACCATGACGTAGAAGCAGGCTGCAACCGGCTCAGCGCAGGATCTATCTCGGTCTGCAGCTAGACTCTGTGACATTCCGTGCTGCATGGTCCGTGGACAGACGGATGAACACTACCCGTCTGCCCGGGGAGGTTCTGGCGGGCCCCAGAGTCCCCGCTCGGCGCCTCAGGTCCCTGCTGGGAATGATGGCGGCGGCTCATGCTGTGGTGCGGCTAGGCCTTCTCCACATGAGGAATTTTCAGAGGTGGTTCTCACGCCTCAGGCTTCACCCCTCCCGGGACGGGGGGAGGCTGATCTGGGTTCCCCAAGTGGCAGCATCGAACATCAGGTTCTGGCTCACTCCGGGTCTTCTACGGGACGGAGTGACTCTGGCCGGCGCCGTGTCTCACGTGGAGATGTTCACGGACGCGTCGCTCGAAGGATGGGGCGGGGTCCTCGGCCAGAGTTCTGTAGGAGGCTGCTGGTCGGACTCAGCCTGTCACATCAACCTGCTGGAGATGGAGGCAGTGCACAGGGTACTGCTGCACTTTGCTCCTCAGCTGCAGGGGAGACACGTGATGGTTCGCTCAGACAACACCACAGTGGTCTCCTATCTGAACAGGCAGGGGGGGCACCAGGTCCCCCGCTCTCCATTGCATGGCGAAGGTGACGCTGCTGTGGGCGGCGCTTCACCTCCTGTCTCTCAGGGCGCGCCACGTCCCGGGGGTCCGGAACGTGGGGGCCGACAGGATGTCCAGGGGGGGGGCCCACTCCAGGACGAGTGGGGCCTGGCCCCAGGGGTGGCTGCGGAGATCTGGCAGAGGTTCGGCCGTCCAGTGGTCGACCTTTTTTCGCCAGTGCAGGAAACGCACAGTGCCCGTCCTGGTTCGCCTCAAGGGCCGCGGACCAGCCGCCTTTAGACGTGGACGCTCTGGCTCATTACCCCTGGCCAGGGGGCCTGCTGTACGCGTTCCCCACCAGTGCGTCTCCTGCCGGTCCTGCTGCGGAGGATCGAACAGGAGAGGAGGTCGGTGATCCTGGTGGCGCCGGACAGTCCGCATGCCCGGTGGTTCCCCTTCCTGAGGGGCATGGCGGTGATGGAGCCCTGGGCCCTCCCGGACGAGCCGGGGGCTCTAGTCCAGGGGGGGAGGAGCCCTGTTTTCACGCCCGATAATTGGCCGCAAGCTCTGGGTTGGAGGCTGAGAGGCGGAACCTCGTAGACCTGGGTCTTCCCCCTGCGGTGGTGGAGACCACTCAGGGGGCGAGGGCGCCGTCCACTGTGAGGGCCTACGCCACGAGGTGGAGGCTCTTTAGCGACTGGTGCGGTTTTCGTTCCTGGGATCCCAGGCGTTGCCCGCTGGAGGGGGTCCTGGGATTCCTACAGGAGCTCTTTGACAAGGGGAGGGCTGTCGCCACCTTGGCGGTGTTCGCGGCAGCCATTACTTCGGGTCAAGACGGATTCGGGGGGTTCACAGCCCGCTCTCATCCGTTGGTTAAACGTTTTCCGCGGGGGGCACGCAGGAGGAGGCCCCCCGCTCCAGAGAACGCCCCGGTTTGGGACCTCAGGGTGGTCCTTAGGGGGCTGTCGGGTCCGCCTTTTGAACCGGCGGCGGAGGCGAGTCCCGAGTGTGTCGCTTTAAGACGGCCCTCTTGTTGGCGTTGGCGTTGGCGTCTGCTAAGAGGGCGGGCGACTTGTGTGCGCTCTCTGTCCATGCGTCTTGCCTGTCCTTGGAGAGGGCGACGGCATGGTGGTATTGTGGCCCAATCCGGCTTTTCTCCCCAAGGTCATCACGTCGGCCTTTAGGTCGAGAGTCATCAGGATTAGGGCTTTCTATCCGCCACCGCATGCCTCCCCCGAGGAGGAGCGCCGACACCTTCTGTGTCCTGTCAGAATGCTGAGGCATTACCTGGCCATGACGTCGTCATTCAGGTTGGATGGCCAGCTGTTTTGTGTGTCTGGGCCCCAAGAACAGGGGCGCCCCGCTGTCGGCTCAGCGGCTGGCGCACTGGGTTGCCACGGCTGTGCGGCGGGCGTATCAGACGCAGGGTCTGGCCCTCCCGGTGGGCTTCAGGTCGCATTCCACGCGTGGGATGGCGGCCTCTACGGCCCTTCTCAGGGGGGTGTCGGCCGAGGACGTATGCCGTGCGGCTTCTTGGGCTTCGTCCTCCTCTTTCGTCCGGTCTTATCTTTTGGATGTGTCGGACCGGTCGGTGGCCCATTCCGTGCTGAGTGCAGCGGACTGAGTTAGACCGTTAGGTCCCTCCTCTGAGGGGGCCTTCGGTTTACTTTCCGCCCTGGTTCAGGAGCTCTTGGGAGAGGCATCCTACAGGTGCGGTACATATATGTGTGTTTTGGTCGGTCTGGTAGTCCACGTCAGGAGCCCTTGGGAGAGGCGTCCTGTGACTACGGATGACCTATATCTGTGTTACGTGGGGGTATCCTTGGTAGGAGTGGCCCTGTAACACGCATTGTTTCTTCTGCCCTGAGTCCTCTCACTTTGTGAGGGTCTTGCTCGGGCGGAGCTCCAATCACCCTTCGCTGGCCTGCTGGGAGTACATTTTCCTACGGCCTCCGCGTTGTGTCCCACTAGCGAAGTCCTAAGGGACGTAGACCATGACGTAGAATTAATAGTTACTTAATGTAACTTAAGTTCTACGAATAGGTGCGTAGTCCCTTAGCTACGAGCCCATCAGGCCAGCCCGGCTTGGCAGAGTTCAAGAGGGGGTGCGGCCTTGTGCAGGGGCATTTATAGAGGAAGGTGGCTGGTGATTGGAGCAAATTATTTTGATCTCTCTGGCGTGTGACCTGGGGGTCACGAGTGATATCCCACTAGCGAAGTCCTAAGGGACTACGCACCTATTCGTAGAACTTAAGTTATATTAAGTAACTATTAATTCATGCAGATCTGTGTAGCAGTGGTTCCAACAACAAATTTCCTTTGGGACAATGACATTTAACTTATCTTATGTTTCATCACCCTTTAGCTTGGGTGACACTGACACACACTGACAGATAGGGGTGTGACGATATATTGATTTTTTGATATATCACGATACTTTCTCCCGCGATTCGATTATCGATATGCATTTGCCAAGTATCAATATCAATTTTGAAAAAAAAAAAAATAATGTTTATTTTATTTTTTATTTTTTTGAATTGGTATCAATACTTAATATAATACGCATCTCCATTCTATTAAAGTGGTTCTCACCCCCGCTCCTCGGAGCTTACGTTACTCACATTTCCTGTTCAAATCTTCCTCTAAATGGGTGTAGCCTGGAGGACTAAAGGGGGCGTGAACGAGACTGGGCCGTTTACATTGCTCTGGGCGGGGGGCTGCTGACGTCAGGTCCAACTTGCAGACGTCAGGTCCAACTTCTGTGCCAGTGTTGGCGCCAGATTCAAAATTCAAATGTAGTAATACAGGTCGCCAGCAGATGGCGCCTCACAGACGGTTTTAGGCAGAAAGTCTAACTTTCAACTAATTTGCACCAAAGTGACAAGATTATGACCAGGATATGTAGACAACACTATTGGACACTCATTTATACCGTTTATCAGCAAAAAAAAGTGGATTTGAGGGTGAGTTGTCCTTTAACCATGAAATCAAGATTTCAATCAAGATTTCTTTTATTTATGCCATAAATTGGCATATTGTATATTTCTGACCAATATATCAATAATCGTCATATCGTGATAAAATCGTTATCGTAATATCGTTATCGTGATATTATCGTTATCGTGAGCTTTGTATCGTATCGTATCGTGAGGTACCCTTAGGTTCCCACCCCTACTGACAGACATTACTTGCTTTAATAGATAGATACCTCAAAACTAGTACCAGTTATTCCTACCAGTAACCTAAAATATTCTAGTCATGGATTCAGTCTAGAGGCTAAACAGCTTTAACATTTAATGGATGACTTGATTATCCACTATTTGTACCATGATGTTTTCACAGGTTTCTCGCCCGCACAGTTGAGCGTAGGGGGCCCTAGGCTGTGATTGTCTTCCCCCTTGCTGCGATTTTGTCCTCTAGGCTCTGTTTCAACCACAGTACACTGACAGAAGGGATTTTCTGTTGTTTTTTTCCCTCCATTTAGAATCAGTATTGTTGCAATAAAGCTGAGGCAAGAGCGAGTTTGTAAAATAGAAGTCCTCATTTAAGACCACACTTAGTGATTGCCCAGACAGCCCCCTCACATCAGTTTGCAGACATGTGTCTATTCACTTCAAACATGTCGATTACAAGTGTCCTGCATTTCAGTAATATAGAGGCCAAGTTCACAGTGTAATTAACTAAATTCGATTTATTGCCCAGCCCTACATTCTGTTTCTATTATATTTACATCTCTCTCTGAGTCATAAAACTACTTCCATGTTTTATTCCAAATATAATTTAAAAAAACCTATTAACCAATCTATTTCAATAATTGTTAGTTGTGATTAATCAGTTGGCTTGTTGTAGCCCCTAAAATCACCTTCCAAATGTAATCAGCGATAATTTAGTTTAGTTTTGTGATCAGCAATAATATTTTTTGTTTTTTGTTTTTTGCACACTGTCCTTGGCTGCTTTGAAAGGTGCTGCTTTTAAATAAAATGTACTATTATTACTATTATTATTATTATCAATTTAAAAGCACGCTGCATTTACTAATGCATTTAGTTAGATATGTATCATTGTGATTTAAATGGCTATTTTGATTTGATATACTGAATCTTGCAGTCGTACTGGCAACACCTGAGACGCCAGGTTGAAAATCAAAGCACTGGGTCGTCCTCTGCTGGTATGTTTACACAGGCTCCACATGTCCAGAACCAGTCTGCACTCATTGGTGATATCCCCACAGGGTCAAACATCCTTGCGGCTGAAGACTGCCGGCCTGTTTGATGTCTGAAGGCAAGAGCAAAGTAACAGTCAGGGTTTTAACGCATGTCTTTGATCCCAGACTCGAGGTCCAGGCACCAGCATCCTCAGAACACATTGCTCTGTTTGGAGGAGAGATAGAGCAAAGGAAAGCCATGAGCCAAAACAGGCTGAGGAGTGGAGGAAGTGGGATGGAAATATGCAGTCTCAGCTCGTTTAAATGATTGATTTATCTAATGTAGGCTAATTCATTTGTAGAAAATAATTTGTCCCTTTTGCTCCATGTGCTGCTCTTACGTGTTGTCAACCTCATTTAAAAGAAGTGACCGCTCAGTCACACAATATCTGGTCTTGGTCAGTATACTTCAGAATCAGAATCAGAATCAGAATCATTTTTATTGCCAACGTAAGTAACGGGAGGTCACAGACTTGGAAATTGCTTTGGCTCAGTGCAACAGTCAAAAAGAGATAATAAAAATAAGAATAAAAAACACTTCTAAAGAATAAATTTAAATTTAAAATAGAGTTACAGTTACTATTTACAATATACAAGTGCACATGGTGCACACAATGTAAGGTGACAGCAGTACAGTGAAGTAAAGTGACGTATGATGGGCAGTAAAGTGACTTTATAAAGGGCGGGGGGACAGGTTAAGAAGTGTTCAAGAGTCCAACAGCAGAGGGGAAGAAACTGTTCTTGTGGCGGGAGGTTCTAGTCCTGATGGACCGCAGCCTCCTGCCTGAGGGGAGTGGTTGGAATAGTCCATGTGCAGGGTGAGAGGGGTCGGCTGTGATACGACCAGCCCGGCCTCGAGCTCGGGCGACGTACAGGTCCTGCAGCGATGGAAGGCTGCGGCCGATCACTTCCTCTGCAGAGCGCACAATGCGCTGTAGTCTCTGTTTGTCCCTGACTGTGGCTCCAGCGAACCACACGGTGATGGAGGAGGTGAGGATGGACTCGATGATGGCCGTGTAGAACTGCACCAACATCTGTGCAGGCAGCTTGGCTTTCCTGAGCTGCCGCAGGAAGTACATCCTCTGCTGGGCCTTCTTGATGAGGGAGCTGATGGTCGGCTCCCACTTGAGGTCCTGGGTGATGGTGGTGCCCAGGAAACGGAAGGACTCCACAGAGGTGATGGGGGAGTCCATCACGGAGGGTGGGGGCGGGGGGACAGTGCTCTTCCTGAAGTCCACAATCATCTCCACTGTCTTCTGGGCGTTCAGCTCCAGGTTGTTACCACTGCACCAGGACACCAGCCGGTCCACCTCCCTCCTGTAGGCGGACTCATCGTTGTTGGAGATGAGTCCAATGAGGGTGGTGTCGTCCGCGAACTTGATCAGCTTCACGGAGTCGTGGCTGGAGGTGCAGTGGTTGGTGTACAGGGAGAAGAGCAGGGGAGAAAGAACACAGCCCTGTGGGGCTCCTGTATTTATAATCCGAGAGTCCGAGACATTCTTCCCCAGACGCACTCGCTGCTTCCTGTCCGTCAGGAAGTCAGTGATCCACCTGCAGGTGGAATCGGGCACGTTGAGCTGGGAGAGCTTGTCCTGGAGCAGGGATGGCAGGATTGTGTTGAAGGCAGAGCTGAAGTCCACGAACAGGACCCTGGCGTAGGTCCCCGGGGAGTCCAGGTGCTGTAGGATGTGGTGGAGGGCCAGGTTAATGGCGTCGTCTACAGATCTGTTGGCTCTGTAGGCGAACTGCAGGGGGTCCAGGAGGGGGGAGGTGAGGGACTTGAGATGGGAGAGAACCAGGCGTTCAAATGACTTCATGACGACAGACGTAAGTGCTACAGGTCTGTAGTCATTGAGTCCTGTGATCCTGGGCTTCTTCGGGACGGGGACAATGATGGAGGATTTGAAGCAGGCCGGGACATGGCAGGACTGCAGAGAGGAGTTGAAAATGTCCGTGAACACAGGAGTAAGCTCACTGGCGCAGTGTCTCAGAGTGGCCGGAGACACGTGGTCCGGGCCAGGAGCTTTGCGGGGGTGCAGCCTCAGGAAGAGTTGTTTAATCTCTTTAGCGGCTATTGTTAGGCTGGGGGCAGGGCTGATGGGTGGGTCGTTAGAGTAGTGGGGGGTGGGGGAGGGAGAGGTGTCAGGGGCAGCATCAAAGCGACTGAAAAATAAGTTCAGATCGTCAGCTAGCTTGTGGTCATCAGCACAGGGGGGGGCTTTGGGTTTGTAGTTGGTGATCTCCCGTAGGCCCCTCCAGACAGAAGCAGTATCGTTGTTACCAAACTGCTCCTGTAGTCGTTCTCTGTGCCGGGACTTGGCTGCTTTCAGTTCTTTCCTGAACTGATATTTAGCTGCTTTGTAGCCGCTGCGGTCCCCCTCCCTGAAAGCAGACTCCTTTGCTTTCCTGAGCTGCCGGAGTTTAGCAGTGAACCAGGGTTTGTCGTTGTTATAGATGACCCTGGTCCTTGTTGGAATGATGCTATCCTCACAGAAGTGAATGTATGACGTCACAGTGTCCGTATATTCATCCAAACTATCTGTGGCAGCTCTGAAAAGGTCCCAGTCTGTAGATTCCATGCATGCGCGCAGCTCTTCCACAGCTTCATCAGACCACACTTTGGAGCTCCTCACTGCAGGTTTCGAGAGCTTTAGTCTCTGTCTGTAAGCAGGAACCAGATGTATCATGGAGTGATCTGAGAAGCCGAGGGCTGGCTTGGGAACAGCGCGAAAAGCTCCGCGCACGGTGGTGTAACAGTGATCCAGAGTGTTCTCCTCTCTGGTCGGGCATTTGATAAACTGTCTGTATTTGGGTAATTCCTGGCTCAAGTTTCCCTTATTAAAATCCCCCAGGATAATAATCAGAGAGTCCGGGTATAAGCGTTCCATACACAGTACTTGCTCTGCGAGTGCGCGCTGAGCCTCGCGCGCGTCCGCGCATGGCGGTATGTAAACAGAGGCAAGAATGAAGAATGAAGTCTAAAGCTGCAACATTTAATTGTTTACATCATTTGTTTTAGAATAAAAACAATGATAAATGCAGTGTTTGGCATGTTTCTTTGAAAAAGTTATTAGTTATAGTTACTTCTCCCAAAAAGTAACTGAGTTACTAACTGAGTTACTCCACTATAAAAGTAACGAGTTTCCAGTAAAAGTAAGTATTGCGTTACTTTTTTGTTTCTGTGATAAACTACTACTGTAGCCACAGCTGCCCTGGGACACACTGACAGAAGCAAGGCAACCAGTATGTGCCATCGGCCCCTCCGACAACCACCAACCATTCACACACACACCAGACTCATTCTAGACAATGTGGGTGAAGTGTCTTGCCTAAGGATACAACGGCAGTTTGGCATTTTACAGCCAAATAGTTGTACTCCTTTGTGAAAGTCCATCCATCCATCCATTTTCTACCCTTTAATCCATTTCTGGGTCAGGGGGGTGGCAATCAGAGATGCCACCCAAGTCTCATAGCACCAGCCCCTCACTGACCCTCTGCAGGTGGTGAGTCCACAGGAGGACGGCTGCTCTCTGAGTGTGAGCATAGCCTTGATCTTTCCTTTGTGAAAGTATGGTCTCATAATAATATCACATGTAGCATTGTTTTTACATTGATAAACTACTAGCATAGCCATAGCTGCCCAGGCTTCTGCCACTGTCAGAAGCGAGGCGACCTGTGTGTGCCATCACCAACTCTTCACGCCTTTATTACCTATGGTCACAACGACTGTTTGGCACTTGGCAGACAGTGGGAGTCGATTGTGAAAGTCTTGAGGTGGACTCGACCCCACGAGCATTGGCCTCAAAGGCCAATGCTCTACCAACTGAGCTGAGTAACGTGCAGTAACGGGGTGTCGGCAATGATAACGGCGTTGTAGTTACAGTCAGACTAATTAGTTAGACTGCGTTTATTTCAATGCCGTTATTCCCATCACTGGTGAAATGTGAGGACACTTAAAGCTAGAGTACCTAACTTTGATACCACACAAATTGTATTAAAATCCATGTGACTCGCTCCCTGCTCTGACATCTGTTGGGGGCTATCACTGGTTTCATGTATTTCAAAATGTTTGGGTGAAAAAGAGAGGACCAGCCCTTTGTAAAAGATGAAATGTTTTCTAACAAGATAAAACCAGCATGTTTTGGTCTGAATTGTTCTCAAAATGTTACTTAAGACTCTTTCTAATGGGACAAAATAAATGACTCTATGAAAAAAGTTTGATACTCCAGCTTTAAGTGAGAAAGTTTTTGCAAAGCTCAGCACAATACAGTTTGTGTGCCCGCTGTCCTGGTCTCAGTATCTGGTAAAAGATCAAATAAAACATTATCTGTGTTCTCTCTGATCTTGACAATACGGACATGGTCATTTAATCATTCAGATTGTGATCATAATCCTCCCTACTTTTTGTGCTCTTTCTTGACATCTCCATTTGAAAGCCTGATGCTTCTGAAGCTAAGTAGGGCAGGGTCTGGTTAGTACTGTGATGGGAGACCTCTGGGAACACCATGTGCCACAGTGAGGCAGCTGTGGCTGTAAAGTGCCAAACAGTCGTTGTGACCATAGGTATTAAAGGCGTGAAGAGTTGGTGATGGCACACACAGGTTGCCTCGCTTCTGACAGTGGCAGAAGCCAGGGCAGCTATGGCTATGCTAGTAGTTTATCAATGTAAAAACAATGATACATGTGATATTATTATGAGACCATGCCTATACTTTCACAAAGGAGTACAACTATTTGACTATTTTGGTGAGCATACCATTACAAACTAGATTAATTGTAATGTAGTCTTAATTACTGCAATCTAATATTTGCATAAAATGTCACAAAAGGATATTTTTCCCAAAAGTATAGGACATTTGATGTTTTACACTCAATACACAACAATCCACAGCAAATTGATTTTATTCAATTTTGTACTTCAATTTTTTCAGTGAAGCACATTTTTGTTGGATTGACATAACCGTATTATAGACAAACTTCCAACAAGAAAATATCTAACATCCCCGCAATGCATAAGAAGTCACTTTTGGAATCCTGGCTGTCCAGGCTACCTCTGCTGTTGTTGCTTTCCTATGACAGACACATAAGGCCTATTTATTGTGTTAAAGCCATTTCTTGTTGAATTGGCATGAAAAGGAACCCAGCGTGCATTTATATACGCTCTGGAGAAAACCTGGAGAGCCCAAGTAAACCATTTGTTAGGGGGAAAAAAAATCAGTTAATGTTTCGAATGGTACTGCTCCGTGGGAGTTGAGATTTTGTAGTAAATTGGCTGCTTTTCAGAACGTGGCAGAAGGCAGGAGTTGCAAGTTTCTGCCTACTATTTTTTCAGTTTTGAACTTACAAGCGCAATGACTATTTTTGTCCAGTTTGTGTGTTTTTGTTGGTTTGTTTGTATTGATCAGTTTACTGTTGACGTGGGTATGTTTCCAGGAAAGGCGTTGTGGATAGAAAGTTTGTTTCTTGAGTTTGGAAATAGAAATACATGACTAATCCCAAGAAAGAGTTTTCAAGGACGGAACAAAAATAAAAATGCTGACTGTTTTCTTATACTGTACAGTCATTGAATTTTTTTTAATGTAACTTCCACAATATACAGAGGTGTATTATTTCTCATGTGTTCACTATAAGCCACTAAAATGTCCTAATACAGCTTGACAGTAAAAGATTAATTTATCCAATACTGCAAAAAAACTCCACTCTCTAATTTGCGCACACAGCCAAAAATTGTGCAAGGCGATACAAGAGAGGTAGACACACATGCTTAAATTAATCTTGAATACCTCACTAGACATGCTTATTAACCCACATTCACCTTGTTTAAAACATTAAGAGAAGATTGCGTTCTGCCGCCCTTGCCGAAGTTTCACAGGTACAGCATCAGTCGCTAATAAATGTGTCATTCTACATGCAAAATCTGATGCACTGCACGTACGGTTTGTGAATATGAGATGTGAATATATTTTCTTTGTTTTACTGCGGTGAAAACCTGTCTTACTGCAGTGATGACCTGCCTTACTGGGCAAGAGGAGTTTCAAGGCATGATGATTTAACCTCAGTTATTTTGACAAAAATGACCACGGTTGTTGATATTATTGCAGTATTTTTCTTAAACTTCAGCAAATATGTTCAGAAAGCAGAGATGGTATTGTTGTACCTTCAGTGCCCGATCATTTCACTGTTTCATCGATTACTGTTTACCTGTTTAGCTTAGCGTATTTTACATTTTCTGGCTCTGCAGCTGTACTTTTACCGTAACATTATTGATAGACAAATAATCAGACAATTCTCCCACCACCCAAAGTCCACCCGCATCTTCTATTTCAGCTGAAACGTCAACATTATCTTACCTTGCATTGCAGTAGAGGGTGATGATCACGCAGAAGAGCCATCACGGAAACCTTTTTTCATTTTTTCATGTCCATTCTGTAGACAGAAGCTCTCTTCCATCAGCTGTCCCTCTGCATTCTTTAAAAATAAAATTATAGTCGAGTTTGTAACTTAAACATAATTTTACAACTTGGAATAATGTGCATGTGTAGGAAAGACATGTTACAAAAAAGCGGAAGCAATTATAGAGGCACAGAAATATCTACCGCCATCGATCGGGGTTGGTAGAAATAACAACCAAATTTGGAGAAGGAAAAACCAAGAAAATAACTCTATGAAATATATGATAGTGGGGGGAGAAGTCATAGCTAATACATAAACAATAGACAGGGTTAAATAAAACCTTTTGGGCTGGGCGATATGACAAAAAAACCCAAAAAATTCAATATCCATCCATCCATCCATTTTCTTTCCCTTAATCCATTCCCGGGTCGGGGGGGTGGAAGTCAGAGCTGCACCCGGTACACAGAGCACCAGCCCCTCACTGATCCTCCTGCAGGTGGTGAGTCCACTGGAGCTGAGATCTTTCAGCGAGGGCTTCAGGCAAAGTGGGGTTAAGTGTCTTGCCCAAGGACACAACGACAGCAGACATCAGTGGGAGTCGTGAAGTAGGTCTTACGGTGGGCTCGAACCCAGTATTTGAAATCAGACGATATAAATACAATATAATATTTATGGTACCTGCTTTTCATCTGAGATTGAGTTCTACAACATGAAGGTTGTGAGTTTGATCCCATGCTGACCCAGGTCTTTCTGTGTGGGGTTTGCATGTTCTCCTTGTGCCCTGATGGGTTTCCTCTGAATGGCTGATGGCACTGACTGGCTTGCTTCCATGGAGGATATTGTCAGTGTGTCGCTTCAAGAGGCTTCAACAAGCCTGCAAAGTGTGTATAAGTGCAAGTGGATCATCATAAGTGAAGCAAATGAACTGTGTTTCAATGAAATAACTAGTGCAGATTTTTAAGTCTTTCAAGATATCAGTAATGGGTCGAGATCTTTTTAAATCATTGATGTGATATCTCCTACAACCACAACTAATTTAGTCAAACTTTACTCAATATAGACGTCTTGAGAGATTGTTACCCATTCTATACTTACATATACTTCATGGAAAATGATCCCATATGAATAACCCATAATTTTAAAGATAATATGCTTCTTCTTACATTATGTTGTTTTTGATGCTGGTCTAACATCAAAGAATAGTCATATGGCCTTCAACACAACTCCAGCTATGACAGGAAATAATAATGCATACTACTTGTATAGAACTTCTCCTGACCCACAACATTCCTTCATTCACACAGCAGACATACAAGATAATGCAGGTGAAGTGTCTCGACACAAAACAAAGTTGTGTTCTGGAACCCCTAAAGCTGTGAATTTGACGGCTTTTAGTTTTGTTCGTGTACTCATGAACTCATGTACGTTTTTGATCTTCATAACTTTGTGATTTTTTCTGTTTTTATATGTCGTTTTTTTCTACGTTATTATTTTAATGAATTTATATTTATTTTTTGAAATGGAGTAGTGAAGCAGGGAAGACCAAGCGCTAGTAATCATAAACTGTAAGCATATACGGACGTAGCAACGCCTATTTCCTCCGTAAAAATGTGTGTGCCACAGACATGGGCAGATTCTATATGGCTGCGGGCCGCCCCTCCTGCAGGAAAAAGGGAAAAAAAGCATTTGCTCATGCCTTTCTGCATGAGCCCCTTTCATTTGAAGAGTCCATGCAAAAGTCCACTTCTGGGATTCCTTGTGTTAACCAACATGTGATCAATGGTGCCTTGCTGCTGGACTGGTACGCAACGCTGGCGTCTTGTATCAGCAGCAGCAGCAGGAGGATGACAACAGGTGCTGGGACCTCATTGCACATTCACTGAAGTCGCTGAAGATCGTTAGCAGAATAAATGTGGACCCTGCGCATCACAACACCATATGTCCACACGACTGAACCGAGGAGGAGGAGGAGGGCTCTGTGCAGCAGCCAGGAAAACACTGCCCAAACGCAACATCTATCAGCCAGGATTACTTCCAGCGAAAATCTTTCAGAAATTACATTTTAGAGAAACAAAAATAAGTGCAATGGAAACGTAATTCAATCCACTATTTTTTTTTTTTGGGCACTCAGACAATCACATAATCGTCATTATTCATTCACTCCAAACACAAAGGTGACAAACTACTGTGGCCACAGCTGCCCTGGGGCCCACTGACAGAAGTGAGGCAACCAGTGTGTGCCATTGGCCCCTCCGACCACCACCAACCATTCACACTCCAGACTCATGTGGGTTAAGTGTCTTTCCTAGGCACACGACAACAGTTGTCTTCTTACATTAAAGCTGCAGGCGCCCCTCTGTGGCACGGGGTATTCTCAGGGGTCCCCCCATCACAGTAAAAGTGGACCCTGCCCTGCTTAGTTTCAGAGGTCTCACAAGATCTGGCTTTCCCAAGAAGGTATAGTCACATAGAACATTATACATACAGTTTCTAGAGTGCTGCACAGAAAATATAAAACATTCTACAATAATCATACATAAATTATAATAAGTATTATGAAAAACAATCTACAACAGATATAGATATCTATCAAATCTTAATAAAAGACAGAGAACAGACAAAGTAACTCTTATTACATTCTTCTCTTTCCATTTTTTTATTTACCCCATTTAGAGAAAATGTATTCTGTTCTGCTATGTATATTAATAATCTTTAATTGTGAGTCAATGTTGATTTATGGCATACAATAATGTCACATTGTATGGTTAGCCTATTATAAGTAACTATTGTTAATTGACTATTTGTTATTGCACATAAATTGACTGACAATGCTCTTCTCAGGCTGTCCATTCCCTTTATGTGAACAGATTTGTGCCATTTTATGATTTAATTCCAGGCAGTACAAAGAATAATAATAGCTTTCAGTAAACTGTTTTTAACTATTAATTGAGAAACTCACTATTGCCGTCGGACCTGTCAGCACTAATCTTATTTTTTTTGCCAGGTGAGAAAAAAAAAATCCCAACACATTTTCTATTCATGAGAAAATGACAATCGATAACATAGGGTCTCATTATTTTTCGTACAAATTTACTACAACATTCCCTTGTTTTCCACTTTAAATAAATTACCATGTAGATTAATCCAATTTCAGGTGGGTTGTAGAGGTCTGGCCTTGCCTTGATTTTCGCTCGGCCCGTATTAAACACAAGGACGTAGCGTTTGGAGCCATTTCTCCTTCACAAGCTTGGGATTAGACGAGCTCGGAAGCTGATTAGACACACCTCAGCTCTGCAGGGAGAAATGGAGACTGAGGTGGCCAAAAACACTGAGGAAGAAAGATTATACGCCATACAATGTGTTCCAATGTGTCTGTGGAGTCATTATAATAACGGATATACAGTGCCTTGCGAAAGTATTCGGCCCCCTTGAACCTTTCAACTTTTCGCCACATTTCAGGCTTCAAACATAAAGATATAACATTTTCATTTTTTGTCATGAATCAACAACAAGTGGGACACAATCGTGAAGTGGAACAAAATGTATTGGATTATTTAAACTTTTTTAACAAATAAAAAATTGAAAAGTGGGGCGTGCAATATTATTCGGCCCCTTTACTTTCAGTGCAGCAAACTCACTCCAGAAGTTCAGTGAGGATCTTTGAATGATCCAGTGTGGTCCTAAATGACTGATGATGATAAATAGAATGCACCTGTGTGTAATCAAGTCTCCGTATAAATGCACCTGCTCTTTGATAGTCTCAGTGTTCTGTTTAAAGCGCAGAGAGAACCATGCAGACAAAGAAACACACCAGGCAGGTCCGAGATACTGTTGTGGAGAAGTTTAAAGCCGGATTTGGATACAAAAAGATTTCCCAAGCTTTAAACATCTCAAGGAGCACTGTGCAAGCAATTATATTGAAATGGACGGAGTATCAGACCACTGCAAATCTACCAAGACCCGGCCGTCCCTCCAAACTTTCATCTCAAACAAGGAGAAGACTGATCAGAGATGCAGGCAAGAGGCTCATGATCACTCTGGATGAAATGCAGATAACTACAGCTGAGGTGGGAGAGTCTGTCCATAGGACAACAATCAGTCGTGCACTGCACAAATCTGGCCTTTATGGAAGAGTGGCAAAAAGAAAGCCATTTCTCAAAGATATCCATAAAAAGTCTTGTTTAAAGTTTGCCACAAGCCACCTGGGAGACACACCAAACATGTGGAAGAAGGTGCTCTGGTCAGATGAAACCAAAATCAAACTTTTTGGCCACAATGCAAAACGATATGTTTGGCGTAAAAGCAACACAGCTCATCACCCTGAACACACCATCCCCACTGTCAAACATGGTGGTGGCAGCATCATGCTTTGGGCCTGCTTTTCTTCAGCAGGGACAGGGAAGATGGCTAAAATTGATAGGAAGATGGATGGAGCCAAATACAGGACCATTCTGGAAGAAAATCTGTTGGAGTCTGCAAAAGACCTGAGACTGGGACGGAGATTTATCTTCCAACAGGACAATGATCCAAAACATAAAGCCAAATCTACAATGGAATGGTTCACAAATAGACGTATCCAGGTGTTAGAATGGCCAAGTCAAAGTCCAGACCTGAATCCAATCGAGAATCTGTGGAAAGAGCTGGAGACTGCTGTTCACAAACGTTCTCCATCCAACCTCACTGAGCTCGAGCTGTTTTGCAAGGAAGAATGGGCAAGAATTCCAGTCTCTCGATGTGCAAAACTGAAATAGACATACCCCAAGCGACTTGCAGCTGTAATTGCAGCAAAAAGTGGCGCTACAAAGTATTAGCGCAAGGGGGCCGAATAATATTGCACGCCCCACTTTTCAGTTTTTTATTTGTTAAAAAAGTTTAAATTATCCAATAAATTTCGTTCCACTTCACGATTGTGTCCCACTTGTTGTTGATTCTTGACAAATTTTTTTATTTTTATATTTTTATGTTTGAAGCCTGAAATGTGGCGAAATGTTGACAGGTTCAAGGGGGCCGAATACTTGTATATACATACAAAAATATGATTTAATTTAGCTGTTCGTGTCAAGTCATCAGTAAATGGCCCTAATCTGTCAAAAGGCTTTCATAAACCATGGTCTGTTCGAAGACTCCTTTAACTGATATCAGTAGTTCAGCCGAGAATTTTCAAATTAGTTTTACAGCACCTAAATCTTGTTATTGTTTTCCAACCAATCAGGAAGTCCGCATGATCCGGGTTGCCAGAACTCACCGCGTTGAGCTAATCTCACCGGTAAAGAAACACGTGGCCACAGAACTAAAAAGATCTCGTTATGATTCTCAAATCAATAACAACAAAAATATGAATAAAACAAGGATTTCTATCGGGGCCTTGGTGAAAAACGTGTTGGTTATAGATTGGTTGAAGACAAAACTCACGTTTATTCAGATATTATGTTCCCAGTTGGATTTGTCTACATACCTGGCAGCCTGAGTCAGGGAGAGTGGTAGAGGTTGCAGTACCACTTTTGGCCAGCTTTTTACATACTGCTCCTTTAAAACAAAAAATTCTGTGGTTTGTGTGGGTTTTGAACTTTTGTTTTTTGAAATTTGACAAATAAAATGATAAAATATATTTTCTAATAAAAAGATTTGCTCACATGTGTCTACTCTTACAAGACTCGTTCTGCTGTATTATTTATGAAGACAAACAAGTTTAAAGAGTAATCTCCAACCTTCATTTTGTCATAACATGTTGCTTAAATAACTGAATATTTGGATAAAATAGGTTTATAAAAAAATCAACACTGCCTCAAACAACATTGTTCCGTCATAAAAAAAAATCTAATTGCGGGAATTTGAGCACAGATTGTTCCTTGTTAATAAAATGTTTTGGATTTGGTGCTTTTCATCATTAGTATCAAGCATGTCTTTAACAAACTACCAGTATCATTTAAAACAATAATTTTTTCCCTTTCCCTCTTTCCGGCAGGACAAAGGTTCATATTTGGTTTATTTTTGTGTTTATAACTTTGATTGGGGCATGGCCAGAGTTATAATAAAACCAAGTTAAAACCTGCTAAATGCACTTATCCCCGGAGTGGACTTTTGAAATGCAAATGCACGAGAGCTGGAGTTGTTCTAAGATCTACTGGGGGATGAAGCACACACTTTTTGCACCCTTGTTTGCGGCTAAAAGCGTGCTAAAATATTCTTTCCGCCGTCATCCATCAATAATAACCATTTTTGATGCATCCTTTTTGCACGCACGCTGAAATATACATTGTACTTTTCACTAAGTTCTTTGGAAAGCGTTGACATTGTGGACTTTCATGTTACTTTATTTAGCCAAAGTTGAGAAATATTGATGTGCCCAAAAGCGCTTGTATTTATGATTCCGCAACAATCCAGGCACCGCCCACGCTCTCTCGCAGACATCCAAACAGCCCGCGGTCAGCGATGGATATCTCGGCCTATTTTGGTTCCACGTTTGCAGTGACACATACGCAGCCACTTTGAGTTCGTTTTCACTTCATGCAAGGCTTCTACAAAGATTGTCTGCGTACGACCAGACAGAGTCCCTTTTTTCTTGGAGATGCCTTTCTCAGATTTTGTGTGGGTTTGAACATGGCGCCAAAGTTGTTTGAGATGAGACATTTTCTGTGACTTTGCTCTCTCAAAATATATTATTTTATGTGGAAACAACAGCATTTTCCTGGTACTATACTACTAGACTTGCCAGGAGTACTTAATAATACTAAGACATATTATCATTTTTTTGACCCTAAAACCTGACATTAATGCGGTAATGAAAGCTTCACAGTTAAAAAAAAAAGATTTGAGGGACCAGAAGATTGTCTAAGCATGGTTTCTCAGCATATTTAGACAAGAATTTGCATCGTTGGAATTGTGTCGTCTACTGTATCCTAGAGATTGCAAAAATTACATACGTTGAGGCATTTATGGTACCATAAAGGAGAACTGTAAGGCTGTTACAGGTCGTCCTGTTGCTGTGCGTACAGTTTTGACCTGGAGATGTGAGGAAATGGGTGGAGTGTGACGTGCTCCTGCTTGGTTGGAAAGAATCCTGCAGCCACACTGGTCTTTTCTTGAACTTGTCTGACACTTCTGGTCTTTACGCTCTTGCCTCAGTCCTGTGATAGTATTATGTTATTGTAGCACCATGAATGCGCAGCAAGGCCGATGTAGCTCTGAAGCAGTTGTTGTTCAGTGCTTTTCAGTTGTTTTTTTCTTTCTTTTTTCTATCTGTAAATGTTGCTACAGTACAGTGTTGACAGTTTAACACGGGTCCAGACCAGAGCAGAAAAGATTCATGGTCCAAAACAAGCAGATCAACCAGAAATCCACTGAAGGAAGGCTAGCTTTTTGAAAAATGCCAACAAAGCATTTAGCGTTTTACTTTGGACCAGAGCAGAGAAAATGGTCCAAACCAAACAGCTCCACCTCTGCTACTTATCTGCTAAACAATACATAGCTACTTTTATCTATTTGTTTTTTTTGTATGGACGGGTGTGTTTCTGCTGCTACTTGACACCTGAACTTCTCCTATAGGGATCAATAAAGTATCCATCCATCTATACATCTATCCATGACAGCACGTTCAAAGCAGTTTTTTGCCCTGGCAGTGCCCATACATTTGTTTATAATAATAATAATAATAATAATAATAATAATAATAATAATAATAATAATGATGATATTAATTATATATAAAAAAAAAAATCTTTTCAAACTCTCCTCCTTCTGTCGGTACCATTGAGAGTTACACACAGACCATTCATACATGTTACAGCATGTTTTTTCTGCTTTGAAATATCACTTCACATTCTATAACATGTAAAGTAAATAGTCTCATTATACTTTTTAAACGGCCACGAAATAATGCGTAATGTTACTTCTTTAAGAAAACTAAAGTGGGTTTGACGCATCTGAAGAACTGGTGCGCAGGTTCACTTTCCGCTTTTCAGTTTTTAGTGAAGCTCCCACTGAAACCGTATCCATCCTGTGTGGATTTACTGACCTGGAAAGAAGAGAAACATCTGAATGTATTATTCCTTTTCTACCAACAACAGTTTTATCTTAACGGTTTGACTTGTGAGGGCTCTTTTCTCACGACTTCCACTGGGAGAGACTCTGCAGAGACGCTGCAATAGATTCGTCTTCGATATTCCTTTTGCCTGGAAAGTCTTCAAGCATTTCCAATACTTCAAAAGTACAGACCCGGTACAGATGAGACATGTATGATGGTTTGTTGTTGTTATTTGAATGCAGGTCTTCTTATTCATATGTATAGTTGAGTAAGTAAACTAGGCCATATTTCTTTCATCATTCATTCCATCAGTAAAGACTATTGTTGAATTAAACATATGTGAAAAATATTGTGGGTGCGTAGTCGTCTTGGCCTCATCAGTTATTTTTGTCGTAATTGAGGTTCTATTGTGCTACTGTTGTGTTTGGGGGCCACTAAAACTGGGGTACTCAACTTTTTTGTGTGTTCCAAAAGACTCGGGTAAAATGTTGCAAACAAATCAGACCATGTGAGTGAGCGTGGTATAGAGATGTTACCAAGGCCAAAAACATGTGCTTTTAAAACTATATAACATAGATTTAGTAGTTCTAAAGTTAGGTACCCCAGCTTTAAAAAGTAAATATACTGTAAAGCATTATTGTCTTTGCATTGGCTTTGAAACATAATGTTAACTTGCCATTGGCTTTTTAAAATGAACTTATGTCTTTGGAAACCCTCTGAGTCTACTTGAATAATGGAATAAGAGATGGTATGAGCAACCAATTTGATATAAAATCAAACTTCCGTCGAAAATCGGATTACCTTGTTTGTCCGAAAACTCTCAAACAGATCATTGCCCGCTGAGTTTCTTGGCATCACCACGACCTTCTTGAATGTGATACTCGTCCCACCCATAGTGTTTTAGAAATGTTACGCTTCATGTCCGTCCCACTGTGAGCCCTGCGAGGTTAGCCTGGCTGAAGTAGTTAATACGTGTAATCAGCGTTCCATTGGCATTGAGGTAAACACATTCATCAGTTGGCAATGACTCTCCAGGCTGTTCCACGAGCTATTTAATGACCCGGGGTGCAGACTGGTCAGCGGGGGTTTAACAGGGGCAGGTAGAGGCTGGAGGTTGCACAGACGCAGTTGGAGGTCGTAGATCACAGTGTAGAGTGAAAATCACAGCCGTGTTCTTTTCTCGCTCTGTGCTGTGGAGGTGGAGCATGCGGTGTATATGAAGCCCTATGTCTTCCAGTCTGTACTTTAGAATTATATTACTATACTGTTGCAAACATACAGGGTGGATAGAGATATAACTTGAAATAGATTTTTAAATTTTATTTTATAGGTCCTACAGTTTAACACTATGATTGAGGGAAGCTCCTGGTAACGATGGTAACAGTCAAAATTCAGTCTCCTAGTTTTAGTTTAGGGGTAATTTCTGTAATTCTTGGGGCAGTTTTTCTCAGTACATCTACAACTATAGGGTCTAACTATTTCCTCATAAATGTGCCTTAAAGAATATTGTGAAAATATTCATAAAACATATGCACGACATGGGCTATATGCACGGGGAGGCGTGACGTCATTTCCTGTTAACAAAGCACAGCTCGTTCACTTCCTGCCTATGCTATCCTATGGCTTTTAGGTGAGTTTTAGTGACGTTTTTTAGTAATTAGATTGATACATTCAGAGAGACTGTGAGACTGACCCAAAAGTGTCACTGTGCTTTCTCTCTGAGGTAGAGCTTTGACTGTGGCCACTTCATTGTGTTTTAAACTTTATAAAAACACAATGACAGTACAATCAAAGAGCACTGTTGTGTCCCAAAAATGCCCAGTATCCTCACAGTTTAATTCCCGTTTGAGCATTATTTGGGAAACTCGTGTAAACCACTGCTGAACTTCAGTGAAACTCAAGCCGTTTCCCGTGAACAGGAAGTGAAGTGGGGTTGTAGCTAAAACGCGGAAGTGGTGCGTGCATAGAGCCCATTGGCTAGACTTGCAGTTCTAAGAATGATTGGTTATGAATCTCATCACTGTATAATAATAATCTGGGAAACCATTTGCCATTTCTTTCAAAAATGGCATGAAGTATTATTGGCACCTGCCCTTCAACTGAAATACATTTATCATTCCGAAGATTCTGTATTGACCACCACCCAGCTCTCAGGGTAGAAGAGTAGAGTAGGAAGTGATGTTACATGCCTACTTAGAAGACAAGACCCTCAGAAAGATTGCAGTGCGGTTGCTCATAGCGCTATGGGTTGCCCTCACATTAAAAGTTTAATGAAATGTAGAGGACACGTTTCCTTACGCAGAGAATAAATTCTACCTTATCACAGTGAAATAATGATGTAACGACTAGGCTGTGTTTTTTAGTCCGACCCCATCAATAAAGAGAAAAATAGCACTTTTAATTTATAATGTTACTTTCATATTAGCCAAAACACTCAGATGATTAGTCGAGCTTCAACTACTTGTAATTTACTACGCGCACTTTGGCCCACAGTTGGAAAAGCAAAGTGCACTTTTTAATTAGAGCCCTCAGATCGTTTAGTGGGGAGGGCGCAGGGGGAGTGGGCTTTAATCTCACACTTGGTTTCACCCATAGCTTCTGCTTTTATACTTCCTCTTTTAAGACATAAATCAGCGCTGCCGCCACGCACTCTAAAAGCAGGCGTTTGGCGGAGGTTAGAAACGTTAAAGTTTGTCTGATGTGGAGGTGGAGGAGCCGACCCGTCATTGACAAATCAAAACAGGTGAGAGACGTCTGTACAACCTTCAAAATATATGTTCGCTATTGTCCTCAAGAGACAAGACTTGTACGGGAGGAAAATATAGACAGTTTTGGTCTGTGTATGGGCTGTACGGCATTAATGATTGAGAGAAGAGTGAAAAATGATCAAGTATTGCATGTCTATGAGGGCAGGATTTGATCTTAAAGATGCTTTACCCGATAAAAATATAAAATAAAAAAATGCTTATTACTATATACAAGTTGTGTTATAAAATCCGTAATTCAATGGAAAACTTGAGCTCATTGATTCAGCTTGTGTATGAATTCAGGCCGTATAAAAGTGCAGAGTACAGACTTGGCGTGACGCTCGCTCTCCTCCAATCACAGAACGAGGAGCGGCGCTGTTACGAGCAGGCGGCGTCCTCTAGCCTCTACAGCGCTGCTAAACACAGTGCATGTTAGCAGAATTGGCTATAACTCCTCTTGCTGTAACTTCATACACAGCAAAACAGCCCAAACGACACAACAGTGAGGAAGAGAAGAGGGAACTAAAGTGAAAAAATGATCAAAGAAGAAATCAAGCCCAGGTGAACATAGCTAGCTTACATTGTATCCTCTGGAGAGACTTGTCTATGGGAGAGACCTGTGGGACCGCCTCGGGCTATCTATGCTCGGATTACATTTGGACGCGGAACTAGTGGTAATCTTTCAGTTATATATTGTGTTAGCAGTGCGTTGCTTTTGTACCATTTCATCAGTGATTGTTGTGCAGCTTACAAGAAGTTGCGCTAATGCTAATGTTAGCATATGTCTCAGATCGCAAATACAACTAGATGGCTCTGTGGGATGAGAGCGTAGGGGAAATGAGAAGCCTGTGAGCGAGTTGAGGGCGGTGCTAAACATTCAAACCTTGCAGAAACGGGTATAGCTCCTTTAAAGGACTGGTTCTCAAAGTGTGGTGTGTTTCCCAGTTTAGATGTCTATCCTTTTTGATAGCGGGTGTTAAACAGAGCATCAGTGCAGGTTGAGTCTTATCCATTTGGTGTAGATCGTAATCCCTCGTTCATCCAGGAGTGATCCAAAAGGGATTGGATGAAATAGTGAGCCGTGATATCAAATTGCTGCGAAACTATGAACACACAAGGTAGATGTGGAAAGCTAAGCACACACTTTTTTGTGCGCAATACAATACTGGTATTGGATATTGGTGCTGATATTGATTACCTGATATCTTGTCTAGGCCTTTCAGTTGATGTAATAACACTACTTATTGGCTGATATCAACCCAAGCTCTCACAGACATGTCAGAGTTTTTACTTTTACTTAAAGTTGTTCAGCAGAATGATAGTTCAATAAAATCCGCATTTTTGACACATTTTGGATGAACTAGCTGTGATTTTTATTTCATTTCTTTTTCCTGACCATTCTCTGATATTGGTTCTTATTGGGTAGCCACAGTATTGCGATTGGTATCGGACATTGGGTCGGTGCTTCCCAACTTTCTGTGTTTCTTGTTGTTTTTTACCGATCAAACAAGGGTTATGTAATTACCAAATACTTTGATAATTGATTAATTGCCCAATTGTTCCAAGTCAATTTAATAAGTGCCTGGACTTGTTACACATAAGTATATTTGATAAAAACAACCCTATTAAACACATTTTCGTTGAATTCTGTAATACAGTTCTATCTTCATCTTATCTTAAGAGTCTTAAGAGTAGTTTAATTAGTTGCAATTAATCTATTTAATTGTTACAGCCATAGACAAAACTGATGGAAATAATCAGTGGTAAAGATTGTGGAGCAATCGTAAAAATACACCAGGTCTAATGAGTTTGTTTTCCTTCTAGTTCTCTTTATTGCTATTTTTTGTTTATTTCAAATGCTATTCTCCATAACGGAGAATGGATAATGGGCGGCTGCTCAGACCTGAATGAGCTTCGTGGGTGTGGCAGTATCTGTGTCACTTGTATCGTATGACAGCGAGGTGAACACAAGAGAGGCCCCATGGCTCTATTGAGCTTTCTCTTATTTTTCAGTTGAGGTGGTTAGTTATTTCTATAAGAGGATTATAGAGCCACAGAGAAGAGTTGACACGTTGTATCTTTATAACAACTTATGCAACATACGCTTTATTATTTGGAAATGTTATTTTGTTCACAACTTTCATGACTCAAGAAAACACTTTCTGTTTTTTTTATTTATCCGGAGCTCAATGAAAGTTCCAGACCCTCTTTTTCATGAATGCCCAGAAATACAAATGTTTGAGATGATCTTTCAAATATTTGTGTCACAATTATTGTGAGAGAAAATATTGCGAATTTATGATTATTCATGACATTATGAAAGGGTTAGAGTTTTTTGCTGGAAAACGATACATGGATAAATTAAGATAATCATATCATAATTTACATGATTTTATTGTATGTATTACATTTAAAATGTTCATTTATGTAAATAGCTGAACATTATTGATATAAGATAATTATACATAAATAAATGCAGGAATATATAGCCGAATTGTTTTGTACTAGTAGTAGTATTGATAGTTGTAGCCATCATCATTATTTTAGTCCAGGTTTTACGTCTGCATTTTTTTTGTTGACTAAGGATACGTGTACTATCCCTTTAAGAGCTTCTCCCAGACACGTGCTTGTGTCGGCACTAGTAGTTTCACTTTTGATGTGACGGGTCTGCACGTCAGTGATTGTGATTGTTATTGCCGCTTTCGCTTTACTTTCTGCATTATTTTTTGTCCATGAGCAGAGGGGTCGCGCATCGCGGCTGCTGCTGTCTCTGTGAGGTCTATGGAGAGGTAGATAGTGTAATGTGTTCACTGACACAAAATGATCAGACCGATGGGTAACGTTTGTACTTTTACTTTGCACTCTGTCCTAATACAGCACACACATGTTGCTGCAGCCGTTACTGGGCAGTTACTGCTTGTCGGCTCGCGCATTTGTTAGCAGAGTATCTGGTGCGTTCACTGGTAGTCTGTACAAACAGTATTGTTAAAAATTGTAGACAGTAGTACGGGCCATAGAACTGTAGAGCAGTAATATCCACATTTATGTCTTTCTCCTCATGGTCTCTGTGGCGGCTGTGGTCAGACGTCTGACTTTATGGGCTGCGTGAGGCGGAGTGACTCGCGCACGTGCGGCCATTATGTGAGATGTCAGTGAAAATATAATAATTTACTGACATTGCTTATCCCGTGTGAATGCACTGCAAGATCTCAGACGTCCTCCGCGATTTTGACAAATTACCAGGGGTCCACAGGTATTACTAATCCCGTGCGAATAGGGCTTTAGTTTACTGCAGGACAAGCTACACTACCATTTACTTTTACATATTATGGACAAGCTCTTCACTTTGATCACTCACCCTGCACGGATGCTCTATTTTACGCCAGCTATAAAAAGCAAGCCTTTCAGCCAACTGAAAACTAATTAATCCAAACTATTTTGTTACACTAGAGTGTAATGAGTCGGCCAATAGAAAAGATGTGTGTACATCCCATTCATCTGTTGTGGACTAATGTCCTGTTCCTGACATGTAGATGATGCAAGCTTTGAAGGGTTTATGTAAGTTAATACATTAGACTTACTGCTGGCGTGGGAGGAAGCAGGACAGACCTCACCAGAACTATTTTCTCAACCCTGATACAACAACAGATATTGGGGCATCTCCAAATGCCTTGGTGGCAGGGCCAGAGTTGATGAGATCCGTCCGGACTATATCTTAAAACTGGAGAGCTTGTTTGTCCGATACAAACAAGTCTTGTTAAGGAAACATTTTGTGAACACATCAGAACACAGCATGAGTTCACTTTTATAATGAGAATATATTGGCTGAATGTGGGCTCTCTGTATCAGTAAAAGAATTATCTAAAGATGTGACAGAGGGCAAAACCAAACATTTTATGGTTTCAAAATTAGATACTCCTGCTTCAAACCTTTGGATGTTTTGGGCCTGTCCTGGTTGAGACGTTCCTGCAACATCGCAGGGATAAAACATCTGGATTTGGAGATTTTGTCCACTAGTTGAATACATTAGTCATAGAACTGGAGGCTTCATGGGAGTTTGCTTAAACTGTCAACATGTGTTTTGTGGATTTGGAGTAAGTGTTCAATGGCGTTCCGCGAGAGTGTCAGGGCTGCTCCAACAGTATGAGATTCATGGCCCTTGTTTGAGGGCTGTGCTGTCACTGTATGACCGGAGTCTGAGATGTGTTTGAACAGGTCGGGAAGTCAGACCTGCAACCAGTGCACGTTGGCCTCCACCGGGTCTGCCCCTTGTCTTTGTTTTGGTACCATTGGGCACACAGCATGCAGCAGCAGAGGAACACTGATTTCTGCCTGAGCCCAGCCACAACACGAACAAAGCTATACACTCTGATTGAAAGTGAAGTGGGGGAGTGTTCTAGGCTAATTTTCCCATGACTTTTAGTGCATTTTATTTGAAAGAGTAAATGCTTCTAATCCAGAGGTTTTTTGGTGGCCTGAGGGGGAAATTATGAACTGGATGTATCACAATTTCTTCTTTTTTTTGCCAAAGCATGGGAGAGGAGACAATAGATCCTGTACCCTGTATGAGATATTTTTTTGTTTTTCATGTATGTCTGTAGCCTGTAGGTCTGTATTAGATGTTGCTTTAGTGTCATACAAACCCATGTGGGCTGGGCACTTTTGTGCATGACACTTGAATAAGATACAGTAAACTCAAACTCACTTCAAAGATATTGTACATAATAATAGTATATAACATACCGGCAAATGTACATACTGTTAGTCTGACAGGGGCAGCTATAGCCATTGGTTAGCTTCTGCGCCTTTGCATATGATCTTGAACACTTTGTCACATTTGCTTTAAATTAAGACCATTATGTATATTGATTTTGGAATATGAAGTGGAATCATTATCTCTATGAATTTTGCAACAGCACATGGATCTATGGTGCACATGACCAGTATCGTAACCTTTCACATGGCCTTCAGCACAAGCACATCGTCCATTTCTCATTCAGATAAACACGTCTGGTCCAGGCGCCCAGCTGTGCTATTATACCACGCTAATGCAACCATGAAACAAGCTAATCATGTTTATGCCGCTGAGTAATTAGCCACGCTCCATGCATTTTTTATTTTTTTTTCATACTTGAAGAGCTTAGCAGTCAATAGTCTGCTAATTTACCATGCGCATCAATTTGTGTTCATGCGTTGTGTTTGAAAAGAGACAGGGAAATTAATCAAGGCAAATTCATCCAGCACAACCAAAGCGTTTTATACATGAGGCTTTACTGCAAATGGTTAAAAATAATACATTTAATAATACTGTGTAAAATTTGTCAGAGTTTCACATACAGGTATTGGAGATATTAAAACAGATGATTATCAAACATCTCATTGTTTTGTGTTCATAAAAATATCTAAGAATTTAGAATCTTGTAAGAAAAATATCTTGGAATGAAAGATCAATCAGTCCATTTGCCTCGAGCCGCGGAAGATTGGCAGTTTATAAGGGCGGGTCCTCCAGGTGAGCACGCGCTGATTGGAGGACTGCCTCAGCTGCTGCCCAATCAGCACCCAGGCATCGCGGTCAATCAGCTCCAGGTGGGGAACGACTGGCCAATAGGAGCCCAGGACTCACAAGCGTGGTCTTCTGAAAAATGGAGGAAACACAAACACACGGAGAGACCACGGGAGAAACTAAAGTGGGTCCCAAAATTAGGAATTACGGGCCGTGGGCCGGAAAATGGATGTTTGTTGTTTGTGATGAAACATAAGGGTGCCCATGAACATGAGAGTTCAGTACTCCCAGTGTGCCCTCCCTGTCAGCATGAAGATAAATGAATATGATTATATATTGACTTTTGCATGTTAGAGCATAATTCTCTCTTTTCTAGTATAGGTTTCAGGGCTCACCTTTCCCTTCCCACTTCACTGAACTTTGTATATGTGGGGATTCAATATAATAACAGGGAAATAGAAATGTTATTTAGGCCTTTTTCAACTTTAATAACATAACAAAATGTGATTGATACTAAATACCCCCATAAAAAAACATTTTACGTGTTTTTAATACTGTTTAAACATCAAACAAGTAAAAAGTAAAATAATTAAAAACCCTGTGTTTACCCGTATGGCTGGAAAGCTCTTTCACACCTATTCACTCTTAATACCAGACCAATGTGTTAAGTCCATTTCTCATCTGCACTTGGAACACAGAAAGCAGAGTTGATAAATTGTCCTGTGATTGCACTGAAGGCGGGTGGCAAAAAAAATCCCATTGACAAACATACAAACTCAACCGCAACGCAATTATCCCCACACCTGATGCAGGGAAGAGGCCATAACTCCCATCAATAACACACTTTACCTGGATTATCCTGGAAAAGTACATTTGACCGAGAAAAGCTCGGGTTAGTTCATTCTATAAGCTCAAATGGTCTACGCTGTGAAAAGTCAACACCAGGCCATGTTTGCTCGGGCTGTTGGATGGGCTGGTGCAGTGATCTACATAAAGCTGCTGTTGAGCGGTGGATTGACATTTAGAACAGTGGATTATGCACTTCTACTGTAAGAGGGAGCGGATATGCGTACATAAACAGTAGAAGAGAGAGTTTGCATTCAAGTCAGTGAAGAAAGCTAAGTAAAACTATAATGGTATTTTTCTTAACTTGTGTGCAGTGTCGGCCCTAGTCATCAGGGACCCCAAAGATAATATAGCTACAGGAGCCCACTTCCCAGCATTCACTCTGGCTTTGTTGATGAGTTACATTGTAGAACATGGCACACAGCCCCAAGGGCGACCAGCTTCCATTTCATTCTCCAATCAATTCAATTTCATTAGTTTTTTGTTTAGCCTTAATCCCCAACAGCAGTCGTATCTCAGGAATTTAAAAAGTTGTTAATTCACCTACCAAAGATTAGAGAATCAAACAATTTGAACACAGGAAATGCAATAATAACAAACGCAAAGTAGCCATTGGTCCATAGTAAGTGGATGGATCACTGTCCTGTCAAATTCTCAATGTTACCAATATGTCAGAATGTGGAGAGATGAGATTTTTATTGGTGTCATAGAGAGTTTATAGTAATGAAGCCCAATACAAAAGTGTTCATGGACAAAGTTTTGCTCGTATTCGCTGTAGCACATTAAAAAGTGAACTGCTCCAGCTTAACCATGTCATACTCACCACTTTGAGCTTTAAAATCTCTGGTTTCACGCTCTCTGTAAACTTGGTGTTAAATTAGAGTTTGCCCTAGCAAGCATGTTGGCGACTTGTTAGCTATAATCTGCCACTGTACGGTGTGCTGTCACCCCGTTCCACCTTCGGCAATCATTAATGATGACGATAGCCGCTCCTTCTTATTAGATTTATTTACTTATTACAAAGTAAACCAGGATGAACCAGGAAATTAAATATATGTATATAATTTTAGAATGTATCTATAAATGTGTAAAATAGAATGTATACAAAGAAAAAAAATGCAACATCACTGAAAAATGTACATAAAGCTAAATTAATCTAAATCTAATACAGCACAGCCCAAATTCGAATCTCAAAAGCAGTCACCTCAAACTGAAGAGTAGTTTTGCCAACAGCAGATTAGAAAAGCAAACAATTACAATATGATGACCAATAAATGTCTTGGATTATGTCTTGGAAAGGCACCCAGGCTTCTTAAAGAACACAGTTGTATACATTTTAATCTCACTGAAGAAATTCTCAAAACTAATGCACTGGATTGTGTGGTCGTATGCAGTTTGTTCGTGGTTAACCTTGCCAGAGAAGAAATACTCTGTCTTGGTCCACTTCTTTGAAAATGAAAATAACTACTATATACTGTACCTGAATGACTGTATGCTAACCTACAAAGAATAAATAAGCAAGTACGTCTGATTACAGAAGTATGGTCATTTGTATGATAGCCATTGTTACTATTAGATTTAACGCCAATGAGTGCCACTGTTGATTCTTGATCAACATGAGATCGAGTGCTTTACAGAGACTTTGAGTGGGATTATACATTTTGTATGTGTTTGCATAGTTTTACTGGGAAAATTGATCACGTTTTGATAAAATCTTGTTTCCTTTTTCAGTTTATTTGGCAATTTAAGTGTCCCTTAACTTGTCCTTTTATCATTCTCTTGAAACATTGCACACTCTTTGAAACATGCTTTATAATTACACCTGCTTCCCTTGGCCCGTGAGATGAGTTATTTTGGTGCAAGACGCGGGTCGCGATCAATATATTATCAATACATGTATGTGTGGCGCATATAAATGTTGTGACTCCGCTGCCTGAGCCTGGCACAGAGCACACTGCATGTTAATGAACTATCCTTTCCGGCCAAGGCTAAACGTGGACTAAATGAATAACAGCCAAGTTTATTTTCGATTTTAAAGGCCGTAAATCATTCAGTGTAACCAGTCTGAGATGCTCTGCTTTCACGTTCAAACATCCACCATTACCAGGCCGTAGAAGTTGAGTCCGAAAAAATCAAAAGCATGTTGTTAGTATTTTGCAAAAAGTCACAATGATTGTGTATTTTGATTATTTGGTGCATTCACAATTTTTCTGAAAATGTGAGACAGGCCTCTTCTCTGATAATGTTTAAATCCAGGTTAAAAACAGTTCTGTTTAGCTGTGCATACAACTGAGGTATTTTATATTTTTATCATTCTTTTTTAATGTACTTTGATTATTTATGATTTAAATGTGTTTTTTGATATTTTCTATATTGTTTTGTTCAGCACTTTGAGCGCTCTTCTGTATCAATTGTGCTATACAAATAAACTTGCCTTGCCAATATTAGTGTTTTAATTCCTCCCAAACAAGAATAGACACATTTTTGTTGCGAAAGGTTTAGTTCTTGGCAGATTTGGTTTGAAAATTGGACAGAAAAGTGAAATTCAAACGCATCAGGATTACTATTGCAACAACACATCATCAGTAGGGTAAAACCAACCTGTCTCACGACGGTCTAAACCCAGCTCACGTTCCCTATTAGTGGGTGAACGATCCAACGCTTGGTGAATTCTGCTTCACGGTGATAGGAAGAGCCGACATTTGTGAATATAGTAAATATTGTTTCTCCACTAAGCTGTTTATAGTCAGTGTTGGGAATAAAGTAAAGGAATAAAGGGAAATCGAAGAAGTTTCTTTGGCCTGCGACTCTGTTATTGTTTTTGTCAGTGTAATGAGCTGTGTTAGAGCCACAGCGGAGATCACACTGAGTTTTGTCTGATTCTCAGGAGATGTTTTTCTCGTGTAATTTTGGAGCAAAATAAACTGAGACGAGGAGTAGACACAGTCATTGGCTAATCGAACTCAATGACATTACAATTGACAAATCGGTGGGGGGTGCCTTAAGTACTTTCCTCTCATTTCATTGGATTATTATCACACAAGCTTTTTTACCTTCTCTTCCTAAAGACAAAAACATGTATTTTAAGGATATTTAGTATTATTTTTGGTTGGCCTGTGCGTGAATGATGTTGGCTTATATCCTGGCTAGGTCTTTTTTTTATGTACGATTATTTAACCATCATGTTGATAATGTTAAAGTATTATCATTTCCGTCACTGGCATCTGGCTGATTCCCAATATGAACAAAAGAGAACAAAGGATTGGATTTAGACTTTCAATTAAATTGGATCATCTACCGGCACAAAGAAATACATTAATAAAGCAAAAGCAAACAAAGCAACTATTTTCCTCAGTGTTGATAACAATTTAATGGAAAAATTAAATTGCCAAATAACAGATTGAATTGCGATTGCTGACATCACCATTGTCTGCCGGTGTGTTTATGGGGATAACGCTTCTCTCTGGCTGGGTGCGCGTTCGAGAGCTTATGGCGATGCGCTAATTGGTTGTATGGCGTGCTCAGCCTTCGTGCCGGTGTGTGAAATGGGCTGAATGGCTGTACTGTATCTGCAGCTCTCTCGTCCCCATTAGCGGCACGTACTTTATAATGGGAGATAAGGGATTAAAGGAAGTGTCCGAGCTCATTCCAACACTCAGAGTGTCATTGCAGACACTCTGGGCTTTGGTCAGCTGCTGTGACCACAGGTAATGATGAGGAGAATGCAACGATGGGTTAAGGTAGAGATCAAGTCCAAACTTGTCAGGAGCTTGTCAGTTCAGAGCTTACAGTTTAAGATGGGATGAATAAAAAAGAGAACTATGTGTTGAAATGAAAGGATTGATTGATGCAATAAAGGATAAAGTGGTACTAGACATTACTACTTGTTGATTTATCTTGTTTTTTTATTCTGTGTTTGATTCCACCTCCAGGCCTGTCTGTGTGGAGTATGCAGTTTTTGTCTGCCCCGGTGTCCTCCGGGTGCTCCGGTTTCCTCCGGGTGCTCTGGTTAGTTTATGTCGTGTGACTTAACTTAACCAATCTGGCCTCATGCTAAACATATGTGATTGGACAAATACCCACAACAATTGGAAATAGCTTTGTGACTCTGATCGATTCCTTCCTTCTTTAGGTTTGAAACCTAAGTGTGTGATAAAAAAAAAATACCTTCCCTGAAGGTTTCTATCCTGAAGAAGTTGGACCACAGATGGCGCTATTGTCTGCTGTCTTCATAGTGGTATGAAGAAACAACTTTGAGGAAAACCATTAAAGGACAACTCAACTCAACAACTTTTTTTTGCTAATAAACAATTTAAATGAGTGTCCAATAGTGTTGTCTACATATCCTGGTCATAGTTTTTTCACTTTGGTGCAAATTAGTTGAAAGTTAAACTTTCTGCCTAAAACCGTCTGTGAGGCGCCATCTGCTGGCGACCTGTATTACTACATTTGAATTTTGAATCTGGCGCCAACACTGGCGCGGCAGCAAGACCTGACGTCTGAAGCAAGACCTGACGTCAGCAGCCCCCCGCCCAGAGCAATGTAAACGGCCCAGTCTCGTTCACGCCCCCTTTAGTCCTCCAGGCTACGCCCATTTAGAGGAAGATTTGAACAGGAAATGTGAGTAACGTAAGCTCCGAGGAGCGGGGGTGAGAACCACTTTAAAAAACATGGTCTTAATAAAGGAATCACCTAGACTCTTTTAGAAGAACAAATTGACCTTGTTGGACTGATAAATTGGGTACTTTTATTATTTCATTTATATTTCTTAACGCAACTCTACATTGCTTTCTGCAAACATGTTTTAAAGTAGGTGTAGGTATCTTTCAGAATCTGCTGATATGACATGATGCGATAATTGCAGGGGACTTTCAATTTGGTACAATATATTTCTAAACAGTATACCTCATTTTCCAAAAAATATTTTTTTTTAGCACAGCCCTAATTTGAATGCAAGATTGTGGAAATTGTTCCTGGAAATGAGCAGAAGCAGATTATGCTTCAAGACAAGAAGGATTCAGGTTTGTGAGGAGGAAAGGTCCCTCAAACTCAAACATATGTTTTGTTTTTTGAAGAGAAACAAATACAACTTTAGTAAATATAATCTGATGTTGTGGGGCTTTGTCTGCATAGTTGGCCATTATTTATTTGCATCATAGTTGTTGAATGACAATGTACAGATATTAGTATGTCCCTTTAGGTTCGTTCATACTGCTAAGCATGGGTTTCAAGGAGGGTTGAACGAAAATGTTTAGAATGTCTAGAGACCGTTTTGTGACGTACCTTAATTTTAAATATACTGTTTTGTGCCCAGTATGAGCATGAGTTGTCTCCCGTGTCCACAACAGTCTGAGATCCAGACCCACTGAGGTTTCTGTTGTTGTCTTGTCGTAAATATTGCTCCAGATTTTCACAGACGGCACTCAGCACTTAAATATCCACTTTTCCTCATGCACTGACAGAGCTAGCATTCTGATGTCGAGCTAGTCAACTATGACATCATTCTTCCATGCATGCAAGTGCTTTAAGATACTGTCTCACAGGAATAAAAGTGATTTTACGGTCATAAAAAAAACCTTTTAGGCCTTTACCACCATAACAATTAAAATCAGAATTATTTTGTATGAAATGAATGCACCTTTTTGAATTTGTAAAGGTCTTTTCAAATTCCTTCAAATCACAAACTAATCTTTTTCATTAAACTGATGAAAAGGTCCTTGAGCATGACATTTGTATGACGTAGAAATACTTTATTAATCCGGAGGGATATTCATTATCTCAGTGTAAAAGAACAGCAGAGGTCAGCTTACCTCCACAGGCGCTTTGGAAACTCGGAAAGATACTACAAATTATATTTTTTAGGGCTTCTCACTCAAGCCCAATGAGTGAATAAGTGTGAGATTGCTGTTTTCCTTAAAAGCATTACACAAAACAAGTTTTTTTTTATATGGTTTAAATATTTTTGCAAATAAAAATATCAGGGTACAAGTGAGGTGTGGCAGCTCCTGTTTCAAAGTAGTTTTAGCAACAAAAACACTCATTTATATGTAGACAACCTCAAAAGTTACATATTTCTTTAGATTAACTTTCTCAATCAACAAACTCAGCATTCCTTTGGAGAAACCACTTCATTCTTGTACAAGTATTTATTTTGTTTGCATATTGTATGGCATTTTAAGCGCAGCTATAAATCTCCCTGATCCAATTTGAGTCCTTTACTTTCCGTCGCTACATTTCGCGGCTCTCTTCATTCTTTATGCAACCTTCCATCTGAAATATTACATCATCAAGAATGGCTTTTCCCACCTGAGGCCCAATACATGAAGCATTTATTTCACTTTCTCTTTGACAAGGCATTTCTCAGCCCCGAGACTGAACTGTGGGTAGTGGTTTAGAGCTGCAGCAGCAGCAGTCAGCCATGTGTGAGTAGTTCTGGGGGTTCCCTGCCCACAATTGGCCAAGAAGTGCAATGTGGGGACCGGGCCATTCCAAAGTGGGACAGGGCGCCCATCCAGCGGGGGTTTGGGGTCTTAAGGGGAGGCTTTCTTTATCTTCCATGCACAGCTTAGCCCCCTATGGCAGCATTGCTCATAAGTGTGTGACGTTTAGTAAAAGAATAGACTAAAATAAAAGGATGTTTTTTACAATTTGGAAAAAGAAAATCACAAGTTTAGCATGAGGCCAGATTGGTTAAACTAAGTCACATAACTTAAACTAAACATTAGTATTCATACAAATTAACTTAATATTAAGGTTATATTTTTTCAATACATATGAAGGATTTTAGTGATGGCTCATTCTGAGAAAAGTCTTGATCCTAGAGAAGTGGACATCCATGTTTACGTTTACAATACATAAATACATAAACATATATATTCTATTGAGAAATGAAAGTTCTCTTTTTTGAAATCACATGATATTTATCCAAGCCCAGTCCCATTAACTTCATCCTGTCAAGTTTCAAGGTCTTCAAAATAGTGGTTCAAGTCTGGCTCTCGTTCACTGCTCTGGAGAGTGGGCTTGCAACCTCCACTGACTTGTTTCCGAAGAAATGTAGTTATTTTGTTGTGAGACATTAAATATTAATAATAATATAGTTTAATATGGTTTCATAGAGGTTTTTACTTCCTTTTCCCATGAAACCAAGTGACATCACACCTGCATTTTGGGTAGGTCTGCTGAGTGGTTGGATTGACACTTGTTTAAACTGTATACTTCATTTTATACTTTAAAAGACAGGATTTGTATGTTTTTTGTGAATATTGTATTTTTATTATGAAGCCTGCAGTTTTTATTACTACAATTAGCCACTTTAGATAGTGAAAAAAAAACAAAAAAAAACATTCTGGACAATGTTGTAAATGTTGACATCGATTAGTCCTGCAGGCTGTTCCACATTTTGACAGAACTTTCTTTAGGACCGAGTACCCACAAAGGTACTGTTAATATTTGCACCATTTTCAGTCATCAGTTTTTATAGCTGATAAAATGGCTTCCAAAGTCAGATGAAATTCCAGCAGACAGTGATGGATGCTCTAATCGTCTTGGCCTAGCTCCATCAGACTGTCAGACAGTAAAATACATTTCCTATTAACGGCTCAAAATGGAGTTAAGTGGAGTCATGCCAAAGGTTTAATCATCTTTAGAACATTATGAAAAAAATATTATTTCAGCTATGTCACAATACTTTCAGGTATGGTACAATACTATTGTGACCGATATATTCTTTAGGATATTTTATGCAAACATTAATAAAGTTAATATGAGCTACAAAAGACAACTGTGAGCTTCAAAAAAACCCAAAAACAACAAATAATCTGTGTCAGGCAATTTACGCTGCAATATTAAACCATTTCAAACATTTTAAATCAACAACTTCCCTTAGGTTAAAAGTCAGAACACATTATTTGACCCTTTAGGCGCCAGAGTTTTTTTCAAGAAAATATACAATTTTGATTTCAAGATTTCAAAAGGCTATAACTTTAAAATGGTTTGAGATAAAGGCATACTGTACATTAGAAATATCTTCAGTTTGAACCAAACTTTGGGATGGAAGTTGATTCGTCATCTAATTTGCATATTGTGACGTCATCAAAGTGGCGGCCATTTTGTAAAATGTAAGTTAATGTATAAAGATTTCAAAAAGTTGTAGCTTGGGAGTTATTTGAGATCAGGGAATACTATAAACAGTAAATGTGAAATATATCTTTTGTATGAAATGATTTTGGGATAGAAATAAATTCCCTGATCCAGATTATCCATAATGTTTTAACACTGGTCGGCGGCCATAAGGAATTGTATTATTTTCAAAGACCTTCAATGATCAAAACAGCACTCTTTATAGTTTACAGTCATGAAATCTGGAGTTTAGTTTCAATATTTCCCTTTCAAAGAAGTGGTGGGCATACTATTTCTCTTAGTGGAAATGAAGCTCCAGAATTTATCGTTTAGAAACAGAGAGATGAAATGAATGAGCTCAGAACATGTCAGATAGTCTCAACAAAAAAGCAAAAGGCTCTTCAACACTTCTGATCCACTTTAGTGGATTCTTTTTCCTCAAGAACTGCCTTCATCCTCATCATTGCCGCGATTAAAAATGTGTTTTTTCTCCCGCGTCTCCCGTGTTCCGTGTTTGTTTACCCCCACTACTTTTACCCACATGCCCGGTGTAATGATGCCCCTGTCCCCTCCACCACGGCCCCTGCTTGGCGTTCACAGAATGCTTCTACTGCGGCCACACAGAGGTGAAGCAGCCGCTGCACAGGGGCTGATTGTGGACTATATTGGTGACGGGGAGACCACGCCATAAAGTCAGTGTCTGCTTCACTGGACACCTGTGTGTCTTTCTCCTCTGAATCTGAGTGAGCCAGTACCAGACCAAATACTTCTCTTGTACTGAAAACCTTGTTAGTAAAAGAAAAAACACTCTCTCCCTCTGCTCTGCTCTCGCTCCTCTCAGCTCTACCGCTGCTGCTTCGCCTCCGCGCCGCTGTGCCACAGGTGTTTTACAAACTCAATTTACTCTAAAACTTTCAATATAACCACACCCACAAATGCTGCTCATATTACAGGCACACATGTCCGCTAACCCCTGGTGAAAAGTATTAACAAGATTCTGCACCACATTTATAGATACAGCCTGTTTAAAGTAGTACTAGAATTTAATATGCTGCTATCCAGAATATATAACTACAATATGTGTTTATAATATTTCGGGTGTTCATTTTGACATGTTCAGATGAATTATGTTAAAAAAACGGTTTTCAAATGGCACTTTTTCACTTCCGCATAGAAACGCTAGGGGGAGCCAAAATGGCGGCGATGACGTAGGAGAAGGACCTCTCACAGGAACAGACAGCAGTCTGGGCTGAATCTGTAGGAGGTTTCACTGTCATCTGAACAAGGTATAAACATATTTTCATCAGTTTTGTACATAACAGTGTGCAACTCTTTTAACCTTTTAGCCTTATTTGTGAGATTCAAGCTAATTAGTGTTGGACAAGTGAGCTAACTCTACTTGATATCATAAAACATGCTAACAAGGCTAATATTCGTTTTTACATTATGCCAGTCTCACTTTGGTTGCCTTCGATTTATTTACCACAATGTACATTGTAATATCCATAAATGCTAACAACTATTAACGGTTTAATTAGCATTTTTATCAATGATTGCATCACATGTAGTCTATGTTTTCAACTTCTGCAGCTTTTTGTTCATAAAAGTAAAATATTTATTTCATTAAAGTTATTTTGATTAGCATTTATGGATATTACAAAGTACATTGTGGTAAATAAATTCAAGGCAACCAAAGTGAGACTGGCATAATGTAAAAACGAATATTAGCCTTGTTAGCATGTTTTATGATATCAAGTAGAGTTAGCTAACTTGCCCAACACTAATTAGCTTGAATCTCACAAATAAGGCTAAAAGGTTAAAAGAGTTGCACACTATTATGTACAAAACGGATGAAAATATGTTTATACCTTGTTCAGATGACAGTGAAACCTCCTACAGATTCAGCCCAGACTGCTGTCTGTTCCTGTGAGAGGTCCTTCTCCTACGTCATCGCCGCCATTTTGGCGCCCCCTGGCGTTTCTATGTGGAAGTGAAAAAGTGCCATTTGAAAACCGTTTTTTTAACATAATTCATCTAAACATGTCAAAATGAACACCCGAAATATTATAAACACATATTGTAGTTATATATTCTGGATAGCAGCATATTAAATTCTAGTACTACTTTAAGTGAGCAAAAGGGTTAATTTATATTTCATGAGGACAAAATGCCTGGGCAGTGTTACAAAGTCATACCCGTCTAAAGCGGCGTTCAGACTGGATCAAGCGTTGCGTCCAGTTTCAATGCAAAGTCAATGGTGACGTCTGTTTGTGCCAGGAATTGCAGGTTTGTCCTGCGTGGCAGAGGCTGTGAGTACTAGGGCGGCACGATATATCAAAAAAATATTGTTATTGCAATATTTGTGCGTGCAATATCCGTATCAAAAAGATGTGCAAAAAAATTATATAGATATATTTTTTTCTAATCTTTAATAAAGACAACAAAACAGACAGACTCATCAACATTCAACAAGAACAAAAAACAAACACACAAACAAAAAGTATGTAAATATATGCATTTGAAGGTCATGAATTTTGTGCTTATTTTTATTTGTCTCTTGCGTTTCAATGCAGATTGAAATTTTAGGTGATAAAAAATATTTCAATAATATTGTTATCGAAATACTAAACACTCATATCGAATATCGCTCTAATTTCCAATATTGTGCAGCCCTAGTGGGTACGCAGACTCGATGCATGCTGCAAAAGAAGGAGATGAACATTGTTGAACTTTTTCCGCTGGCCACACGTGCGGCAACCAAGCAGAGAGCCACAAAGTGGTCACAGGGCCACTAGCAGTCTGAGCGAGAAGACTGAAGATACTCGTAAACAGCCTGAACAGGAGCTAAACCAGGACTGACAATGGGGCACACTGTGCTTGTGAACATATACTACTGGGAAGTACTGGTTAATAATAAAACAAACTGATGAACACATTCTGCTGTTGAATGAAGTCTCTGGACACAGAGAGGCTGCAGAGCTGCATTCTTGGAGAAGAACTTTACACAAAAAGCCGCTAGCTTCACCCAGTTAGCATCAAAGCCCGCCTGCCATCTCCATCTTTTTACCAACCGCAGAGCAGTACTCGCTGAAATTTAGAGAATGTACCTCAGTGCGTGTGGACCTGTGCTCAAGCGTTGGCAGTGTGGATATAGCTTAGAGGCGGTATATAATTAAAGATGACTTACTTACTATAGCTTATGAGAATAGCACTATTAATGTTTAACCTGTAGAATGTTGATTGAATGAAGAAACACAGGACAAGTCAAAATGTTATAAAACATGAAATGCGTAAGAAAAGGCAATCAATGTGTAATATGTGTCCTGTTATTTGCGGTGGAGCGTTGAGAGGATGTCTATAGGGTCATAGGAGCCCATTATAGTCGGCTACATATAGTCTGAAGGCTAGTATTGACATCTCAATTCTTTTCTGTCTGCTTCAGTCTCATTATAAATCCGAGCTGTTTGAACTGACGGCTCCACAATGGTCTCATTTATGGTGCGGCTGTGCAGAATGTAAAGTGTTGCGAACATCCTTTCTTCCCTGTGCAGAGAGGCTGTGAAACTGTGAAGTAACAAGGAGAGCACCCTGGTGTTTAAAGGCTACACCCAAAGTAAAAAATAGGCTTTACATTGTCCCGATTCTTTACCCTTCTCGCTTGCCTGATTGAGTAATTTATATTCTCCTGCAATCAAAATACCATTGTTCCGACAGCATCGTTCTGTTTTCTCATATCTGTTCTTTACTTTATTTGGTAACTGTGATTTATGGATGATTTTCTTGCGTTGTTGGTACAGACTAGAAAATTAAAGCCTGCCAGCTTTTTGTTTGGTCATGTTGCTGTGTCGACGCTTTTTTGTGATTATGGGGATTATCAGAGCAGTGAGTTTACAATACTCAACTCATTTGTCATTCTGGATTATTGAGTAGAAGTTACTTTTAATATATATGATGGGAATTTCATTTTGATTTTTTTTTTTTTGTCTTGACAGAAAGTTTAAAATGTTAACAAATCAGGACTTTATTTTAAAAGATCCCTGTGAGCCACTATATACTCATTCACGTTTCAGTCTGAAAAATCTCAGAGATCCTTTATTCGTCCCACAGTGGTAAAATGTCAGAGTTGCATCACCAGTGACATAAGGAATGAGAAGCACACAGCACAACATAAATGAAAATAACTAAATAAAATAAAAATCGCCAATGCTAGCATGAAATCTGCTATAAAGTTATGACAGCTGGAGGCAAAAACATATTATGCATGTAAACTCCAGTGATCGAACCAAGCTGTTTTGAGAGAGAGGAACTAGTTTCATGGACTTTCTTACATAGTTTAGTTTTTTTATGGTTTGAAAGTCGATGTACATGCTTTACCACCAGGTATCCCAGAAGAATGAAACCACTAGAACTCCCAGAGCCGTCATTTTGACAGCTCCTATTCAAATAACTGAATTTATGAAAAGTTAGTGGGTTTACCATCAGATTTATTAAAATTCCCCCTGAGCAAGTAACAGTATGTTGCCATGGTTACTGACGCTTGCTCTTTTCTACTTCTCCACTCCATTTCAACATACGAAATATACATTAATAATAATAATACTGGCAAAGAAATAAACTACATAGATAAACTGAAAAACGTTAAGAAGACCAAAAGCTGAGTAACACTTCCAAAACTAAAATCAGTCAAGTTTACTTCTCTGGTAGTTTGGAAATATTGATTGATTTGTGCAAAACTGCAAAGTCTCACATGAAATCTCCCCACTCTGAACAATTAAAGGTTCTCTCATAGAACTGCAATCAAATCAGTCCTTTCTCTACAGCCATCACCTTAGGCCACCTTTTTAAACACCACTCCTCTGATTCGTACAAGGCCTTTTTTTCCTGAGTGTGAGAGAGCCACTCCAAAAGGACACTATCAGATGGAGGAGATGAATGGGCCGTGTATCTCCGCCGCACAGCTGACACTATCAAAAGCTCGCTGGCACCGCTCATTACGTGTTTACAGGGACCGCACAGTGACTGCCGCCTTATCGGTGGATTTCAAAAGGCACCGTTACGATCCGTGGGCGAGGGGTGAGTCCCGCAGTAGCACTGGGAGGGTGCGAAAATAAAGTTAAGATCTGAAGTCAGCTGGGTGTTTGAAATGTACGCATAGATTAAAGCTGGGGTTCCTAATAATCCGTATTGTTTGACCCAACAAAGTTTACAAATAAAACCACAACATGTCATCTTCAGCTAATTAGAAAACATTATATATTTTGCGTAAGTAAGAGCCTTTTGAGTCACTAATTGATGCTTTGGGCTGAATGAGGTTGGTCCTTACTATTTCACTATTCTGTTTGAAAAATCTGCTCGAAAGATTTGACAGCTAGAGGCCAAAACATATTACGCATGTAAACTCTCTCAAACTGTTTTGAAAGAGAGGAACTAGTTTCATGACTTTTTGTTCATAGTTTAGTTTTTTAAATTAATATTAAGATGAAAAGATCCTTTATTCGTCCCACATTGGGAAAATATCAGTGTTGCATCACAGGTTATAGAACAGTAGGAATGAGGAGCACTCAGCAAAAGATAAGTGAGCAATAGCTATACTAATTAAAATCAAACATAATAATAATAATAATAATAATGCATCGGTTTTATATAGCGCTTTTTTGGACACTCAAAGACGCTTCACATGTGTCATTATTCATTCACTCCATACACAGTGGTGATAAACTACTGCTGTAGCCACAGATGCCCTGGGGCACACTGACAGAGGCGAGGAATTTCTAACTCTAGCATCAAAGAAGTATAAAATCTCTATCTTGAACTTGGTAATAATAAAGAGTATAAAGTTTAACATTTGGCAAAATAAGAGGCAAGTATAAACTTTAAAGTACTGTGTATTCTAGTGCAAGCAATATGTAGTTATATGTTAACATCTGTACATCTTGTTTGAAAGTTCTATATACATGCTTTACCATAGGAGCTGACACAGAAGTATAAATCTACTAGAACTCCCAGAGCCATTTTTTTGACTGCTCTCTTTCAAATCAATGAAATTCTGAAAAGTGAGTTAGTTATCAGTTTTATTAAAATTGACCTTTAACTGTAAATAAGAGGTCAAACTGATTTAAACAATCTGATTTAATGATGTGACAGAGGCCAAAACAAATACATGAATGTTAAAACTAGTGACGAAACCAAACTGCTTTGAGAGAGAGGAACCATGAGCAGAGACACTCAGACTTCCTTATCCACACACACTCCCAACAGCTCATAAGGGGAATCCTGAGGCATTTCAAGGCCAGCTGAGAGACTTAAAGCTGCACTAACTGACTTTATTTTCGTATTCATTACGAAAATGCTATCCATGTCCATGTAGTGCATTGGGATATACGTCCTTTTGAAGAATAATTAGCGCAGATTTGTGCTGGCGTGACATTATATTTTAGATCAAGTTTTGATGAAACAAGGAAGAGAATGTGTTTCGGGTCGCAGATTGTGACCAATCACAACGGACCACTAGCCCCCACTTTCGTGAGAAATCTACAGGTCCGTTAGCACAGACAGCTGAGTTAGCACAACAAGCCGAGGAGCTAACCTGAAGCTTTGTGTCTTCATCACCGGTTACTGCTTACTTAGCGAGACAGCCATCCAAAAGAAAGTCCCATTCCTCCGTGCTTCCCGGTTCTATCGTTCTATGGTCACGCCATCCACGTACAAATCCATATCCATGTATTATCCATATTGGGAGACGCTAGCTCCGTCCCAACAGTGGGTGTGTGTGGGGGGCGATAGCTTCGTGCGGGGAGGGGAGCAGAAAGAGAGAGGCCAGCGAGTCCACGGCTTCAAAATCCCAAAGTCAGTTAGTGCAGCTTTAATCCCTCCTGCAGGTCCTGGATCTCTTCAGGGTCTCCTCCCAGTGCATGGGACATGTCCAGAACAGTCGTCCAGGAGGCATTCTGAACAGATGCCGGAGCCACCTCTTTTGGCTTCTCTCCACGTGACTGAGCCCCTCACCTTATCTCAAAGGGAGCGTGCAGCCACTGTGCAGAGGAAACTCATTTTGACCGCTTGTATCCGCAATCTCGTCCCGTCAGTCATTACCCAAAGTTCATGGCCATTGGTGAGGGAGGGGATATAAATTATCCAGTAAATCAAGAACTTTTCCTTTCACTTCAGCTCCCTCTTCACCACGACAGTCCAATACCGTGCCTGCATCACTGCCCAGGATGCACTGATCCGTCTGTCATCCCTCACTCGTGACAAGACCTTTTCCAATTATTTCAGCTATTTCTTTTGACTGTACATTGTCGTAATAGATTCGGAATTTTCAGTAACAACAAAAATAGTGTTTTAATTGTTAAAAAAAATAAAGCCCTACCTCCTCCAAAGTACATCGGTTTTACAAATTTGAAAGTAAAGCCAGTGAACCAGTTTTTATTATTCAGTCATTATAGAGCAATGTTGAGGCATGTAGAGAAAATAATGTGAATAACTACAAGTGGTACAGTGAATATAGTGTCCTAGTGGTGTAACCATGGTGACAAAGTTTCCACTAGGCTCTGAAGTTTATTGTTGTGAATACGGATAGGTAAAATGTGAGAAATACATTTTACATATTGCAGGCTGTTAAGATTCAGATCCAGATTCAGATTAATTTATTTGCCATTCTAATCAACAGCATATCAACCATATCAGACCTGGTCCATGGTAACTAATAACCTCCTTTCTGAAAATATTGTATACTGTATTGTTTTTAACGTATGTGTATTTGCTAAATCTGGTGTGAGCCTTCTTCATCTGTCGATCTTCCTTTTAATTACCGGATGAGCTAGTTAGCGCCCTTGCCCTTTTTGAGACCTTGTTAAGTTTGACATCAGAGTCTCGATAGTTACTCACGTGTCATTTTAACCACTGATTATAAATGTACTTTTCTCTATTTCTCTGTTTCTAGTTGTATCAGGAGTGCGACGACCAAGACAAGACAGCGAGCCAGCCAACCAACGAACACTGTCAGGACAAGACACAGGTTTGTTTTTAAAATGTATAGAATCTGTCCCAGCTGTGTCGGGAAAAATCACATTATGTTCGGCAATAACAATTACATTTAGACTATTTACTTTGTCATTTCATGTTTTAGAATGTGAAATAATATCCCTACAATGTATTATAATGAAAATCTGAAAGTCGTTTTGAATAATATACTCCTTTTTAAGTAAGAGCGGCGGAAATTCCAGTGTAATAGAGTAATACGCCAACAATATTTTAGGTTTAATTTTATGTATTGTGTCACTGCTCTCACATTTATCGTTTTTTTTATAATTTGTTGTTTTAAGACAATAAATATGAATGCATGCTGAAAAGTATAATTACACTTGCCCTGTAGCTTGCTGGTTGGACATGAGCAGCTGGTTGTCCAACAAGGGTAATTTGGTCTTCTGAAGGATGCTACAAAAGGATTATTTTTTTAAGGGCAAAATATTTTATTTTGTTTTATGGGAAGATGGTGTTCACATCAATCTCTTGCGCAGAACTTGGGTACATCTATAGTTCTTAATAGATTTGGTAAAACAAAGTAGTGTTCATTTTCTAAAAGGCATGAAATGGGAGATATTGAAGAAAAGATTAAAACGATTGCAATTATCCATCAACACTGTGTCCTAAATTGTACCTGTAAAAGTCTATTTTGAAGTTCAAATATTGCACACTGAATTGTCCGTAAAATGGACGGCAAAACCTTTTGAAACCGTAAGTGTGAGATCCTTAACTTTGTATCACTGCTTTCTGTTCACATCGTTTCAATAGAGTTTTCTTCTCACAGACGCTATTGAATCTGTGGCGGTTGACAGGTCATTTATGAGAACAGGAGTGGGCTTCCGTCTCCCACACCCACACACACACACACACATACACACACACACACACACACACACACACACACACACACACACACACACGTGCTTGTATTGTATAAGTCCACACAAAGATCTATCACTGCCTCTGCGTAATGGATGGCTGGGGTCAGACATATTGCGACCCGACTATGACCCTCCGTGACACCCACGAGACATATGTGACCTTTTCAATTGGTTTTGACTGGCCTGGACATAGAGGTATATTTCCACAGTGGACAGAGAAACTGCTGAGTGGTAATTGGGTGTGCCATTTGCCAAACAATAAAAGACGAAAGGCTAGCCTGAAAATTCAAACAGTGGAACCCGGAAATGTTGCCTTCAGAAATGCATTGCAAGTATTGTCATATAAGCCACTAGAATGTCCCTTCTGTTCATTAACTGCTGGGATGTTATTGCTTTGTCCGTAAAGTTCCAATATGACATTGAAGTGGTCTTGGCTTCATTCAGTAAGGGGAGAAAATACCTTGATATACACAACATATTTTGGTGTTGTCTTGCCAGTGTTGGTAGTAATGGCGTTAGTATTGCTAATATATTCTAACGGCCTTATCAGTATTAGAATTAACTGCTTTTATTGGTCAGTAACAGGAAATTTAATGATTTTAGTTTCTGTTACATATTTGTGTGTGCAAAGCCAATGATGTTGGGATGCAGGGCTGCAACAATTAGAATCAGAATTGTTTTTATTTCCGTTGTAAGTAAGAGGAATTTATAGAAGTCACAAACTAGGAGTAGACATAATCGTTCTGATCCACAACTATTAGAACTCTTTGACTGCTGTGTTTGAGTTTAATGCAGTTTAATTCCCATATCTAGACTCATGTTAGTCTCATGTTCTTCATAATAGGGAACTACATTTGTATGATAAAGTCCTACATACAAAATATACATACAGTCTTTTTTTTAACTCAAATTAGTTGACTCGTACTTTAATCATTGACCCGTCGACTTATTGAAATTTTTATCAAACAAACAAGAAAAGTCACATAAATTATTCCCATACATGTCACAATGTTTTCTATTTGACCTCAACTTTTTATCTGCAGGCACAGCTGTGGGCACGTCCGCTGCTTGTCGATTGGTTTATTTCTCTGTCAATCTCAGCGCATTAGGCTTGCCTGTTCAAAATGCCCCCATGGCCGTGTGCCCAGACTAACTGCCCTATCTATAATAGACAGGGAGTTTTCTGGCTTGTCGGGCTAGATGTTTAAAGCCTGGAAAAATAAATGAGGCCTTCAGAATTCCTTCAGTGTATGTAAATGTGCCACAAAAAAAGCCCAGCTCAAGTCAAATTTGGTCAAAATGACAGTCTTGCCTCGCAACCATGCAACACAGCGGATGTCCACTTCAACATCAATCCGCTTCTGTCAGCTTCGTACACAGCGGTGATCAAGGTGTGAGGAGGAGGTGGAGATGGATCGCTCAGCAGGTCCAATGATTTGTTGCTGACCACCATAGCTCAGTGTCAGGCTGAGCAGACAGCGTTTCATTAGAGGGGGTTAACAGGGGGGCGGGCCGGGGTGGGGACCGCAACCTCACTTACAGGAGGTCAGCCCATGTCCAAGAGAGTGGACGCTCCACTAGTCAGCAGGTGGGGAAACTTAAATGGATTTTCTAGCCAGGTTTTTATACGCTTTTATATTACACTGTAACATTGTTTTCTTTTGTCCTGTCACATCTTTTATGACAGAAAAGCAAAAAAAAAATTGATAGGACCACCCTTGATCAGCTCTGGGCACAAAGATTGAAAAAGTGACTCACAGGGCTCTTTCTTATGCCGATTGAAACATATTACTCCAAGTCAGTCAGGTAATTTTGAAGAGGGAGACATTATTCAAATGTAAGAGCCAGTTTCTACATTTCAACCTCTACTGTCTATCAAAAATCCTTGATAGACAGTAGAGGTCCCTCACCATTGATCAAACTATTTTCCTCCAGCAATTATTACTGGTGGTGGGACTGCTTTTGATGTATTATCATAAAAAATACTTGATACTGCAGAGTTAAAAGGTCAATAATATGTATTTGTATGAATATTAAAATCAAAGTTGCAGATTACTTTTTTTTTTTAACGATGGAGACCGCATGTCTGATTCTCCCAACAGAAAGAGTCTAATGTTGGGAACAAAAGAACAATGTAGTTGGGTGTATCCTTAAAAATACATCAAAATTGCCCTCTGGAGAGTAAACCCATCCCAGCTGCAGTGCATATTCCCTCGCACCTTGGCCTCGCTGTAGACAGGGGAATCTTCTTAAGCTGCAGAACAATCTTCACATTGGAAGTGTTAAAAGTATAGAGGGATTTGATGTTTACATGATTCACGCTGCTGCTGCTATTCTGGGTGCTCCTCATTAAAACCGGGCTCTGCTGAATTCGCCGCTGGAGGCTTTAAGCTATGTTTACATGATTCAGAATTATGTCTTTGTAGACCCATATACTCACCAGCCTCTTTCTCGCACACGCACACTTTTGTAGAATGTCTTTGTTTTACCGAGGCGTTCAAGTGCCTTCTGCCCTAGAGCTGTTTGACATTTCCAAGGCTGTGAATCTGCAAATAATGTCACGAGTGGGAGGATGCTACTATCAATGTATATATGGTCGTAGATGGTAAACATGACATGGTTGATTTTTATGAAAATAAAGTATTATTTTTGGTGGTTTTACCTGCTTATGAGGAATGAGGCTTATTGAGTCACTGTTTATAACTGTAGCTGCATTAATATTAATGGAGGCATTCAATTCTACCACACACAGAGGATCACAGATTAATGTTTTGTTCACTACAACAATATTGATCAAATATAGATTCACGATAATTGCTGTTTAAAGAAATATGGTTTCTGCCGTAACCATATACTACAAAATGCAAGTGTGTGCTATAAAGAAATGATTGGATTGCTCTTCACCCCCCTCGGACCATGGGCGGCCCATTTTTTTTTTTTTTTGAGTGGTCTGCTGTGCAAGTTGGTCCTCAATACCTTTCTCATCTAAATGTATATACAAGTGCCAACAATACCAGACTTTACACTAGAAAGAAATAAGATATTATATGCTTATCACGCTTTTCTTACCTTTAGTCCTGTTGTGCGTCTATGTGTAAGGAGTCCTTCATCCTTGCGAAGGCTCATTAATTCCGTGGAAAAAAAGTGGAAATACAATATCCACTTGAAATTTCTGAAATATAATCCAGTCTGGGGGAATAATTCAGCTGTGTGTGTTTATCTTTAGAAAACATAGTCGAACACAGAACGGGTCTCTCTTTCCATTTTTGCTAAACTAGCCATGGTTTTCACTTGTGTTCATTAAAGGTCAAACAATGTGGTTTTACTGCAAATGGCAAATAAATGAATCTGAATCTGAATCTGAACAAGAGTGGTACATTCTACAGGTGGAATCTGGTAGGACCAGAGTGGTTTTTCATACCAGACGCACAGACCTCAGAGTGGTCATGTGATGTTTTTATGTAATCTATCAGGAGACCAAATGATCTATGATTGTACATGTTGACCTGTTATCGAGATATGCATGATGTACACGGTAGTTGTCATTTATCACATAATATCCCTTTTAAGTTCTTTCACCTTGGTTAAAGTTGTTGAATGTCCAATAACATTGACCAAAATAAAGATGAACAGATCCTAATTATTTTTCAATGTGTGTGAATTGAAGGGGAGAAACACGAAATCATAGCTGTTTCCCCATCTTAAAGGAGCTATGTGGAAAAATGGTCCGTGTTCTGTCCACGTACCTTACATTCATTCTATTTTAGTTTCTGACATCCAAAATAAAAACATAAATAAATGTTTTCATATTTCTGATATATGAAGCATAGATTAAAAAATGATTGCTGTTTTCCATTGAATCACAGCCGTAATATTAAGTTTTTCCTTCAACTGAATTTTGTGTAAACGTTGCAATATTCATGATCCAATATCTGTAAAACCAAAATACAGAAAATCATTTTTTTTAAATATACATGTTATTCCCTCACTCTCTCCCTCTTCCGCAGTAGTCCCTCAGACTCATCGTGCACACACAAATACAAAAACCTAGGCCAGTGAGTGCACCACATCTTAAGCTTGGTAATCCCTGGATCTTTCACGATCTGCACCAACGTACTTCACTGGTTGTACCCTGCTGCAGTTTCCTGACGGTGGTGCTCTTCTCCAGACCATGGTCGCCTGTTCAGATCCAGGATATAGCTGTAGAAATAGTGTAAAAAGAACACATTTTTGGCTTTTTAATTCCACTTCATTGCAGAGGCAAATGTCACTGGAAATTGGATTTCTCCAGACATAGCTGATGTAAAATACACTTTAAAAAAAGTTTGGAGTTCAAACTGGTCCAGGTTCTAATGATTGATTTGACAGAAGGCTTTGGGGCTTTTTTTCATTTAAAACAATTATGGTATCAGCACAGATGTTTCAATAATTATTCAGACTTCCAAATCAAGTGGCTAACCAAAATGTGAATAAATAGTAAAATCCAATTTGTACTAGTACAGGCAAAACGGTGTAGCAAGGGGTAATTCCTCATATGATTTTAGGACAAATAAATTCAAGTTTTTCCCAGACGCGTATGTTAGCATATGTGTTGTTGTCCAATTAAGCTTAACTTGGTTTCATTTTGCGATTTCAACACGCGTCACTCTTCCTTTCTGATTTCATATAACTAAACTTTTCTCACATGACATCTTTCATACGAATCCAATCTAATAAGTCCATCTCTGCTCCTGCGGTCCTGCTGGCAAACTCTCACTGGCTGCCTTGTACCACAGAATAGATTGGTGGAGCTTTCTTATTTCCAGGGCTTAAGATCATATTGCCTTATCTTTGGCAAGAAACACAGCCTCTACTTCAGCCAAAGATTTATGTTCCAGCCCTGTGCAATGCCTTTTAGTTATTTGTTAAAAAGCCCATAAATCACAATGTTTTCCACACGACCAAGCATTCTTTTTCAAAATGGTTGCTTCTGCTTGTAAACAGACCACATTTATGGAGATTTTTAGAGCTGGTTTGGAATGTCTGCATGAGAGATTTATCTCAGTAGGTCAGATCCATTAAAGTGAGTAAGTAAGTTATTTTTGTCACGCATTTTGCAGACAAAGTCATAAAAACGCGTCATATTCACTCACCTCTCTTTCAGCCCGTTGATGGAAGTAGAAGCTTTGCTAATGAATCCTCCAACCACCACCTATCCTTCACACAAACACTCACACTAGAGCTAATGTCGGTAAAGTATCTTGCCCTCAGCAGTCTCCCATCACAATGCTAATTAATAGTTACTTAATGTAACTTAAGTTCTACGAATAGGTGCGTAGTCCCTTAGGACTTCGCTAGTGGGATATCACTCGTGACCCCCAGGTCACGCGCCAGAGAGATCAAAATAATTTGCTCCAATCACCAGCCACCTTCCTCTATAAATGCCCCTGCACAAGGCCGTACCCCCTCTTGAACTCTGCCAAGCCGGGCTGGCCTGATGGGCTCGTAGCTAAGGGACTACGCACCTATTCGTAGAACTTAAGTTACATTAAGTAACTTAATTCTACGTCATGGTGCTACGTCCCTTAGGACTTTGCTAGTGGGACACAACGCGTCTGATACGCCCGCCGCACCGCCGTGGCGACCCAATGCGCCAGCCGCTGAGCCGACAGCGGGGCGCCCCTGTTCATGGGGCCCAGACACACAAACAGCTGATCACCCGACCTGAATGACGACGTCATGGCCAGGTAATGCCTCAGCATTCTGATAGGACACAGAAGGTGCTGCCGCTCCTCCTCGGGGGAGGCATGCGGCGGCGGGTGGAAAGCCCTAATCCTGATGACCCTCGACCTAAAGGCCGACGTGATGACCTTGGGGAGAAAAGCCGGATTGGGCCACAATTCCACCATGCCTTCGTCCTCTCCAAAGGACAGGCACGACGCATGGACGGAGAGCGCACACAAATCGCCCGCCCTCTTCGCAGACGCCAACGCCAGTAAGAGGGCCGTCTTAAAGGCGATACACTCGGGACTCGCCTCCGCCGCCGGTTCAAAAGGCGGACCCGACAGCCCCCTAAGGACCACCCTGAGGTCCCAAACCGGAGGCGTTCTCTGGAGCGGGGGCCTCCTCCTGCGCGCCCCCCGCAGAAAACGTTTAACCAACGGGTGAGAACGGGCTGTGAATCCCCCGAATCCGTCGTGACCCGAAGTAATGGCTGCCGCGAACACCGCCAAGGTAGCGACAGCCCTCCCCTTGTCGAAGAGCTCCTGTAGGAATCCCAGGACCCCCTCCAGCGGGCAACACCTGGGATCCCAGGAACGGGAATCGCACCAGACACTGAATAGCCTCCACCTCGTGGCGTAGGCCCTCACGGTGGACGGCGCCCCGCTCCCTGAATGGTCTCCACCACCGCAGGGGGAAGACCCAGATCTACGAGGCTCCGCCTCTCAACCTCCAAACCCAGAGCCTGCGGCCGATTATCGGACGTGAAAACAGGGCTCCTGCCCCCTGGACTAGAGCCCCCGGCTCGTCCGGGAGGGCCCAGGGCTCCATCACCGCCATGCCCCTCAGGAAGGGGAACCACCGGGCATGCGGACTGTCCGGAGCCACCAGGATCACCGATCTCCTCTCCTGTTCGATCCTCCGCAGCAGGACCGGCAGGAGACGCACCGGTGGAAAAGCGTACAACAGGCCGCCTGGCCATGGGTAATGAGCCAGAGCGTCCACGCCTAAAGGCGGCTCGTCCGCGGCCCTTAAGGCAAACCAGGACGGGCACTGTGCGTTCTCTGCACTGGCGAAAAGGTCGACCACTGGACGGCCGAACCTCCGCCAGATCTCCGCAGCTACCCGTGGGGCCAGGCCCCACTCGTCCTGGAGTGGGCCCCCCCTGGACATCCTGTCGGCTCCCACGTTCCGGACCCCCGGGACGTGGCGCTGACGTGAGCCGCTGCCATCATTCCCAGCAGGGACCTGAGGCGCCGAGCGGGGACTCTGGGGCCCGCCAGAACCTCCCGGGCCAGACGGGTAATATTCATCCGTCTGTCCACGGACAATGCAGCACGGAATATCACAGAGTCTAGCTGCAGACCGAGATAAACCATGCGTTGGGCTGGCTGCAGCTTGCTCTTCTCCCTGTTCACCACAAAGCCCAGACGCTGTATGTGGGACAGGACCCAGTGCGTGTGGCTCAGGGCCACTTCCCTGGATGGGGCCAGTATTAACCAATCGTCTATATAGGTTAATATTCTTACCCCCGCACGTCTGATCGGCTCCAGAGCTGCTTCCACACATTTGGAAAAAGTCCGAGGCGCGAGTGCGTACCCGAAGGGTAGACGGCAGTACTCGTAATTCCTCTCTCCCACTGCGAAGCGCAGAAACCTCCTGTGTTCTGGCACTATGGGCACGTGGAAGTACGCATCTGTCAGGTCTATGGATGTCATCCAGTCTCCTTCCCTGACACACTCGAGGAGCTGCCTTGTGGACAGCATCCGAAACTGCCGTTTGGAAATGCACTCGTTTAACACGCGCAGATCCAGAATGGGACGCACCCCGCCTGATTTCTTTGGCACTAAGAAGTAAGGGGAGTACAGCCCCCTGGTGGCGTCCTGCGGGTCTACCTCCACTGCTGCGCCTCGACTCAGCAGAGAGGAGACCTCCGCTTGTAGTGCCTCTGTCGATCCCCGTACCTGAGAGCGTACTGCCCGTACGCCTCGGAATGGTGGTGGCTTTCGGAAAAATTGCAGCGCGTAACCTCTGCGCAGAGTTTTCTCCAGCCAAATATCTGTCAGTAGGCCCTGCTCCCTCCAGATGCTGTAGAAATCTGTGAGGGGCGGAACGGGAGCTGGAACACGAGACGTCACGGCCCCGCCCTCTCCTGGTGTTCCTAGCAGGGAGGGGGGGTGGCTGAAAGGGCCGGGGGGGCCCCTGCGTCACACCGTGAGCGCCGAGGGCGGTCACGTGTTCTGCAGGCCCGACGTCATAAGTACGGGACTGCTCACCACACGTGACCCGGCTGCTGTGCCCCCCCCTGGCTCTTGCCTCATGGAGGGGGGGGCGAGCCCCTGGAGTGGGAAACCCCGTGTTAGCCTTGTAGCTCTGCTCACCACACGTGACACGGCTGCTGTGCCCCCCCCCTGGCTCTTGCCTCATGGAGGGGGGGACGAGCCCCTGGAGTGGGAAACCCCGTGTTAGCCTTGTAGCTCAGAGATGCTAACACGCGTTCGGCTGGAGCACACACATTATCACTTACCAGATCCCTCCGCCTGCCCTCTCTCTGGGAGGGCAAAACATGAACCCGTGAATCGGAGCCCGTGGCCCGCATAGCACGCTGCACGCCCTACTCTGGGGGCTGCAGGCCTAGCGGAGCCACGTTATATGCTCGAGAAGTAACACAATCAGAATTCAGATCATTTGACATGTTACATACCCCCAAATGAGACTCAGACAGCGAGTACTGATGAAATGCCGCACGGCTTTTATTGAAAGAATTCTTCCCACCCCGACCTCCTCTGCCATAGGGAGGTCGTCGGTGGGTGCGTTGGTCCTGCGAGCCTCCCGTGTGCCTGTCTGGGCCCGGGGGCCTCGTCGCTGGGGAACGATGAACCACGGAGCGTGGATATGGTCCGGGGCGCCTGCCGGGCGAGCACTCCCTGCCTCTGTCTCGGCTCCGCGCTGGTGGGCGGGCCTCGCGTCTCGCAGCTAGATGCTGGGCTAGGCTAGCAGAGTCCTTAGCTGCGGTGTCCAGCCTAGTTATCAGCGTCTGCATCTCCGGACCGAAGAGTGACGTTTGGGAGATGGGCAGGTCCAGCAGCTGCCTCTTCTCCGCCTCTCTGAGGTTCACCGGCCCCAGCCAGAGGTGTCTGGCCCCCACTTGTGCTGCTGCCATCGTGCGGCCGCCATCGACAGCTAGCGCCTGGCACATGCGCAAGATCGCTGCTGAAGTGGTCCTCGCCTGGGATAAGGTGTCTCCACTGAGCGCCTGGCCAGAAGAGAGAGACCTATCCAGGGCCCCGGTGATGAAGGCCATGTTGTTAGCCACCGCGACGACCTGAGCCGCATTGGCGTAACATCTATCGTGCATCGCCAAAGACATCCTATCCCGCTCGGAGGGAAGGAGAGGTCTAGTGCCGGGCCACACGGATGCGGAGGGGTGCAGGGCCGCTCGAACCGAGTCCTCGATGTCCGGGACCCCGCCGGTCCAGGACCAGTCCTGCACGTTACAATACATGCCGTACCCCAAAGCGGGCCTCTTGGCCGCTAGGGGCTTTGGCCACTCACGTGTCGCGTAATGGACGATCGGGTCCATACGCGGGCACAACGTGGGCTGCGCTCTCCTCCTCCCTCGAGTGGTGGCGTAACCAGAGGTGAAGTCCTCCACCCTCTGGTTCGGCTGCGGTGGCAGGGGGGCATCCATGATGGCCGCCGCCGTGGAGTAGAGCCCAGGCATGTGGTCCAGCGGGAAGCGGTCCGGCTCCGGGTTGGACACCACCTCGTCCAGCGTGAGGAGAGAGCCGACCTCCGACACCTCTCCGTCCTCGCGGTCACCCCACTCCGCGGGCACGGGTGGAAGGTCGAGGGGGGCCCAGTCAGTCACAGACTCCTCGTCCTGAGAGGAGTCCGGACGGGGCGCTGTAGCGGCGAAGAACGCGCGCCTGCGTTCACTCTCCTCCCTGGGGAGAGCGAGACACGAGGCGCAGGTGGCGCTCAACGCCGCATGGCCCGAACCCAGGCACACAAAGCAGCTGGAGTGCTGGTCCTTGCGCTGGAGCTTGACCCGACAAGTCGAGCAACGACGGCGTCCGACGCCGGATGGCGAAGGGGAACTCGGACGAGCATCAGAAGACATCTTTCCTCAGGTAAATTGAATGTAGATCTCAAACGGCGCCAGAGTGAAAGAGGGGGTGCGGCCTTGTGCAGGGGCATTTATAGAGGAGGGTGGCTGGTGATTGGAGCAAATTATTTTGATCTCTCTGGCGCGTGACCTGGGGGTCACGAGTGATATCCCACTAGCGAAGTCCTAAGGGACGTAGCACCATGACGTAGAACCAGGCCACTCACTGCTAAGCTTCTGAGAATTGACAAGCAAGACTGACCACTTCAATCTATTCTATATTTCCACAGGAATGTTAGAAGACATTTGTTAATAAACCACAATCACAGCAATGGTATTGTTAAAATTTTAGATCTATAAACAATGTAGTTTGGGATAAACACAGTGGAATTTTGTTTATCTTTGAAAGTGATGAATGCAACCTCACAGGAATCTGAACATACATTTAATGCTGTCTTAAAGATGCTATACTGGATTTTTTCGGGCCGTAAAAAGTGCTGAGTAGAGACTGAGTAGAGCGTGACGAACGCTCTCCTCCAATCACAGAACGAGGAGCGGCGCTGTTACGAGCAGGCTGCATCCTCTAGCCTCTACAGCGCTGCTAAACACAGTAGCATGTTAGCAGAATTGGCTATAACTCCTCTTGCTGTAACTACAGACACAGAAAAACCGCCCAAACGACAACAACAGTGAGGAAGAGAAGAGGGAACTGAAGTGAAAAAATGATCAAAGAAGAAATCAAGCCCGGTTGAACATAGCTAGCTTACATCGTATCATCTGGAGAGACTTGTCTATGGGAGAGACCTGTGGGACCGCCTCGGACTATCTATGCTCGGACCACATTCAGACGCGGAACTAGCGGTAATCTTTCAGTTATATATTTTGTTAGCAGTGCGTTGCTTTTGTACCATTTCATCAGTGATTGTTGTACAGGTTAAGTTGCGCTAATGCTAATGTTAGCATATGTATCAGATCGCAAATACAACTAGATGGCGCCGTGGAATAAGAGCGTAGGGGAAATGAGAAGCCCGTGAGCGAGTTGAGGGCGGTGCTAAACATTCAAACCTTGCAGAAACGGGTATAGCTCCTTTAACGGTATTGTCAAGTAATAGTCTTGGACGGGCGCCTGCCGTGGGCCAGCTGTGGCTGTCTGCAACACTATTAAAACAGAGGTTATATAGAAATATACAGTAAATAACTAACATGAATTAAGAACCTTTTCACATTTGAAAGAGGGTATTATACAGAAGCATTTTCACACCTGTACACTTCCGGATTACATCAGGAAAACAATCTATAAACTAGATTTCTATTACAGTCATACAACTTGGATTGTATAACATCTTGCAACACTAGTGTGCAAATCATTCTATACAATTCAGATAAAAAGAGAAATATATAGTTACAGTAGTTGCTGTCATAGCTCCAGATCTAGAGGAAGACTATGGGTGCTGAGTAGGGACACTTCTCCAGGGGATCTTTGACACGAGGACACTCAAGGAGACAAATCTTTGTCAGGGACCATCACAGCCTCTGTCAGCCAACAGAGAGTGACAGATATGAACCAGAGAGGAGACGCGTGTGAGGGTCTGCTCTTGTCTGCGTCTGTCACATAGATTCTGTGTGTATGTTGGAGATGAGAATGTGGCTGTGTCAAATAAGTGACATATTGGAAGCCAGCCTTTGTAGCTGGGGACTTGGTTTTCTAACAATATGTTTAAAACACACTTTTTGTAACATCGCTAGTATTAACATGCATCTTTTTTCTACATCTTAAGAACGGATACTGTATTTAGCAAATATTAAATATAAAGTATTGAGGAATGTCTTCAAATGATCAGGACATTCTTCCTGTCGAGCATACCACAGAGTAACTCACAGGACTCATTCTTCAGTGTACCTTTTCATGGAAGAGCACATGCCATGGTTTCCTGATGCGTCTCCTATTAAATACTATTACCAATTGGAAATACCAACAAAAATAAAAAATCTGTTCTCATTCATAAAGTCTATTATTTCTGTTTTTCTTTGGCTATAATTGAAAGGCATTAGCTATTCTCAAGGAGCCTCTGCTAAAATATGTTTTATTTTTTAAACCATGAAGCCTAACCCAGTTTCTTGAGTTTTCTCTACTGCAGATAACTATTTGGCACTGACATTTTTACCACATTTAAATGTAATTATTTTCCACGCACAATTATTATATTTAGTTTGAAACTCCAAAATCCACATAGCTCTTCCTCGCTCTCAAAACAGTTTGGTTCTGTCACTAGTTTTTACATGCGTGCCTTTTTTTGGCTTCTGTCACATGTTTAGATGAACTTATTCAGACAGAACATTTTCTGTTCGGACAAACCACATGGATCAAAGGACCACCACGTAAAAATCTGGCCAAAAGTGGTAGTGCAACCTCTCCCCATCGCCTTACTCAGGTTGCCAGATATGCAGACAAATCCAGCTGGGCTAATACTGTCTGTAATAGATTTGTGGATGATAAAACTCTTGTCTATTCAAACACCTTTTTCACAAAGGCCCCGATAGACATCCCTGTTTTATTCCTTGTTTTGTCATTAATGATTTGAGAATCATAACCAGACCTTTTTTAGTTCTGTGGCCACGTGTTTCTTTACCAGTGAGATAAGCTCGACGTGGTGGGTTCTGGCAGCCCGGATCACTGACTATCTGATTAGTAAAATGGTGGAGGGTGGGACATGAAAATGGAAACAATAACAAGAATTAGGGGCTGAAAAACTAATTTTGAAACTCAAATATCTCTGCTGAACTACTGTTATCAGTTAAAGTAAGTAAGTATATGAAAATACCATGGTTTATTAATGCAGACAGATTAGGGCCATTTATTGATGATTGGACAACAACAATCTTAAATGTTGCTCCTTTAATAATGATTAAATAGTTACATACACATATAAAGCATATACTGGATTGCTTTAAACACATTTTTTTGAAACTGTATCAGAACATTTCCTATTCTTCTTCCTCTGTTGGTGTCGCCCTTTAACCAGGTCTCTGAGAACAAAACATATCAACACTGAAGTGACTTTCTGCTACAATTAAATACAAGTAGCCCCAACCAATTGCAAAGCACACTTCCTGGGATATAGTGGGAGCCCAAATGGAGTGATTGATGGTCTGTTAGCCGCGGTAATGGCTCCCCGCTGCTTTGAATATGTTGAAGTTGTTAATAGTTGGTGTCAGCAGATTCCTCCCACGCGGCTCCGCATTATAAACCTGTTGGGAGAGTTTGTTTGTGCTTTAGGAAATATTGTGCTCGCTGTCACCGGCCGTGTAGAAAAACACTCAGTCAGCCATTTTTGTACGTATAAAGTCTAGTGTTCCACCTACGTGTTTGTATGTGTGTAGTGACTGTCCATTTTTCAACAGCAGTTTTCAAATGTATTATCATTTCTATAAATCCTTTCAGACACAGACAAAAGGTGGTGTACTAAAGGAGATTGAGGAATTGTAAAATCAATAACAGCAATAAATAAATCAAAAATATGTAAGAAAAAGTAGCGAAAAGCCAAGAAGCCAGAAGTAGTGAGATCGATTCTTCACTTGAGTATTTATGCATTTAAATATCAACTTATATATTTTAAGACAACATGAAAAACACACTTTGTATTACATTCAACTTTAAAACTATGATTTATTAATCAAATATAAAAAGTCTTAACTTACTATTAGAATCTTCCCCTTCTATGCAAGTTCAATACAAACTCTATTTGGAGAAGATTAAGAGATCCTTTGTGGAAAGATTTCTGCACAGGGAGCTGAATGCCTCGAAGGATTTGAGCCAAAGACAAAATATCCAGTGAAACTACACACTATAAACGACTACAAAGTGCTCTGACAAAAGATGGACAAAGGCAAGCGACTCCCAGGCCTGCGCTCACTGCCTGTGAAAGTCGTGGGGAGTCTCCGTTATAAAAGGCCAGGCTTAATAATGTCATGGAAAACAGTGATAGAATTGCGGCAGTAGTGAGCGAGCCATGTAGCAGCGTGTGGCTAAATGCAGACATAGTTTCTGCTCGTGAAGGTGTGTGTGGCTGTGGCTTTTTCCGTAGTTTTGATGCCTCCAAATTTTTACTTCTAGGATGTCAATCTTCTATTGGTCACAGGCTACTTTGAACTTTTATATACTTGCTGTATTGAAAGGTTGTTTTTTAGCTCTTTTCTGTATTTTATTTCACTATTTACCTACCAAGTCACACATGACATGGGCCACACAATACAATATATTTCTAACTAAAGCTTCAGCACAGATTGGTCAACAATCATGTGCAGGCCCTGCTCTGTGACCCTCTTCTTTTTTATCCCTGTCTGTTTACTGTTAGCTTCACCCTGTGTTTTGTTTTTGAGACCAAAGTTAGCAGCACCACTCCGCTCGCAGGTCTTTTGCTTGTGGTGCGTTAATATTGTGTCAATATCGAGTCCAGGGCATAATCTTTACATAAGCCGCCGCGGAAACGTTTTGTGTTTGTGCATAATTTCCTCCGCTAAAATAATAGATTAATCACATATCAATACAGACGTTCTTCAATCGGCGTCCACGTCTCTCTGCTTCTCCCAAAAGAGTAACCCGCCTAGTCCTGCCCACGGAGTTTGGTTTCCATGGTCACTATAAAAACGTCCTTATAAAATGAATGCGTGGAGTGAAACCTAGATGGTATTGATTTAAATCAAACTTAAGTCGACAGAGCACTAACAACAAGATAATATATTCAACTAAAGATTGGTCAGTTAAATGTTATTTTGTTTTGAGTCATAACAATCTATTTTGGCAATAAGTATTGCCAAAGTATGTTTTTTTAAACTTTTGCAATAGTATTGAAAATGAGCTTTATGTCTGTTTATTTGGCAAACATTTCACTCCTGATTCGTCATTATTATGTTGGGAAAAACAGGCTAGGAAAAATAAGTGTATTTTCTTGTTGTTTCATCATGTGCTGATTATCAGCAGAACACTGACGCAAATGTACTGGCTGACACATTCAGGACGTTTTGTTACTAATTGACATTCACCAAAAAAATGTGTTATACTTATCCACAAATAAAGTTTCTGCACATTCATATAGGACAGGACAGTTGAAACATACATTCTTAATAATTTAGCATATTTATCCTGAAATAAATTGGAATATGTATGCACAGTTTGATGCCAAAACATGGAAAATTACATTGATTGCATTTGCTTCTTCATACTTTTCATATTGTAAGAGATATTACTTAGAGATGCCTATTTGTCATAGGCATACCTCAACTATGAGAGACAAAATGAGATAAAAAAATACAGAAAATCCCAGTCTATCATTCTTATAAACCCTTTTTTCCCAATGACAGTGGTCAAATATAAGGTTTCCACGCACTGTCTCTGGAATTTACTGCACCATCCAAAACATGTACCATAGTTAAATTTTTCCAGCAAAGATCCTGACCATGCCAAACAGTGGCATTGGAAGGATGGGTAAATGCAGAGGACAATTGCTTGCCTTAATTAAATATTTATGATCTGTAATGTTTGTTCCCGTCTGTAATCTCTTTTAAAAAAGATAGTAGCATGTTACTTAAATTTGCCACTAAACCAGGATGTCCATATCCCTACTATATCTCAACCTTGCATAGTTCCTATTAGCACATAAAGGTTGTGAACTTTGAGCTAGTATCTGTCAAATTCCAACATGGTGTAATGTGAACAATGGTTGCTATAGCATTCAAGGCTCTTGCGCAAAAGTATGTGGGCTTGGGCAGTGCAAAACGCTGTGCAGAACTGTCTAATGACATGGTGGGTCCAAGCAGCAGGTTAGCGCCTGGAAAGAGGAATGGAGAGGAAATAGGTGCGCCGGTGGGAGAAGTGTGAAAGGTGAGGGAAGTGGGTTATAAAATAGTTGGAGGGAGCAAGAGGAGAAAGATGGAGTAAAAGAGAGGTTAGGACCACTGCTTCGTCTAATGACCACTCTGACAGAAACCTGGAGAGAGAGAGAGAGAGAGGCAGCGTATAGAGCAGTGGGACTGGCTCAGAATATGTCACTCTTTCACAAGTAACATTGAAGGAACATTATCGTAACACTCTGAGGGCGGTAATGACACGGACTATTACTGATACTACAGTCGCTCTGTGGAAAGGGGATATTCCTTCTCTCACTGTGGGTCCAACACCAATGTTGGACCCACAGTGAGAGAAGGTAGATCCTCAAGGTGACTAGGACTTTAACAAGTGAACTAATTAATAGATTATTGAAATTACAGTATTTTCAACTAATTTAGTGAGTGATTGTTATTGTTGTTTTATCCTCACATATGCTGAAAATGCTGAGGTTTTCTATAATTCTATGATCAAAAGGTGCAAAGGGTGCACTTTATTAATCCCTGTGGGGCAATTCATCCTTTGCATTTGACCCATCATGAGGCCGCTTACGTCAGGGGCAGGGGTCGCCGTATTAATAGCACCCGGGAACCGTCTCCAGATGTTGATGCTCAGCTTGGTTTGGACCAGAGCTGGAGGATTTTACCTGAAGGATTTGTGCATGTTTTTAGTGGTAGGGGAAAACCGGAGTACCCGGAGGAAACCTACACAGGCACACGTTTTTTGCATGTCTGAGTGGACATGCAAAGTCCACTCAGAAAGACCCTGTTCCGACCGGGATTCAAACCCAGGACCTTCTTGCTGAAAAGCGAGAGTGCTAACCACTCTCACTCTCGCTTCTCATTTTAATAACTGTTGATCTAAAATTATAATGTATTTTAATGGGACAACCTGATTTGTAATAAGTTGTATGTACAAAGAGGGTCTCCGGGGGCATCATTTCAGCTTTTTTTTTGTTTTGTCAAAAGGTATACAAAAAATGCATTGTCACTCTCCAAACAACTAATTTATGAATCAAAATGATAATTGGCCTACTAATCCAATGACAGTTCTAAACGTGATCAAACATATAGCTGTCTGCAAAACACCAGAAATGAAAACAAATGTCTATCCAATATATACGATAACGCTTCAGCTCATTTCACACATTCTTGCAAACAGATTTGTAGTTATTCCGGTCTCAGGCTGCACATGACGCAGCCTGAGACCCGATAATTCAAAGTAGTTGGAGCCGCTTACAGCACAGTTGGTGAGATGCTACCTCCCCGCAGGAGCAGACGCAGAGCCACCTCAGGCCTTCTCACTAAAGACTTGGTGGTTACAGTGTGAACATGTGGTCCACTGAGAGCATCTGTCAAACCCTGTGACTACCACAGCACTGTAGCACCTTCACGAGGTTCTTCCAATTATTCCACATATTTTCCAAGCCATATTTCAGGATAATGTACAAAGAATTACACAGCAATGCTTATTTCTATAATTTTGTGTCTGGGCTCACTTAGGGCCTCCTTCCCACTCCATTTCAAGCTGAGAAATTGTAAAGAATGGTTCATTTGTAAATACATATTGATATTGTAGAGAGGAGATAAAATAAGAAATGAGTTCCTTTATTGGGGAAATTTCTATGTTGCAACGGACATACAGGACAGTATAAGAGCACACAGGGAGCACACAAAAAAATACAAAAATAAATAAGTAGGAGCTATATTTCTTAGCGAGCTGTAAATGCTGTAAATGAAAAGGATAAATGACATGATATACAAAACATGGTGAAACTAGGGCAATTGTTGCTCGATTGTATAGTTATGCTTATATATTTGCATGTATACAGTAAGTATATACTGTAAGCACAGAAGGCAACATGTATGTGTCATGAAAGGAATGTAAATATTGTAAATACTTATGATTGTAAAATTTCTGCTCAAATGACTAAAATAATCACTCAATCAATCAATTTATCAATTCAGATGCTAAAGTAAAAACATGTGTGCTATTTTCTCCCCGGTTTAGTTTAATGCGGTTTGGGCTGGTCTACTCTACTTTTCTCTACTTTTCTCTACTGTTCTCTACTGTTCTCTACTGTACTGTACTCTAATCTACTCTGCCCTTTTTGACCTTATACTGTCCCACTCTACTTTACTCCGATCTATTCTTCTCTGCCCTACTTTACTTTACGGTACATTACTTTACTTCTCTTGGCACAACTCTACCCTACCCTACTCTTCTCTACTCGGTTCTATACGCTTCCCTACTCTACTCTATTTTACTTTACTCGACTCGGCTCTACTCAGCTCTTTTCTTCTCAGATCAACTTAAACCTGCGTTTCTATAATGCTTTTAGACATGGGAATGTATCTGTGTGACCTACCCACCAAAATCATATACAGAAATTCCTTGGTAACCATGGCCTCCAGCAGCACTCTACCAGCTCGGCCTGGACAGAACAAGGGGCGAGCAGGTACTATAAAAGCTGAAACAGGGCTATAGACACAGTGTTGCTATAGTCCAAGTTTGAAATAAAAGCAGACCACAAAAGAAGGTGATTTAACATCTAAAATGATCTGTAATTTCATTTTAAACTGTATCGCAAGTCATGTATCACAAAGTTTGACGGCACACTTCTACACAACGCCGATATGCCTGCTTTTATTGTTTACCAAATCAATTGCAAACATAAACAACCCCACACGCCGCCTCTAATGACACGTTACAGAAATAAAGTTTGCCTTCAAAAAGTCGGGCAGGAGAATAATGTGCCGGCGTTCCACATGAATCGGCTGGAAACATTCAAATGCGAGGGAAGCCGAATCCTTCATAAAGCCAGCCGTATTTCCGACAGCTCGCGTTGTTGCTTCTCCGCAGAGGCACAGCTCATGAAAAATCACCAGTGCCATCCATCACCGGCTCTGCTGCTGTCCCACTCACACACCAGCACGGGACGCTGTCGGAGGGTGTTCGGGCAAAGCGGGACAGGGGGCTGCCAGCAGTAAGGGGGTGGGGAGAGCTACTGTATGTACACTCACAAAAAATAATGCTAATAATGCTAATAAAAAAATATATATATACTGTATATGTATATATTTTTCTCTTTGTATTAAGGACAGCTATTCCAGCAGAATAAAACGACAATACCATGACGTATTGAAACAAAAGTTGACAAATTGATAACCAGGGATCATAGCGAAATCTCTAAGAATTCGAAAATCATTTGAAAGTCTATACTTTTGTAATTCAACCTAACTTTTGAAACTTAGTGCATTGAGTTTTTTTGCATTTTTTTTTCTTCTTCTTTGTATGAATGTCTATTCTGTTTTTACTTGTTTGCACCAGGAGTTAAAACTTTCTCCTAGTTTGTGACTTCCTGTTTCTTACAATGGCAATAAAATAATAAATAATAAAATAATTTCGATCTTTATACATTGAACACATTTCTTAAACAGTTTGCAAAGTGCATAGATACATTTTCAACACACTTATTATGTCTGCCACACATAATGTAAACATCAAAATTAAATTAAATTACACCTTGAAAAACCAAAATAAATCTCATGTATAAAAACTAAAACATATTGAAGCCAATGTAGGTGAGACGGGTGCATCTTTTGGCCTTGTTTGGGTGTTTAAAAACAAGATTTCACACAAGGTAGCGATGAATTCCCCTTAGAAAAGTTGCTTGCTGCACATATAAAGTTGGAGACCTTGCCGGTTTATAAACACAGATTTCACCAACCCCAAATGAGATGTTTTGGAGCTTTTCCCATGTTCTTTAGCTCTTCATATTGCCCTCATTATTTTAAAAGTATGAGTGCTTCCTCCTCTACGTGTGAGACTGGATGTTTACTGGACACCGCTCTGCTCTTCTCTTTAATGAGGCAGAGAGTGTAAAATTCACCCTAAATACATGTGTTTGCGAGGAACGACAGAGCGACGGAGTGCCATTACGAATTTTAATGGAGGTTAACAAGCCATGACCAACATACCAGGTGAAAAGTCATCGCTTGAAGAACATTTCACGCTTTGACCATTTTCGCTTTGGTCTTGTAAGGTATTTTTATATTTATGCTCAACACGAAAAACATGATCATGAGTTATTTTGCTTTGGTGTTAAAAGTATAGCTATTAAATGGCATTGCATTTGAATGTCTCAAAAGTATTTTTTTACATTTTCCAACTTACATAAGTCCTTGATGTATATTTATGGTTTAGGGATTTATTTTAAAGGAGTTGAGAGGAAAATTTTAGCATCACATTATCCAGCATTTATGAAAGGTTTGTTTATAACTTATTCTGGGCATTTGGTTATTTTTGTGTATTTATTTTGTATATTATGGAGATAGAGGGAGGTATGGGACGGCACGGCTCAGTGGTGCAGCAGATAGAGGCTCGATTCCACCTCCAGACAACGTCTTTCTCGACAGAGTTGGCATGTTCTCCCTGTGTCTGCTTAGGTTTTCTGCTGAAACTAAAAACATGTACAATAGTTCAGGTTGAATGAGTATGTTTGTGACCATGGGACAACAGATGCAAAATAGTCCAAGAGTACAATCCAGAGAGACGTGCTGATGAACATGCACTGCCCCAACCAAACAATACGATATGATATATTTTTTGTTGACATGACATGACACATTTTTACTTTAATTAACATGGGTTTGTATGGTTGTTTTTCTGATAAATCTACCTGTAGTATAATGTTATAGTAGCATAGGGGTGGTAGGATTGCGTACCGCATTCAAATCCCCAACTGTAAACTTCACATTTATAAAACTGTTTCAAAACCAAAACCTTTCTAGTTCTTTAAAAATTGAGTTTAAATGCTCTATGATTTTGAAAGGTTTTCTATGACTGTATGGACCCCGACACAAGATTTCACATAAATTACCAATCAATGACATCCAAATGATTTCCAAAATAGTGTTTTGAGTGCTGTGCTTTATACATTGACGACTCCACTTACTCCACATTGTTTGGTCTGCTTTGCCGTCTGCATGAAAGGCTCTACTCTCTTCCACTTTGGCTCTTCCGACTCTCTGGAGCAAAACCAGCTAAAATTGCCCTGAAAATATATGACGGCACTAAATGTCTCCTCCTCTCTCTTTCCCCGGTGCTGCCCTGCTTATTGCTCTGTGCCGCTTTTGGGCACCTCTGCATCCCAAAGATGAGCAGATATTTTATTGTATATTTAAACTTAAAAATGTTGGGACCCAGACAATGCCATTATAGGGCTAAAGTTTGCTTTATTGTCAAAGAACCATAAAAGTTATCCACAAGGAGCTTTTAAACAGGTTGCAACCTATAGCTTCTTTGTCAAACCTAGAAACCTGGAGTTTTTTTGACTAAGACATGTTTATTTCACTAATCTTCTGCATCCACTCTACTCACAAGCATTCTAGACCGCACACGACTTCATAGGTGATCTAGAGCTGATTGAATATGCACTTTTTGCAATTGGCAGGAAATAAATAAATGCTTCAATGAATCGTTTAGAAGTATAGTAGGTGCTACAAAGTACACATAGCAGCAGTAGAACGCTCCATTGATTTAAAGTAGTACTAGAATTTAATATGCTGCTATCCAGAATATATAACTACAATATGTGTTTATAATATTTCGGGTGTTAATTTTGACATGTTCAGATGAATATGTTAAAAAAACGGCTTTGAAGTGGCACCTTTTCACGCATAGAAACGCTAGGGGGAGCCAAAATGGCGGCGATGACGTAGGAGAAGGGTATCTCACAGGAACAGACAGCAGTCTGGGCTGAATCTGTAGGAGGTTTCACTGTCATCTGAACAAGGTATAAACATATTTTCATCCGTTTTGTACATAATAGTGTGCAACTCTTTTAACCTTTTAGCCTTATTTGTGAGATTCAAGCTAATTAGTGTTGGACAAGTTAGCTAACTCTACTTGATATCATAAAACATGCTAACAAGGCTAATATTCGTTTTTACATTATGCCAGTCTCACTCTGGTTGCCTCAGATTTATTTACCACAATGTACTTTGTAATATTCAAAAATGCTAATCAAAATAACTTTTTTACTTTTATGAACAAAAAGCTGCAGAAGTTGAAAACATAGACTACATGTGATGCAATCATTGATAAAAATGCTAATTAAACCGTTAATAGGTATTATATATATAAATACTGTTTTAATGCAACAGAAAGTGATCGCAGTAAACCGGGAAGTAACTATTAACATTAATAGAACATTTCAGGACACATTTTCAGAGGATCATAGATTTAGGTTGAGTTTATATTTGGGTCACTCATCACTGATGTCCAGAATTCTTTGTTCAGTTTTCATGTAGTTCCAGAGACTTCTAGTTTTGAAGTAGCTAGCTAGCCTAACTGTTACTCGCCTAGTCATGGCACGGGAAAACCTTTGGGAACATTTTTTTTGCAGTAATTAAATAAACCTTTTGGTATTCATAAAAGTCGTATAAAAAGCAGAAGCAGACCCTTCGCCCTGTCAGTACATATTTTCTGATAATGACCTGCCTACTACTACCACATTCAAAATGCAATCTAACATATATGACATATTTGCATTGCATAAATCCTGTTCCCATGTCTTTTGATGTTTTGTAATGGGTGAAACAATGTGACAGTTGAGCACAAAGTCTTACATAAACCCCCAGTGTAGAAGATGTATCTGAAATGTCAGCTTTTGCCCTGAGTTTACCTTGCAATGTGCATGCTGCCCAAGTCTGCTTGTAAAATGCCTTTAAAAATTTTTCATATTCACGCTCTTTGGAATAAAAAAAAACAAAAAAAAAACAGGCAAAACACAATTCACATTTTATGATAAATCAAATAAACTTCATAACAGATGACAAAACTTTAATGATTTGTGTTCATATGCAATGTTCAACTGTCATTTCTGTTCACGTCCAGCATTTACCACAGCAGTTCTTGCATTTGCCTGTGGCACCTGAACATATGTTTGTACTAGAGGTCGACATATTTTGCTTATTTGCGCAAATGTTAAGGCTAAGACAACCCCAAGACCGTGCCCCTGAAGTCTAATTGAGATTTTACGGAATATAATTATCATGAAGCATCTAATGAAGGAGCACATATTCCCCAATGCAGCCAGTGTGGAGTCATTGACCAGGGGCATTCTCCGTCAATAATTCCTCTAATTCCTTTTGACAATGTGGAGTACAAGCAGGATTTGTCAATGCTGGTAGATGTAGTTTGTTATTCCTGAAAAAAGACAGGGTCTTTCTGTAGTGGTGGAAGCGCCATTTGTTGATTTCATAATAGAATATCTTAAAAACTATCTTAAAAATTCTTATCAATGGAAAATATTCAACAAAATAATATCAGACGCAATGAATACAGGGGGAAAGATAATACCACTCTTAAATAGTACATAGAAAGACAACAGATTCTAAAAACTTGGGGAGTTGAGGACCAATGTCAAAGACACATTATCCTTCGGAGCACTCGTAGTACCAAGATAGTACCATGATTTCAACGCTAGATGGGAGTAAAAAACTACAGTGTACCTTTAAGGCAGCTACTATTGCCGCAAATTTTTTCTCACCTGATCTTGTGGTGGCCTACAAAAACAAAACACTTTTTTAATTTGCAATAGGTAACATCCTATCTTTACGAAGGACAGTATAATATTACTTTTTTTGGTGTAATGCCTTACATTACAGCGTCACAGCAAAAACAATAATTACATTACTCCCAACACTGGTTCTATCTCATCAGCCCATTACCACTTCTTCTCCTCTTCTATATTGCATCAACTCATTCCCGTCTGTCATCCCTGTAAAATGACCAGTTCCGTTGCCCGAGCGCACCATCCATCCCATGATCCATAGCGTGGGGCTGGCGTGATGACAGTGCCTCTGATGGAACCTGCTGCCTGGGTCTCTGCTCTGTGAGGGATGTTTCCGAGATGGGGCTGGACGAATTTGGCAAAAAATCGAAATGCCATAATCACACCATTGTGGTTATATGTAGGTTTGTTGATTAATTATTAATTTGGTTTTACCTTTTTTTTGTTTATTATAATGTGATAAATAGTTGTGCCTGGGGGAGAACGATTGATAATCCATATTTAAGCCAAACATTGTGGAAGGCTGTTGTTGTAATCAAGATAGAGAAACAAGTTTAGATTGCAGTTATCTGATCATTCAATTCTCTAGTTCATATCATGGATTTTGAACTCATCCAGAAGCATTTATTGTCTGGAGAAGACATCTGGACTGTATTGTAGACATTTAAACTTTTGTGGTTTATCTTTAGTTATATAGAAAATCTGACTCTGAATGGGTTTCCTCTTTCATTCAATACAAAGTTGATCCTTTCAAAAAGAAAAATCTGAACAGGTTTAAAAAGATTTTCAGAAATGTAATGAATATACTGTAGTGGACTGTAGTGTTTTCCATTCCATTGCAAGATGCTATATGTTGCAAAACTAATCCAGGAAATATAATAAGACAAGATAAGATAAGAATTCCTTTATTCGTCCCACAGTGGGGAAATTTTGAATGCATATTCATTTTTAAAACTCAAAACAAATCCAGTGTTTGACCTTGGTCCTTGTACTCCCACGCCGCCAACTACACTTGTTTATGCTGTTCCATTAAGGCTAAACGCAATGCTGTTTTCTAGTGTGCTTTTATGGCTGCATTAATGGCTCCAACAATTAGGGAAATGGAACGGTCAGCCCTTCAAATAAAGGTTGTTTTCATGTTCTATGTGATGATGTTGTCTCGTTCATAGATCAAGGTGTTTTTTTGAAAGAAACACTTTTTAAGTGACCGCAATTATGTGGTGTGAGTTTGGTTAATGGAGCCACTTTCTGGAGATATTGTGAGAAGATAATTTCCGTTTTGAGAGAGAATATCGAACATTGAACTTTGAAAATTGAACCAGTAGCAGGACATACAGAGTAAAAAAAGATTAGGATATAAGCAGTAAATGTTATTGTAATGTACTGCATTAACTGTATGTAACGCACATACATTTCTTTGATCACAGACAACATAGATGAACATATTGAATAATAATAATAATGCATTGGTTTTTTATAGCGCTTTTTTGGACACTCAAAGACGCTTCACATGTCATTATTCATTCACTCCATACACAGTGGTGATAAACTACTACTGTAGCCACAGCTGCCCTGGGGCACACTGACAGAAGCGAGGCAACCAGTATGTGCCATCGGCCCCTCCGACCACCACCAACCATTCACACACACCAGCCTCATTCTAGGCAATGGGGGTGAAGTGTATTGCCTAAGGACACAACGGCAGTTTGGCACTTTACAGCCGCACCCGCCCCACTGTGGCATCAGGTGTTCCCAGAGGTGAGTGTCTTGCCAAGGACACAACGACAGCAGACATCAGTGGGAGTCGGTGGAGAAAGTCTTGAGGTTGGCTCGAACCCACGACTTTCCGGCTCAAAGGCCAATACTCTACCAAACTATAAAAAAGAATGTTATGTACCAGGTTTTACCATAGTTGCTGGACTAGTTGATCATATAATCTAAAAGACAAACTGATTGAGAGACCATTTACAATAGAACAATATGTTTCAGACTCTCCATTTAAAATACCACATATGATGATGATAATAATAATAATAATAATAACAATCAAAACATCACATAGAAAATAGGTAATTTCAGTACAACAGAGAGACACGCATAAACACACACGCATACACACATGCACACACGTACCTACACCTACGCCAATCAGTATGTTACTTAAAGTGAAGGCCCTGAATCAGGTCCTGTCGAGCTTCGGGCCGACATAGATCTTAATGTTTACAGCTGATAAGTTGTAGAGTCCACATTGTGTCCTGGTACAATATGGACTGCACAGTGATTCAAATTAAGTTTTCAATTTCAATTAGATTTCACAAATTGGTTTTACGTTACGGTGGTGCTGCATATATAATACATTGGTTTTATATACAGCACTTTTTGGACACTCAAAGACGCTTCACATGCTTTACATTCATTCAGTGTGCCACAGCTGCCCTGGGGCACACAGACAGAAGTGAGACAACCCTCTGACCACCACTAACAGTTTGGTACTTAACAGCCAACACTACAGTTGTTGCATTTTTCATATTGTATTATGCGTACGCCTTAGAGGGGTCCCGATGGTTCTTCTGTGCTTAGCTTGAGTAGTGTATTATTATTATTATCTTTTTGTTTATACATTTTTCAAAGCGTAGGCCACACAGTCAATATGGTAGTTGTAATTTTCTCCTGCCCTCATGCTGGCCTGTTGTTTATATTGAGTGCTTTGTGACGTTTGGCAATTTGTGTCTGAAAAGAAATGATGAATAGAAAAAATGCTTCTAATAAAAAAGTGGTAATTACTGTAATCAGAAAATAATCACACAGGCGCGGACAATTGATACAGTAGAATACCAAATCAAACCATTTCAGATTTTTTTTTTGGGGAGGGAGGGGTAATAATAAGACCAACAAAATATACATCAACAAAATATGGATAAACAAAATGCAGCAAATTAAATGACCAGATGCTTTCATTAGTATCCAGCCGCAGGGTTGTGTGAGTGCCGGTTGCTTTGTCTTACTCTGTCCTGAAATAGACATGAATTAAGCCAATGTCTATGTGTCATGTCCAATTTTCACCGCTTTTGGTTTGAATGTAATGGTTGTGATAGAATTCTAAAAAGTTCATGAGCTGTGATCACTGCGCTGTTCTTTTGGGAGGATTTCGACACAGATGGCAATTATAAAGTATTCATCTACAAGCTCAGACTGTCTGGCTACTCCAAACTGCAGTAATTTGTCTTGTTCAACCGTGGGACGAGAAAAACCTAAAGGCCCATGTTTTTAAAGATTATTTTCAGATGAAGCTTGTAGTGCATTTTTCAGGAGACTAATATGTGAGTTGGATTAAAGGATTCCCCAAGGGTATGTTTTATCCCCCTGAATGTGCTGTTTCTTTCTTAGATATTATAACGGTTTCTTCAACAATTTGGTGGATCACTTTTTGAATCTCTATATCTATCTGAAGCTTGCTCGAAATTTATCTACCTCATTTCCATCCCTTTTTCTGGGTGCACTTTTACCTCCAAACTGCATCTCAACCATTTGTTAAAGGCCTGCAATTAAAACAAAATCTAGGGGTTATTACTGCTCCAACATCTCAAAATTTACATTGCTTTCTTTAAGGAGTGACAATGAAAAAAATCCATTAAAAATACAAGGGCGGACACACAAACACGCATACACACAGCAAATGAAATGAACCAAAAAAACAAATATAAAGAATTAGTAAGCTCAAAAAAGTCTTGTCATTTGTGTTGGTAGAAGGGGAGCTCCCTTAGCCGTGATATCTACAAATAGGTAGTGTGTATAAATGTCAACTATTTCAATAATCTTTTAACTTGTTGCAGCCCTAATATCTTCTTCTTGAGTGTTCATATCTCGCCCTATGTATCTGATGCTCATTTAGATTCAGAATGGTCTCTCAGTTTGCCCCTAACTCTCATTTGTCTTCTGTACTTCACCCCGGTCCGTGAGCTCAGCACTTTTCTGCAGAGTTGGATCTGTCTGGAGAAAGTCGGAGTAATGTTTGGCCCGACTCCACTAATTTGATCAGCACAGCGGTGGAAGAATGTGATCCACGCTCCCTCTGCGAAGAAGGCATAGAGACAGCCCTTTGGTTATGTCATGAAGGCTCCCACTTACATCACGCTCTGTTCCCTCTCAGTGCCGTCAAAACAAGTCACTTTCTGCCATTTAGGCTTCGTTTGGGAAAAGTCAAGCCTCTCAGCCTGAAAATTTACTACTAAAATGTAAACTCGAGGATGGAGGAAAGTGACACAGCAGCACTTTAGAATCCTAAATTATCGTGATTGAGGAAACAATAAGCTGAACACATTTTTTTTATTGATAATACTTATTGTTTGTCTTTTGTAATAAAGAGCCTGAGTTTCTTTTTGACATGTTCGGCTCATCCATCCATTTTCTTCCGCTTCATCTGTTGCTGGGTCTTGGAGACAGCAGTTCAAGCACACCCACACACACACCTCCTCCAGCTCATCCAGGGGAATCCAGGGGCATTCCCAGGCCATGAGAAGGTTTCCTCCCAGTGGGAAAAATGCCAGATGCCCCGAGCCACCTCAACTGGCTCCTCTCGACGTGGAGAAGCAGCGGCTCTACTCTGAGCTCCTCAACCCTTGTACCCGCTATTTCATTCTTTTGTTCATTCAAGCTCATGACCATAAGTGTGGGTGGGAACGTAGATCCTATAAATAATTACATGTCAAAATGTGTAAACATGCCAGATGGGTTCAAATGCATAGCTTTAACCATAGAGCAGCTCCTTTTTGCACTAAATAATTGATGACTAAATCCATGAAGATGCAAAATAAGTTGTTTACCATTAAGACACCAAACTCAATAATTCAAATGAAAACAAAGTAGAGAATCAGTCAATCAGATGCTAATTTTTCTTTAGAACCAGGACCATAAATGTTATTCAAACATGCATTAATAAAAACTACAACATGGTCAAAAACTTGAAAGGGTCTGGTTTGGAAGTCTGATGGATGAACAAAATTGTATGACTCAAATCCGTCTATTGCATTCTTGTTTGTATTCTACACAGCTCTTTGAAGAATGGAAAGAGTAAAACTTTTCCCCAAACTTCACTTTGCACTCTCAGCTGTGGAGGGATGAATTATGACTTGACGTTTTGTAAATTTCTCGCCACAAACCCCAAATGCGTGTGGCTCTGCGGAGTGCATCTGCTGCAGTCGAAGTGGAGAGATAGTTATAGTTGAAAGCTTTCATTGTCTATAATGGACCGGCCCAATTGGTGGCAGGACCAGACGCTTTTGTGTCCGAATATTCCGGCACCTGTTGGAGTTAAAAATATTCACTTTTGTTCTGTAGTTTATTGGAAATGTTTATAATTGATGTACTTATGTGTTTATATGGGTGTGTTTTATGCTGCTGGACACCTGAATGTCTCCTACAATGGATCATTAAAGTATCTATTTGTGTATCTATCCATCTGTCTATCAACATAATAATCTAAGGCTGGGTTTTTGAATATACTTGTATGATTGTATTTCATGTGCAAAATGTATTCAGTTCCATTGTTGCATTGCATTGATGGCGGACCAATGAGTACTGTCAACTTATGTACATGAGTCTTCACATTGGTGTGCATTATTAATTACATTTTGGGATATTTGTGAAATACATGATGTGGTTGTTTTCCTTTACCTTTAAAACAGAAACATGGCCGTACCATCTAAACCTATATATTGGTAGATTTCTAGTTATTGTTATGTTTGAAGCATTGCAAACTGGTTAGCACTCATAGCTTTGTTTTCTTTTTCCATTTTTGAAGGCATTTGGTTTTCCTCGTGTATGAAGATTTGCTACACTGCAGTCTGGAAAAGTCTTATCACAATGTTTTAATTTTCATGTTTTTGTCAAAGCCTTGCATTGGCAAATCTCTGTTTTTCCTTCAGCACATTTTCACGATGAATGCAAATCAAGCACTCTTGGAAGCACAGGTTTCGACCAAGCCAAGCCAAAGTTGTGCTCTACTTTAGTATGATTTGTCCATGGTTTGTTTTTGTTGTATTTCTTATAATAGTATAACAAAGGCCTTCCTCACACTTTTCCTGGAGGGAGGCCTCCTTCTTTCTTCTATGTGAATTTTTTTTTTTTTTTCCTGCACATTATAAATCTGAACATTGCAAGGAGTAACCTTCAGAGAGTAGAGTTTTAAATCATTCGTAAGTGTCTCTAGTTGTGTGGCAGTTTGTACAGCAACTTAAAAACTATTAATTATGTATTTAAGAAATCCCTGTCAGCCTGTCACTCTGCATTGCTGTAAATGGCTGCAAGATGGCGCTGCAGTGTTGTGTGGATGGCGTTTGGCTGTGAAGAGTGTGCGCAAAGCGACTTTCGGGAGATGCCAAAGAGAGGAGATCGTCATGACTTGAGTGAGGCCCGGGCTCAGTATAGCAGAAGTAAACATTCTCCAACAAGATGGATCCATGCCTTTGCTGCACTCCTTGTGTGTGCTGCAGGGCCGTGTGTGCTGCAGGGCTGCCAAATCTCACCGTGAGACGTACACACACACACACACACGCTTCAACACCTTCACACGTTCACACACCACACTCCTAATATCACACAGGAGGAAAACACATAATCAGAGGCTTTATGACGCACAGAGAGCCAGCGGTCGTGAGCCAAGGTCCGAGCGCTGAGCAGGCTGTCCCTCTCCAAGAGCGCAGCACATGTATGCAGGGATAGCACTTTACTCACCAGATTAATTATGACAGATGTGATAAGATAAGATAAACTTTATTGTCTACAGGGGAAATATGCCGTGGGATTCACACAGATCTGTATGGAAGAATACAAATAAAAAGGATCATCACAGAAATAAACAGGAAAGAACTGTTTCTGTTTGGTCCAATTCCGCATCAAAATAAACAATAGGTCCTGTATAAAAACTGAAATAGTTCTTACTGCAGTGTGGCCGGATATTCATGTGTACCTACATGTAATATCCGCTCCAATTTTCATTTTTATAAACAATATGCAAATCTTATGCTGCATCAAATCCATGCATTCATAGAACTGTAATATTCAATAGAAATGCAGCATAAAGGCCCTGGCTAATAATACAGTATGTCTCCAGATCAATATGAAGCTGCATTTATTCTGAACTCTGGGTCAACACACATTTGCATTCATGAACTATGTAGAATGATTACCTTTTTCTGAAAATAGCTGCATTTGTATGTATCTTTGCATCCTGGTGTATATCCATGTACATCCAACCTTCAAACGGATCCCCATTTGTCCATCATTGAAAACTCAACTAAAGCTCTCATTTTATATAGAATAACACTTTTCTCTGTGCACTGGACTTGTATTGTTCAAAAGACAAAGGCATGGTAATGTACAAGACCCATCATATTCAGTTATTTTAATATTATATGCCATGGCAACAGATACAGTTGATATATTAAAATTGTTTTAATAGGCATATAGGAGGATTTTATATTTCTGGGTGAATCTCAGGACTATTAGTTCTCCCGATTGTTTTTCATTGTGGTGATACATGCTTGTCTAATAAGACCAGAGAGTTTTGTTCAAAAAGTGGAGAGGGCGGGTCGTTCCTAAAATTTCTGAAAATCTTCCTATATACATTTAGCAATTGCTTTTCTATCTATTTTTGATTTGTTTGCACATTGAGCCAAAGCAAATTCCATGTTTGTGTGACCCTATTTGTGTGTGGCAATACAAAAATAATTCAGATTCTGATCAACATAATAAACACACACTTTTGCGGATGCGATTTCTAGACCTCAATGGAATGACGGCGGTGGACTTTTACTTATTCCTTCCACGAAACCCAAGCGATTATCGAAGCAAGAGTATTTCAACATCTGAACAAAATGTCAAACAATTAAGTTTAAAAACCTTCTTTGTTCAAGTGTAAAAACTTAATATTCCATAGCTCCTCTGCAGCCACTTCAGAGACATATCAAAGATTCATGTCAGACTTCTATATTTTGTGCATGAGGCGTCTGACAATGAGGCTTTTACATAATACATCAGAGCTCCAGTCGGCTTCACCCAGACACCAGAACCAGCATATTACCTCGTGTGCCTTTAACTATTCATGCGCTCCTTTCTGTCAGATGTTCCACGCTTAATGACACAATGGTTTCAGAATGTTAAGAATTCGCCAGTAGATCCCATGCATGATTTATACGCACAGTTTGTTTTCTTAAATCATTTACATTGCGTCAACTTATTGTGGTCGGAATCCAAATCAAACAAAAATATAGCTTTTGTAGAGAGATCTATAGATCCTTCGAAAATGATGTCACTTTTGGTTTATGTTGCAAAGATTTCAAAGGACCTCACGCGTATGAAGTCAATTGTGATTATTAGATGGATGCTATACAGTATCTGCCAGCCACATATATTTTTAGTGGTTATAGGACTCATCTTTATTGTGGTAAATACTTATAAATGTACAGTATATGTATATTTGAATACTGCAATGTATATGCTTGAATTAATACAGTCAATCACTGAAAGACATGAGCTACAATTACGGCATAGATTAAGATTAAGATTAAGAGATCCTTTATTCGTCCCACAGTGGGGAAATTTCAGTGTCAGCATCACAAGTTATAGAACAGTAGGAAAGAGGAGCACATGGCACAAGTTAAGTGAAAAATAGCTGTACTAATTAAAATACAATAAAATCTCTTAACTCTAGCATCAATAACAAGTACTCATTGATGTGAAATGTGTCTATAAACGACTGAATCTAATTATACTCAGAAGCTCCTGCACAGTTTATACACAATGGGCAGCAGCTCTGATTGCCACCCCCCGACCCAGAAAAGAACTAATAAAGGGGTAGAACATTAATGCTGGAGTTGCTCAAAGTGCTGAAGATAGAACCAACAAGGCATTAAACTTATAAATAATTACTGTGCATTAAAACGAGAAAAGATACCTACAAACAACATACCAATTACCCAAAATCATAATGTGTCTCGTTACTTGCCAAAACTGGGGTGACTTTTTGACCGCTTCTTAAACCCTGCTACTTGTCTGAGCATATTGCAATGCACACAAAAGGGACACTTTAAGAAGTTCTCCTTGAAGTCAAACCAAACGAAGCACCGAACTGCGACACTTGATCCTAGCTCTGCGCAAAGTCTCGGTACATCGAGTCTAGAATGACAATAATGAGCCTCTGGCAGATGGAACTTTCTTCTCTGCCTGTTTGAAGTGCTGAGTGTACCCTAGTCCCTTACCTGAGAGCTATGAGCCCCGCAAACTCCCGTCTCCTGCAGCTTCCATTGATTGTTGTCATCTTTTATATAGGGATCTAGGCCCCTGTGAGTTTTGTCTGTTAAACATCTGAAACTTTGAAGCCGAAAGTCTTTGGGTTGAACATGAGAAATTACCCGCGGAAGAATGGATTGTGCATAAACTGAAAGCACAAATGATTTAATGTTATGAATCCCAATGTCCTTGTTGATGATTGTATTATATAAAGTCTTGTTTAGGCGTTGCAGCTGAGGATATTTATTCTAGATGCCTGTTTGAAAGTTCACACGCAATTTTAAAGGTGGCTCTTAATGCAAAATCTTTAACGAGCTTTTTACTGTGTCATATTTGATTTCCCTTTTTATTTAGTCACTAGAAGTTGTTGTCGGAGTACTTAATGAATGCAAATTAAGTTTAGGGAATCCTTATTCTCCTGCATCCAAGATAGAATTACTCAGGCGATTCATGTTTTCACTGTTACTGTCACCAGATGGCCTCTGATGGACACTTATAATCAACTGTTGTGCAGGCTTTTTGGCAATAATGAATAACACTCTGCTTCTTTTGTGCAGAAAAAAAAGTTGAATTTATATTTTAAAATGTTATGCATTTTCCTGTTTTGATTGGTTGTTAATTTAAAAGAAATCATACACCTTTTATATTTTGCGTTCTAATAACAATTCGTATTCAATAAACATTTAGATGCATCAAATATTGTTAGAGATATGGGACAAAAAGCCTTAATAACCATCAAATTATTTTGAAAAATATAACATTTATTGTATCAGGGATGCTCGCAAAGATACCCATGTACGCACTTTTTTTATTCACCTAGAGTACACTTAATTGTGCCTGTAAGAAAATGACTGTATGTAAGGCTTTGGAGCAGCATTGACATTTTATATTTTCAAATGATTAATCCATCAATAGTCCTTCAAAACATATTCCATAGGTGAACTATTGCAGAGAAAATGTAAATCTCCTTCAAGTTTTCATAGAATTTGCCATACATAAAAGTATGTACAGTAGGTAAGCCAGACCTTGGCTTGTCCAGCAAAACCCAAGAGAAAGTTTTATCTTGTCGGTGCAAGGACATATACTGACATGAGTAATTGAAATGGACTCTGAAAGGAAGATTTGTGAAGCAAACTCTTCCCTGCAAGAGCAAAGTCACTTGGTTTGCTCTTAGATTGACTTAGATTTCTATAGCTATACATTTATTGAACTGTAAATGGTAATCATAAACTCGACGTGCACAATTCGCAGAGGAATTGTTCACAGATACAGTAGGTCCAATGCTTGTTAGATATCACTGTTTTATGGAAGCAATAGAACGAAAATAGGTGAAACATATATTTACGGAGCACTTGAAGCCTTGAATGCAGCACTATTGAAACTTGCAAAGATATTTAGAAGTGTTAGAAGTTTAGGGTAAGATTAACAGTAAGTCGAAGGGACACAATTTTACATAACGACTAAACTTAAATACAGATCCAGTCTTTTAGATTTACATGGAATCTAGTAATGAATAAAATAAAGCTGTGACAAGTTAATTGTTTAATCGCACAGATTATGCAAAAGGTCTAATAACTAATTAAGTTATCAGTTTTTGAACCAAACATAGAACATGCTGAGAAGATGTTTAGACATTTCCTGACAGATAATTGTATAATATCTGCAAAATGTTTTTTCTAATCACACAATCTAATTTATAACGGGACATATCAATGATGTTGTCCATGGATACAACTTGAGCTTTATATTGGTTAAATACATGAAAAATCCCGCTTTTCAATTCACTTTCAAAAAAAGAGCAACTAATCAATTATTTTAGACGACATGGAGTTAAACTTAGATAGAAGCTGTCCACTATAGAATGTTGAATCTCCTAATGCGTTGTAGAACACTGGGACAGGCTCGCGGCTATAGTTCCCATTAGCATTCACCTACGGGCTCCTATCCATACCTCTCCAATCCTCTCCTCAATGTATCTCACTCCCCGCCATTTTTTTTTTTTTTTGATCTGCCTTTTCAATAATGAATGAAAGGCTCAGTTTTGCCATTCACTGGTGATTCCCCAGCTGCCCCCAGTCCAAGGTCGAGCGTTGGCAGCTATCAGAGGAGAGAAGAAAGGACGTCTGCGGACAGCTAGGACATTTTCAGACATTTAAGGGCGGGTAAAGCCTTGCCTGTCTAAGGCTAATGGGTTATTGTTGATTTAAGTGATAAAATTGATTATTTATACATGTATCTTTATTCTGTTAGGATGACTTTTGGATGTATAGTATCTTCAATCATTTATCCAAAGCACTGTTTTCTTTGTCCACTATATTGCAGCAAGTTCTTCAGCAAATTGTACATTTGGTGTTTACGTAAATACTACAACAATATACTGTAGCTATGCAGTGCAATGCGACTATAGTTCTTTACTCTCAAAACAGTTTGGTTCTATCTCTAGTTTTCGCACATAGTTTTTGTGTCTCTCTTTTTCAAACAGAAATGAAAGTGAAAAAGAATGGACCCCTTCCCTCCACCAATCAGCTTTCATCCCAAATTATGACTTTCACTGACTTTGACTTTTACAAGACTCTTTCTTGTAAAACTAAAATGTATTTGTCATGAAAAAAAACAACAGCCTGTGTGGAATTAAAAAATCAGTTAATCAGTTATCAAGTTTTGTGACCGCATGTGGCATTCTTGATAAGTGGCAAGGTGCATGTAGTGGCATGAGATAATGTATTGGACTCTGAATGGAAGATGTGTGAGGAAAACTCTTTCCTGCAAGAGCAGTGTCACTCGGTTTGGAGAGGGGACTTTTGACTTATATGCAAGATTTAATTTTTACTAGTTGCTATATTTGTTGCACTGTTAATTAGGAATTTTAGTGAGGAATTATTCACTGATATGTCCAATTCTGAGAAAGAAATACTGTATTTTGTAAGCAGTAGAACGAACATTATATAATATTTACTTGAATGCAACACTATTGAAACTTGTTTCAATTTTTGTGATATTGTATACCAAGTAAACCAACTCTTGCCAGAATAAATTAATTACATATAGATGTTCTATTTTAGCAATAAACCAGGGCTGCACAAAAACAGTTTTGCAACCGGAATCCAATGGGACGGTTAGACAAAAAAAGCCAAGCAAACTCTTATTATTGCAACTTTTTACACAAAGATATTCCCCTATTCCATCTCCGTTAGACCATATGCCTTGGAAACATCAAGGAATCACAGATGCCAGTTTGCAACGCCACCGTTTGCCCATCTGCAGAAATTAATGCCTTTTTGACAGATCCTAATGGGGAAAAGTGTGTCCCCAGAAGTGCTCGCCCGCCTACGTGTTGGTGAGATTTGGATTTCTAGCTCTGTGCGTTTGATATAACTGATTGGATTCCTTATGTCGTATAATATATGTTTGTCTTCTACTCTGGTTTTAATGAGACGCCAAAGTGAGGCTGAGAAAATGCTGGGATAAAAAGCAAATCCAGAATAATTATTTCGACGAGTTTCCGCTAGTCATTCAAAAGTATTGGATTTGATTTGTAGTGGGAGGCAGTTGTTTCCTGGTCTACTCTTTGTGTGTCATTCAAAAAGTTTGTAAAAAGTTATCATCTGGACAAGGGGACTGTTTTGAATGTCTCTGCATGTCTGAGTATCTACTGTACTTGCCATACATTTTTTGAAAAAAGTCCAGTTCCTGAATTATACTACCTTATATTAGAAAACAAAGCAAAGTAGTTATTTTTAGAAAAGTCTGCCACATTCAAGCATCCTAATAATTCTCACTGTGCAAAGTGTTGTTTCATTTTCTTACGAAAAAAAAACAAAACCCTCCCTAAAAATGATTGTAGAACACATCCCCATTTAATATCTTCCGCTTCATCCGTTGGCCGGGTCACGGAGGCAACAGTCTGAGCAGAGACGCCCAGACTTCCTTTTCCACACACACTTCCTACAGCTCATCTGAAGCAACCCCAGGCGTTTCAGTCCCTTCAGCATGTCCTGGGTCTTCTCCGGGGTCTCCTCCCGGTGGGACGTGCCCATCTAGGAGACATCCGGGATGAGCTCCTCACCTCATCTCTAAAGGAGCGCCCAGCCACTCTGCGGAGCAAGCTCATTTTGCCCACTTGTATGTGCAATTTCGTTCTTTTGGTCATTACCCAAAGCTCATGACCGTAGGTGATGGAGGGAACGAAGATTGACTGGTACAACAACAGTGTGATACAGTTTTGACTCCAGACACTGCCCCCTGTAGCCTGGTCGTACGACACCATAGTACAAATGACATTTCGTACTAAGGTCTGGAGGTGCTCCATTGAGCTCCGTTTACAGATAGGAGGGGTTACCTCATTTTGCAGATTGAAACGATTGGATATCTGAGTTTACGAGTCGTTAGCATTTAGCATTTAGCCTAGTCATCTCCTTTGCCGCTAGCGGAGCCTGTGGGGAGTAGCGCCACAATTTATTCTAGCAATTACATTTGCTAAACGTTCCTATTGCTCCGGCTTCAATTTCATGATAGAACCAGACTGGATCACTTTACTATCGCATTTTTCACCATTGCCAAACTACGACTTTCCGTTCGACGAAAACTCTTGACGTCACCCACAACTAACTACAACACCTGCCTGCCGTGCTCGCTGGTAGGTCGGGCGAAATTCAACCGGTTGTAATCGCTAACATAGGAGTAGATATATATGACGGCGGTAGAGAGCAAGTGGTGAAAAGGTGGTACTGCACCCTAAAATCCCCAGAAGGGGACGGCGCTCTTGAGCAAGTGGTGAAAGGTGTTACTGCACTTTGTTTTTCAAAGAGTTAGCTTCTGTTGGCCTGTGTGTGTGTGATAATGCTTTCACAGTTGTCTAAAGTGTTTTATGATCACGGTGTATTCTAAAACAAGCAGTTAGGTCCCTGTTAACGACACGTGTGTGTGTCTGATAGTGATGAGCGGTTGGGAGGTCGTACTAGCAAATCAGAATGGGTAGGTCTATTACAAATAAACTAATTAGCAGATGTTTTAATACTTTTATTTCATTTATACAGCACAGGTAAATTAAACACCAAGTCAATGCCCCTGATGCATAAATTAAATCAACTAAAGCTCCGTAAGTCGGTACATATACTAACTTTATATAACAGTTTTATGAGAGGTATATATTTTTTTTTTCTAGAGCAATTCTTATCACGCCGCAACGGACACAAAATAACTAATCACGGGGATGATGATAAAAGGTGAGTTACATATTATAATTTTTATAATGATAGTGGTTATAATTTCTTCTCACTATTTTAGCTCATCGAGGGGTGACGAAGACACAGAGAATCAGCCCTCAGTAAACCAGGATTTTCAACATAATCGATTTTATAGCGACACTCGACATTGATGCCATTATACGCGATGAAGGTATACCAAACAACGATCAAGATGTATTAAACGCAGGAAACACCATTCCCGGACCGTGAGGAATACTTTGAACCTGGACACGCAGCAGCTCCTGATGCAGCAAAAGGGCCTGTAAAGAATGCTTTAACACCAAAGGTGAATACTCTACAAGAAAACACACATCTGTTAAATACCAGTAGTGAAAAAACTTTTGTGAAAACAGAGCTCTCCAACATACGTGAGGAATTGAAGTCAACCAAGGCACGTTGTATTAGTGCAGAGCTACACACAGAGAGGTGTCTAGCAACTCTGAGCCAGCAAGTAAAATACACAGAGGACCGTATACTTAACGAAATACATCAGTTAAAGAGACAAATTCACCATCTTCAAACTGAGCACGTAAAAGTTACTAAACAAGTGTTGGTGTTGCAAAATCAGCGTACAAACGCTACTATACACAGAGCTAAACTACGCGCTAGAGGCCAACGAGCCCCAACTACAGACCGCGCGCGCTTCAACGAGAGGTCCTACAATTGCAAACTCAATACACGAAAGCCTCTATACACAACAGGGAATTAGAAACAAAAACCTTACGCGGGGAAATACAAATTCAAAATTTGACTACTGAAATCAACCACCTTAAAAACACGGGAAACGTGAATAGCTTGATAGAATTGCACAAGTGGATAAACAAGCGAGCACGTCATATAGCGGCCTGTTATAGAGCAAATCAATGAAAAACACTTCTCATTGAAAGCCATCGAAAATGCTTACGATTGTGAAGCACACTAAAAGACCTAACGCTACAACACCCTCTCAACTTCCTAAAAAATATAAGAATTAATTATGGTCAGCGCTCTAAAAACACTTATGCATCAGTGGAACGTTTAATTCGTACTAATTATCAAACAACGGTAACACGTTATCCGATGTATTGATCGACTAATTCGTACAAATCATCAAAGTGCATCCCATGCTGCAGAACGGATAATAGCATCCGACCATAGCTGAAAGGGCTTCGCTAGCAGGACATTACCTCAAAATGCTGATAATGTTTAACCATGTCAATAAGTAAAGATACTATCCAACCCACAATACAACAACCTACAAACAACTGTGTAGGTATTAATAGTGTCAAACTATAGAAATGGATACGCGCAAAATGACGAACCACCTACACGCAGCTCTGTTTTTAAGTCGACACAACAATGTTTCAAGAAATTGTATAGTTCACACAGAGTCAGACCCCCTGGAGGGTAATGTTAATGAGGGTAACGAGACCATACAAGTGGGTGGTGTTGTAACAGATTACTGAACAAAGTGATGTCCCTGCTAACGTACACATCAGGTGGTGAGGTCCATGTTAACGTAATATCTGAGTTTTAATACCACGGTAATGTCTGAGCACATTGATTTTCGAGGTATAGACCTACAGATTACCGTAAAGGCTTGTGAAAGAGTAAAATGAAAAATTAACAGGGTTAATAACACAGGCTGTAAACAATGCAGAACAAGGATGTGTGATGAAAGTTGCATTACGAGGGCCCTTGCTTAGTGACGATATTCAAGTTATTTTGAACTTGACAATAACTACATTATTGACCATTTTCTAGTGAAGTGGGAAATGTGTTCAAAGTAACGGCCACAAGTCCATTATAGATGATGAAATGGTCATTAATTGTGATTAGGCTCAGTCACAAAGTGGGGTGTGGTCTCAGCGGCTCATAATTGGTGCTGTTAGCCTACGACACAATATTGTAAAGGAAGGTAAATTCTTTATAACCCTCTCCAAATACGAAAAATGCATTGTGTTTCGCGATTTTTGTGTATAGCCTTGCATTTCATGCGAACTATACCCATAGTAAATTATCGATGAAAGCAAAGTGTGGCAAGCGCAGTTTGGTCTGTATCAACAACAAAGTGACACAGATTGATGTGTCAAAGTTTGAGAATCTGTTTGAACAGTAAAAAATTGTTGTTCGTCATAACAATTCCAACCGATCTAATCGTCTTCAATATTTGAAACACAGGATAGAATGCACGAATGCCACAATAGCCTTATATCCTTTATGAGAATCATTACTATCATATAAAAAAAATAAAACGGGGTTCTTTGGGAGTCCCATATGTGTGCAAATACTGTCTCAAGCCAACGGTAGTAGTTTGCACCATCCTGGTAAATACTTTGTAACATCTGTTACACACAGTGTGGGACATCAGGGGAAAACATGCAAAACAATTAAATGTCAGAATGTAACCGCATCTGTAAATCTTCCCACTGCTTTAATCAGCATAAAACTCCTTGTGTGACCCCGTCCACGATAGAATACCTTGCTTTTTCTGTGACATATTGTGAAGATATGTAAACTTCTGTATCAAAACACAGACTAAAAAAACACCGTGGTGTTGATAACTGTTCAAAAATGCATCCACTGTGATGCTGAGCTCCTGAAGGTGGTGAAATACAATGCACTTCAGTAGCTGTTACATCAAGCCTTTAAAAGTGGTTCAAGAGAGACAACCAACCTACATTTTTTATGATTTTGAGACAAGGTACGATTGGTAACAAGCATGTCCCCGTGTTAGTCTGTACGCTTGATCAGGGATGGTGATAAATATAACTTTTCACACGATGGTTGTGTTAAACGAATGTTGAAATATTTTAGAACAACCACCAAAGTTTCGTGATTACACATTCATAGCACACAATGCAGCGGCTTTCGACAACTATTTAATCCTAGAAGAGTTCGCGAGACAGGGGCTAACCCCACGTCTCACTGTGAGAGGATCACGTGTGCTCTGCATGTATGACAAGCGACTTAGACAAAGATGGCTGGACTCGAATCAGTTTTTTGCCTATGCGTTTAGCACGTATACCTGAAGCATTAGGGTTTTGACGACCTAGAAAAGGGTCATTTCCCTCATTTATTTAACACACAAAGAAATGAGGTGTTATATAGGCCCCTACCCTGAACCAGCCTGTTACGGTGCGTGACAAAAATGGATCAAGGCAGAAGAAAGTTAAATTCAAACGAGTGGTATGACAGGGTGACATACAGATTCAATCTACAATTTGAAAATGCAACGCTATTGTCTCATGGACGGTAGCCTGTTCTCAGACGTGGCTGTCTGCCTCTACCGTGAAATGTTAATCTCTGGAACAGAGAGAGGTGTATCCGTTACACGTTTGTAACTCTCCCCAGTTATTGTGATGGGGTGTTTACAGAACCGGTATTCCTGTGAGAAAAACACAATAGCTCTACATATGGACGGTGTTTAACGGGGCCATACAAGTGTTTCTCGAACGGATCAAATCAAATGGCTCGAATACTCGTAAAACCCACAGGGTTAACAATACAACACGCTCTCAAAGGGGGTGAAAAGCAAAATTGGCCCGCTAACACGTAGAGGCTATAACCCCTCTACAAAACACATGTTACGTGTTTCTTTGGGTGCTTTATTCAGTTCATGGAAAAGTGTTACCCAGCCGGGAGGGAGGAGATCACTATCTAAAAATGATCTTTTTGTTGATCCTCTACATTGCAACCATTGACAAAATATAACACCTGATAGGTCAATCCAATGTGGTAAGTCATTGTGGAATGTGAATGGAGAAGTTAACTACACAGATGCTTCTGTGAAAGAATTTCTCAAAGATTACACAAAAGTCCAGAGCGTTTTTAAATTCCACGTGATGCTCTTTTGGTGGTTCGTTCAAATGCCATAAAGGTATATTACAAGGTGTTCTGACGGTGTAAAAAATAATTACTATGATTACACGAAGTTTATATCCCGTCTGTTACCAAGCGTGGAAAGGAATACCCCATAGGTCACCCACAAATCATCATGGTGATTCTTTGAACCACTAGAAGCGGATTTGGATTTGTAAATTGCGTAGTATTGCCGCCTAGAGGACTGTTACATCCTGTGTTACCCCATTAAAATGCATGACAAGCTGTTTTTCATTCTATGTAAAACATGCGCCACAGAATTGAATCAATGATGCCGAGTGTGATCACACTAGCATCAGAACGAGAATTCACCAGGGACTTGGGCCTATTTCCGAAGTGCTAAAAGCTGTAGAAAAAGGTTACATTGTACAGAAAATTCACGAAGTGTGGCATTTTGCTGAAAAATCAGATCAACTGTTTAAAGGCTATGTCAAAAGTTTTTGAAAAGCAAACAGGAAGCAGTGGATATCCTGTCATGTGAAAACACCCGAGGAATGAGGAGAAATACATTGCCGAATATCACGAACGTGAAGGTATTTTACTGCGATCGTCACAACATTAAACCTAATAAGACGCGACGGAGCTGTAGCAAATTGTTACTGACTCAATTTGTGGGGTAAATTCTGTCTAACGTTCAAATCTTGGGCATACAGAGATGGTGACAGATCGCCTGCGCGTTTTATGCAACTTTCATGTTTTCTGATCATTTTGAAAGTCATCCCAATTCCACTTCATTTCCAATGCTATGGCTATAGTACAGTGGCGCTATGCTAATGGGGTCCGTCAGTCGCATGGCAGAATAGGATTGTAACATTTTCATCGGGGCCATGACAACATCCTACGGAAGGCTCATGTTATATGAACTTCTGGACAAGCTTCAAGACAGAGTGCTATTTGTGATACAGACTCTGTCATATTCACAGCTAAAAGTGGTGAGTGGATCCCACCCACCAGGGGGCTTCCTAGGTGATTTGACCTGATGAGCTCGGCAGAATGGAGACAGCATTACTGAATTTGTCTCAACAGGGCCTAAAATCGTATTGCCTACAAGACGGCCCTAGGGGACAAACAAGTCAAATGCAAAGGTGTGACTTAGAGGGGTGCAAAATGGTAGATGGACCGTGACACACGACTCTCTCTAAAAGACTAGTGTTAGATAAATTCATGGCTAATCGAGAGACGGTATGAACATCTGATAACAGTATCTGACACGATTACCAGAGATAAGACCACGCTTTCATCCTCAAAACATGCGGTCACTTGTTAAAGAACTGCGTGGGTGACATACGACAAACGTCGCTTGCTCGATGACGTACTCTGACAAAAACCCTATGGATTTTAATCAGAGCTTTTTGAACGAGGCTCACAGCATCCTTTTAGTTCTGTTATTTAGTGGGCCTTCAAATTGTGGCAAGACATATTTTGTTTATAAGACATTATTGAAAATGCTGACGCTTTAATATCCCACAAAATGAAAACATTGTATTACATATATTCATGCTGGCAACCGCTCCTATGACGATATTCTAAAATACGTAATGTCAACTTCCATCAAAGACCCTCCCAGAATCTTTAGCAGATGACACATTTGTTACCGCCGAGCAAAAAACAATCTATTATAATCGACGACTTGATCCGAACGATGCTTCAAACAATTTGGAAGTGCAAAATGTATTCACCAAATATGTCCATCATAGAAATCTTAGTTGCATTTATATGGTCCAAAATTTGTTTGTGCAGGGAGAAAAGCAGTCGCACAATTAGTTTAAACACAAACTATCTAATACTTTTTAATAACCCCCGGGACAGATTCCCACAATATCTCTTACTAGGTAAACTCAAATGTTTCCTAACAAAATCCAAATTTTTTCTAGAGGCTTTTTTAACGACGCTACAAACAGACCCTACGGGTATCTTTTTAATCGATTTAAAACTAAAAACGCCTGATCACTTTAGACTCAGAACGAGTCTGCTTTCCGTACAAAGTAGTTGTGTATATACCTAAAAAGGGCAAAAAGTAATTATGTCGACACGCGTGGTACGAAATTTATCTTTGCTACAGTTGTTATATAAAGCTTCGCCCAAAATGAGGAAGGTTATTCTGACTAAAGCGAGTCCGGACCTTATTTAACACCCTGTCAGAGCTAGCCATTAACGTGCTCAGTGGTAAACATACCTCTGACTACGAAACTGTATAAGCAACTTGAGAAACAGAAAAAAGTTTATTAGAGTTATCAGTAACAAAAAGTTAAACGTTTTAAGAAGAGAAAAAACCCTTGAAATCAACAAGGTGGATTTCTACTACCGCTTTTGGGAGCAGCTATACCGTTTATAAACGAGCCTCATCACCAGTCGTTAACATGGAATATACGGAAAAGTGTAATTTGGTGCCGCAACAACAGCTGGATAAACTAACGCACCAGGGTCATGAAAAATCCATCGCACACAGGGTACAGACAGAGTTGGACGAACTGTGAAAGCATTATCACACACACACAGGCCAACAGAAGCTAACTCTTTGAAAAACAAAGTGCAGTAACACCTTTCACCACTTGCTCAAGAGCGCCGTCCCCTTTCTGGGGATTTTAGGGTGCAGTACCACCTTTTCACCACTTGCTCTCTACCGCCGTCATATATATCTACTCATAGGGACTAGGATACAGACGTTACATGCAGTGAAATGATGATTGAATGGAGTGTGCGGATGGCTAAGGCCAGGCTATGCCCCCGGTTCACCACAACGGTCCGATACAGCGACCGCATCACTGCGCACGCTGCACCGATCCGCCTGTCAATCTCACGCTCCATCCTTCCCTCACTCGTGAACGAGACCCCGAGATACTTGAACTCCTCCACTTGAGGTAGGACCTCTCCACTGTTGCATAATTAAAATGTTGTATACTAATGATTTTGAAAATAGGCCCTCTGAAGAAGGTGCACGGGGAAAAGCCCCAAGGACAAAGGAATATGCACTCAGGAATCATAGAGATGACCAGCTTTCAAAACGGGACAAATTATTAACTCCAGGAATAAACAAATGCTCTCTCCCACTCTGGACGAGGGCAAAAGTCCAACACAATCAGGCGCCCAGTGGTGGGGGGCATTGTTTGCTCAGGTGGAGAGGGAAGACCAAGACCGGGTCCAGACCAGGGGCCAGACCAGTCCCAGACTGTGACGTCATCGGACCCTTTGATAGAAACTGCTGGGAGGAGATTGGCAGTCAGTCAGCCGAGGGCCAGGAGAGAGGGACATATATAGTTTTAGGAGCACTTTTTGTTGAACATTCTGTATCTGATTGTAAAGATAATTAAATGCAGATGTTAAACGTGAAGATCTCTTGTCTCGCTCTTGCATCGATTTTGGATACGTCAGTCAAAGGGAATTATTGACTTCATTTTGGTGAATCCCGACGTGATCGGGGCAGGAGCGGGACAGAGATGAGCTCAGTTATAGAGACTGGATTTGTGGGTTTGGAAAAATCTCTCTGCTCTTCAAAAAGGTCGCTTCTAAGGTAAGCGGATCACAGTTTTGGAAATCTGCACATTGTTTTAAATAGAAGAGAGAGAGATTTTGGCTCGACAGATTGCAGCGTGGCCAGGCGACCGCCGTGACGGGGCGTTCTATCGGACGCGATAGAACAATAGTCAGGTTTAGACGTTTTAACCTTGGGGGAAGCATGGGTCCCTCCAAAGAAAACAGAACAGATGATGAAAAGAGCCGCAGGATTTATAAGTGCAAAAGAGGCACACCTTCGTGCAGAGAGGCACAAGGGAATTAGTGAAAAAATAGGAATAGAATTAGAGAGATAGGGATAGTTAGGGTCAGAAGTTATAGGATAATAAAAACTCCATATCCCCCGGGGGTGGGGAAAAGGGCACAATTAATTTAAACAGAAGAAAAGCCAAGTATTTAAAATGTGGATTCTGATAATAATGATCTGATTAATGAGGAAAAAGAGAGCCTCTTGGCTGTAGTATACGAGTTTCATGTGAAGAAATGACAAAAGATCAGTCTGGGAGTTTTTCTCTTGTATTCTGATGTAATGTTTCGATAGTTACAGAGAATCAGAAAAAAAAAAAGATTCTGCTGGAACTCTCGATACATTAATCATGTAGCAAATGGTAATGTTTTCCATTACTGACGTATTTAAGGATAAAATGTAAAGTGTCGTTTGACGTGAGAAAAACTTTTACCACTGATTTAGAACCTTGTCACGAGAAAAACGAGAAAAGTATTTGACTCCATGCTTCCTTTGTTCGGGAGGCCCCTCCCCTCCCTCGTTCTGTCCTCTCTCTCTCCCCTCTCTCTCTCTCTCTCTCTCTCTCTCTCTCTCTCTCGTGAAGAAAGAATTTTTTGTAGAAAATTACATTTATACACACGATAATGTTACTGACATGGAGTCATAGGATCACAGAACTTTGAGTTAGATTATAAAGAGGCATTATTTTATTTTTTATCTCCAAGGCGTCTAGACAAGTTTTTTTTCCCTACATTTTGGTGATATAAAAGTTAGAATGATCTTAGAGAGCATTATACTTTTGGAAAAATAGGGCTTAGGATAGTAGTTGAATGCAGATTTGGTTTTCAGAATTTAATGTTTAAAATGTTAATAGTAATTATTTCATAGGTTTATTTTGAATTGTAATTAATCATTGGTTTGGTATGGTAATTAACACACTTGTTTGTGTTTCTTGTTTGTCTGTTTTTTCCGAGAAAACTTCTGTCTGTTTCATTTGGCCAAAAATCGTCCCTGCCACAAACCACAACCGAGCATCATCATCATCATCAGCGTCTCCCCCTCTCCCTGCGGGTCGCAGGGGGCAGCATCGGCTGCAGCAGCTAACAGGAACTCTCGAAGAAGACTCCTCCTGCCTGTGAGGAGGCAAAGAAAAGACCGCAGACTTTTTCACAAACTGAGTGTTGTCCCATCCACGAAACAGAAGGTGGCGGTAATGCGAAGAATAGGCCGCCAACCGCCGGAAAACCAAACAAGAAGAAGAAGGACACGACACATTTGGGTGCGTCAGATATGAAAGAAGAAGAAAGACATTATGAGGAAAAGTTATCGGAAGAAGAAAGAAAGTGATTGTTGAAAGAAGAAGAAAGACATTGTGAGAAAGAGTTATCGGAAGAAGAAAGAAAGTGATTGTTGAAAGAAGAAGAAAAAAGACATGGAGACAAAGACATTGGACACTATGAGACAAAAGACATTGAAAGACGCCATGAGTAAAAGAAAGACATTAACGGACATTTGAGACGTGGCTGGCCTAAATGAGACACACAGAAGGTAAATATACAGACAGGCAACAAACGCACAGAGACATATTAAGACATATTTACACATTTAGCTAGGTCATTCGTTCATAACACCACATTTAGCTGCATGAAAGAATACAGGACAATCGTTAAAATTAATTAGACTCTTGCTTTAGCATGAGACACAAGGAGATTAGAACAGCAGTATATTTAAAGTAGAGGAGCTCTATTATTGAAACTAGTATTATTTAAAGTTATAGACGCGGAGAAGTTTAGAATTATTGATTTTGACTGCATGATCTTGGTAATACGGATATTTAAAGCAGTGTTTTCAACCTCTGAACCGTGGCTCGTTTCTCATTTAAGAACAATCACATGCACAGATGAAACTGGTGCTAGAAAGAGAACTGCAGCTTTTAATGGACGTTGCATTTAGTACAAAATGGTTTGTTCAGACAATTAAAGTTTGAAAAATGATTTAAAGCATTTCTGAATTTTGGCTAAAGGTGATATTGGATCATTTCTGATAACACATAGACGCAACACTGTTCATTGGTTGAAAACAAAGATGTAGGGACATTTTATGAAATCTTTTATGACATGTTTCTCTTCCAAATAGCTAAATTAGAAACAATTAGGACAATTATGTCTTTGATATAACTGTTGGCAGTTTATCTGAGACATGATTGGCGCAAGTACACACACATAAAACAATGGTCTTTTCTCCACATGAACGTGAAACAAAGGTGAAGTATTAAAGTTTGAAACTAATTTACATTTTTAAGGAATCCGAACTGGCTTTAAAAAAAAAAGGGAAAAACATTTATTGCACGTGCATGAGTTTTTTTTTTTAAGTAACAAGAGCTCATTAAAAATATAGGGGACACAGTTTGTGACAAGCCCGAGTAAAGACCACGTGGTTTAAACACTAAAGTTTGAAATGGATCCTTTTAGGAAAAATCTCTCAAAGCTTTGCATGTTCTGCAGGCTCTGAAAGTTGCAACTATAAAATAGCTCATGAGACAATTGTAATTGGACATGGAAAAATATAACAAAGTTAAAATTACAGGCCTCTTGTGTTGTCTATATGTTTGTGTATGTTATATGTTTGTGCGTCATGTCCAATACACTACGTTGACCTTAACAAACTGGACCAATACTAACGTCGGCCTGTGTGAGTGGGATGTGAGTGTGATGTGAAATGAGGAGTGGACGAGGAGTGCTGAACGGAGAATGGAATAACAAAAGTTTTCTGTAATGTTTTAATGTGATCATGGAATAATTATTTTTTGTCAACAGCATACGGTGTAAGTACTAGAGATTCAAAGATGACAAGCTTTATTGAACAGGTGTAAAAGTGAGAGTACTCTGGGATGAGTACTCTGAGAAAAGTACTCTGAGAAAGTACTCTGAGATGAATACCTTGCTGAAGGTACTGGGAGCCCCTCCCTCTGCTGTTTGTCCGGACAGGGATTCGGTCCAACCGCAGTGAGCGGTCATTGGGCGGAGGACAACTTTGGTTTGTAATTCACATTTAGGGGAGTATAAAATTAGAAACATACATATTGTTAAGTCTGTATTTGGCTACAGCCTCTGCCCTGATGCCACACACCGTCTGTCAATGCAGTTATGTTTTGCCTAATTGGATTGATTGACAGGCTGCACCATGCGAAGAGAGGGAAGTGGGCGTTTCTTGTGTTCTAATGTTTCTTTTTCAGATGAAAGATAAACTGCACCTGCTTCAGGGATAACACAGTAGTATGGATCATAAGGAAATGAGCCTCTACTTTGGCACCAAAGCCCACAATATGAATTGAGGACGATCCGGGAGGAACAACAGGATTGGAACAGTAATCTACACACACACACAGATGCATGTTTTATACTTTGGACCACGACCAACAGAGGGGAGTATTGTATTGTCATAGGTGGTCATGGTCCTTAACCTTCTAAATCATTAGAAAGAAGTGTAAAACATATATTTACAAGAACAAATAAATAATAGAAAGGGCAGCCTAAAAAAGCAAAATGGGAAAATTATTAAGTAATTTTCGGAGTTGCCAAAATGAAATAAAATTCTATATTTGTCCCATAGTGGGGGTATTTTTCTCCTTTTCCTTTTCCTTGGCTTTTTTCTCTTTGGTCTTTTTTTTAAAACTTTTTTTTTTCTCCGCTTCGTTCCGCTTTCATCGCGGGTCCTCTCTTGTTACCCCGATTATTGTTTGCGCTTTCTGCCTTTATATTTTAACTCGACTGCTTGCTATTTTCCGTTGGTCTTTTATCACTGTTTCCCTGCGCTCTGTCCCTTTCTCTGTCTTTTCTCCCGTGCCGTTCTTTCTTCCTCTCTGAGGCACCGAAAGTCTTTCTTTTGGGTCTCCCTCCGGTTTTTAAGTTCGGGTCTCTCTTCGTAATGTTCTTTTGGGCTGTCTTGTATGTTGTTTACTCTCTTCTCCCTGCATCTTCTCTTTTCTTTTTCTTTTTATTTCTTCTTTCTTTGTGGATTCTTATCTATTCCTCCTATGTCTCTCGATTGTTTTCTCTTTTCTTCTATACCTTATCCGTTCTTTGCTTTGCTTTCTCCGGTTTTTATTTTTCTCTCTATTCGCCGGAACGTTTTCATCTCCATACCTTTTCCCTTTTAACGGTTTGATTCATTTTCCTTTTTTTACTCTTTTTCGCATTTCCTTATTTTCCTACTCTTACTTTCTCTTTTCTCTCACTTCTTTCTCCTTTACTTTTTCTGCTGTGTTCATCGGTAATACTCCTTTCACCATCGTTTTCGTTTTTTTTCTTGTTTCTACTCTTTCTTTTTTCTCTCTTAATTCTTTTGTTTTCCTTTGGTTTCTTGCTTTTTTTCTCCTCTTGCCTTATCTTTTTCGATCCCCCCTCTTCCAGTTTCTTCGTTTTTTTTTCTAGTCTCCGCTTCATTTCTAAATTTAGTGTTGTGCAAATTTAAAAGGAGAAATAATAGCGCTTATAACATCAAACAGATCTACTCTTTAAGATAATAGATCATACAATAATAGAATAGAATGAAATAGTCTGGAGCTATAATGTCATTGGATTCGAGGAGCTATAGGTTGAAAGGTCGCTAGGAAGAGGTGTCAGAATAAACAATAGTAATAATAGTTAGACTAGTGAATAATCAAAATAGTTCTATTGTGGAAATAAGTATCAATAAGGTCAAATTGTTCTAATAACTAAAGTAAAAAGGAATCAAATGGAGTCAGATTTTAGATGTTTTCTGTTTTCCACATCTGTAGGAACTGGTGCAGAGGTGTTTATAGAGAGTAGTATTAAAATGCAGACATAGAACGACAGGCTTTAACACAATTTTAAATCTAAAAATAGCTCAAATATAACATTGCTCTTGACGCAGCCTCTGAGCTGCTCCATTGGAGAACAGGTTAAATGTTATTGTTTATTACAAACAGCTGATGTATTTACACATATTAAGTTTGGGACAAGTCTTTAAACAGTTATAAGCAGCGGACAGAAGCCATGAATGTGCTTTTGTTTATTAAATAATTAAATGCATAGCCTTATAATCGTAGAGAACGTTTTAAAATAGTTAAAATCCCTTTCAGGCAACTTGATTTAGATGTATGTCTTTAATATTGGAGAACGACTGTGTTGTTTTTGGAATTGTCTGAAATACAATACATAGAATAGTGATTTGCAGAACAAGAACCAGCCAATGAAAAATCGTCTATTGCCAATGCAATTGTTACAATCAGAACTCAAAAATTGGGAATATGCTTTGGCTCAAACTACAACCAAGATTTGGAGTCACAATAGAGTGTAAAATAGATAGATGCTTTCAAAAAAAAAAAAAAAAATAGAGATTATTTTTAGACAGGGCCAATATCAAACGGTAAAAAGACCATTTCCTTCATATTATGTCCAAAAGTAGTTACTTCAAAAGTAGATAATGTTCATGAGTGTAGCCTAGATTAATGTAGCTTAGATTAATGAGATAGATTAGAACCAACAGAGATTCAAAAACATTTAAAAGCATTTTGGTTAATTTGAATATAGCACAAAAGTAGATATTTAGGTAGTTTTGAGAATTTTAAGAGCTGTCGATTTGTCAGCAACAGATTAGAGAATCAAAATACCGTTGTATAGGGACTGACCCCAGAGAAACCTGCTAAAATAGATTAGCTCCTGTAACGATAATACCAATTTGATTAATGATGAAGAATCAGAATGACACAGCGGTGGTCATCAAAGAGTTTTGTGAAGGAATGTTTCGAATGTGGTTTTGTGTTGTATTCTTTCTGTATTGGCTCTTCACAGATATCAAGCCTGAACTAAGCACAAGTATGGATGATAAACGACGATGTGGATTGTGACCTGATTTTTAATCAGGTCAAAAGAGGGAAACTGTTGCATAATTAAAATGTTGTATACTAATGATTTTGAAAATAGGCCCTCTGAAGAAGGTGCACGGGGAAAAGCCCCAAGGACAAAGGAATATGCACTCAGGAATCATAGAGATGACCAGCTTTCAAAACGGGACAAATTATTAACTCCAGGAATAAACAAATGCTCTCTCCCACTCTGGACGAGGGCAAAAGTCCAACACAATCAGGCGCCCAGTGGTGGGGGGCATTGTTTGCTCAGGTGGAGAGGGAAGACCAAGACCGGGTCCAGACCAGGGGCCAGACCAGTCCCAGACTGTGACGTCATCGGACCCTTTGATAGAAACTGCTGGGAGGAGATTGGCAGTCAGTCAGCCGAGGGCCAGGAGAGAGGGACATATATAGTTTTAGGAGCACTTTTTGTTGAACATTCTGTATCTGATTGTAAAGATAATTAAATGCAGATGTTAAACGTGAAGATCTCTTGTCTCGCTCTTGCATCGATTTTGGATACGTCAGTCAAAGGGAATTATTGACTTCATCCCACCTGCAGAGGGCAAGGCACCTTTTTCCAGTCGAGCACCATGGCCTCGGATTTGGAGGTGCTTATTCTCATCCTAGCCGCTTCACACTCAGCTGCAAAACGGAAAAAAAAGAAATAACAAACCCTCACATAGTGTCAGTGTGGAAAAATTCCCTTACTTTATTTGCTTACATATTTTTACTGTTTTTGCCTTAGTCGGTGGATGTTTTGGTAGTATTGTACAGCCGTTTTGCCTTGGCATAAAAAAAATCTTCTAATGTGATCTGCCAAGCTTTTAACATACAAGCACTAGCTGTAGTTGAAATTCTGCGAAAGCGACTCCTAAGAAGAATGCAAACAAGAATAGAGGCAAAATCTGACTTTGGTTCATCAGCTCGTCTGCACTGATGCGAGACGACAGCTTCTGCGTCCGCGAGAGCACATCGGTCCAGACAGTTGACCGTGTTTCTTGCAAATGTCACTGATCATGGTTTAGTTTCTGTTTGCCCTGGTTTAGGCTCAAATTCTCTGAAGCAGCTTCTCCACTCTAGATATGACACTTGGGGTTTTCCCAGTGTGCTACCATGAAGAAGCTGCCGGATCAGGTCAGGGCTGGGAATAAACCTCTGCTCAGGCTCTCCCACACGAAGCGTTGGGATACATGCAAAAATCAATGTTTTGTTACATCACAACATTCTGAAGTAGTCGTAGTATAGTTTAAAATAGTGATGGAGGGCAATGATCTGATTATGTGCTCATAATGCTGACAATATACAAAATAAAATATATGCATGATGTTGCTCAGTAGAAAAAACTCCAGTTGAAATATAATCCTATGACACGAGTTTAGTAAAATGCATAGGGTATTATTTGATATATTGTTACACACCTTTAAGTTTATCTCTCTGACAATCTACATCTTTTTCAACTCAAACTTGATCATTGTCTGCTGAATATGTTTTGTGAAAGATTATCTGACCTGTACATTGTTATTCCATATCATCACATCCATCCCTTGTACACACACATACAGTACTGAACTGTGATGCCAAAATGACTGAAGCTGCTGTCAACTGAAAACAAATCAGAGTGCTGCTTTGAGAAAGAGGTGGATAAACACTCTGGAGGTGTCGCCAGTATGCACGTTTGAGCCGCCTTGACTTTCCCAGTAACAAGATAAGGCCCAATATGTCTTCTTTAAACTACTGTAAATGTCAGTTTTGGTTCTCCCCGCTTCTGGGGCTGACCGTTGCCACCTGTGTCCCGCTCCAGACAGCTTGGACCTGCGGTGGGTTACTCCTCTCAAATGTCATGGATCACGCTCTGTTCCACCCGATTACCCATCAGCCCCTGCTCCTGTCTCATATCACACCAGTACCGCGCTCATGCATGTGTCAGATTTCATACGCCCAGATGTGCACATGGATTACTGGACATACAGAGTGAGAAGAAGTGTATGGAATAACCAAAAATGCACCCATGGCCACAGTGATGCGAGAAGATGTCCTTTTGTGTTTACGCCACAAGACATGCACACACGCACACACACATACGCAAAAACACACACAGATGTACATAAAAACAAACAACACACACTCATACAGTACCATGTTTCTATTGCCAAAACAGAGGTGTATTGTATTCAACTCCATTGGTGTATAGGTACAACTGTGTCAACACTACTGGACGAATTGGGCTACAACCAATGTTGAGGGTTTTACAAAATTATTACATCAACGGCCATGAAAGTGGATGCCAATTTAATTCAAATATACTGATTCTTGACAAAATGTATTCAAAATCAAATTGTTTATTAACAAAAAAGCGGTCTCAGACAATTCCAAGGGAAGGAACTCCTTTCAATGTACTTCTTCTTTCCATTATTTTACAGAACTAGTTGGTCAAAAATGTATATTTTTCATTAAATAGATGATGCAAATAGATACATAAATATAGATTCATGAACGCCATGACAATCGTTCTGTGTCTGAAGAGCAAAGTTGTAATTCAGAACACCATTATCCCTGGAATTACATCTAATTTTCACCTGAGCCTTTTCACGACGGCAGTCATACAAAAGCTGGACTGGCAATTACAAAGATAATTACTCCCTTTGCTAATTACACAAGGCTAATTGTCCTCCTTAATTAAAACTTATTGTAATTAAATGATTATGTCGTTCAACTCTGATTGTGTTCCATAAAGCCATACCTCTGCCAGCTGCCCATTTAGAGCACATTATAGACAGATATGGGCATATGTAGTTAAAACACAATTTTGGGATATCATCCACTTTATGCCAAACTTTATCATTGAGTTCATTGTTTTCTATTTTTTTTTCTTAAAATCCACCGAGAAAGTTTTATTGTAATTTCAGAATTTGTGACGAGCCATTTGAGGTCAGGTCATACAAAAGTCATGTAGAAGAATCTTTCAGCTGATATCTGATCCTTGAGGAACATGGCTTTATGTAAGTGGGTGAATTCATCCATGGAATATAAATGCCAGAGATTATGTCAAATTTGAGTTAATCATTCACATTTCATATACACAGTTTTAAAAAAAATCTTTGGGGTATGTGTTTTTCAAACCAAACTATCTCTTACCAAATTAAAAGACCAATCAGATACAACCTTCATGTATAAGGTAAGAGTTGTTATACATTCTTATTTTAAATAGTCCAAGGCTTGATTCACTGCAAGCTCTGAGAAGAAATCCTCTTCTTTTGTCAATCTGGTGCTTTATAAAAATTATTCATCCAAATTGTATTGTGTACAATGTCTGAAACCTTGATAAAGTCTGATGACGACATTGACATCCTGTGCTCTATTCTACTCATTTTCATAACAGGTTCAATAAAACATTACATACAGTTGAATTTAATTGAAGTACTCAACATTTTAATAAATTCACTTCCCCAACCATAAATCACAAATCTAATTGCCGACCAATCACAGTGAGAAAAATGGAAATTCAATTGTTTGTGTTATTAAGTGTGCAGCCTTATAGATAATTAATTAAAGAAGCTATACCCAATTTTTTTTCTAAGTAGTTGATAAAAATGCTTATTACTACATACAAGTTGTATTATAATCCATAATTTAATTGAAAACTTGAGGTAATGTATTCAGCTGTCTAAGAATTACAAGCAGTAAAAAGTGCTGAGTAGAGTCTGAGCGGGCCGTTTGTTCTCCTCCACTCACAGAACGAGCGGCGACCAGCCTGCATCCTCTAGCCTCTTCAGCGCTGCTTAAAAACTAGGGCTTCGGCTTCAAAATTCGAATATAATTCTAAAATTAAAAATATATATATATATTCGAACACATATTAGACAGCCCTTATCATTCGAAATGTATTCAATAACTGCAAATAAAATAGTTAGCTCCCAAGGGTTCCACCGGGACGTGCTAGGCAGGTAACAGCTAAGCTAGCTAGCTCCCTGGAACTACATGTCAATGGTTACTTCCGGGTTTTTCGCGATTGCCTTTTGTCAAATTAAAATAGTAATTTGGTCATGAAAACGATAACAGGAAATTCTGAAATCGTCCGTGCATGTGTGTTAAGGATGTATAAGTATACTGTATTGTCCGATTAACATTTAATGGAGTTGATTGATTGATATGTAGCTTCTCTCGTTGTGCTTGCAGAGTAATGGCAGTATTTTACACACCTGAATTACAAACAGAGATTGCATTTGATTTGAGAGTTCTGTTATCAAGAAAAAATGATCGGTAGAATTACATTCAAGTCAATGGAGTGTTCTACTGCTGCTGTGAGGAGCTGTATAATAAATTATAATTAAATATTCGAATATATTCTAATGTTTTAATGAATGAATTTGGATGCGAAACTAGCCGTATTCTTTTACCTATATATTGTGTTAGCAGTGCGTTGCTTTAGTACCATTTCATCAGTGATTGTTGTACAGCTTACAAGAAGTTGTGCTAATGCTAATGTTAGCATACATGTCAGATCGCAAACTGTGCTAGATGGCCCTGTGTTATGAGAGCGTAGGGGAAATGAGAAGCCATTGAGCGAGTTGGGGGGCGGTGCTAAACATTCAAACCTTGCAGAAACGGGTATAGCTCCTTTAATAATTCTTTGTCATTTTCTTCTGGTCTGGTCCTTTAGCTAGTACCAGTCTGGTTTCACATATAGTTTGGTTCTTTTCCAGTTTTTAATAATCTACATATATATTTGGCACTTGCCAATAGTTTATAGAACTGCCAAAGGCACATTGATATTTTGTTTAATTATAATGCTAAAATGTATAGACAATTATAAATAGTCTTTACTATTTTCATCTGAAGAAGTGCCTCTTCCACTTGTGCAGCTTCATCACCTGCTCTTGTCATCCGCTGTCACACGTGATAATGAAAGGCAGGTCACAGCAGCCAGACAGCTGTCACTCAAAGACTTTCCTGTCGTGTGAAAAGACAGGGATAGAACACAGAACAGATCTATTCTTACAGCCAAAAGGAATTGTCTATGTCCTGATGTTTACTAACTTTATAAACAGACAGACAGAAAAATAGTGGAATTAATCATAAATCATTGTCTATGTTTATGGTTAAACTTCTACACCAACAGGTCTTGTTTCCTTGAACAAGGATTCAAGAAGATTGCTATTACAACACTACATCATCGTTAGAGTGAAACTGCCTGTCTCACGACGGTCAAAGCCCAGCTCAGTCCTACAGCCTTAGACTTGACCCGGGTCGAGTAGGTTTCAATGGTTGTAGGTAGGGATGCACCAACTGTGAAATTTTGGGCCAGTAACGATGTTGTGTTTAACATAACAATTTAGCCGATGGCTGATGTTTGGGCGAAGTTTTTTTTTGTTTTGTTATTTATATATACTATTTTCTTGGCAGCTTTGGTTTTCTGTTTTTCTTCAGCTTGCATGCAATTGCTGTACACCGCCTCATGCTTGCTTCTCAAAAGCCCATTGAGATTTGTTTTGTTAAATTATTTTGTAACAGTCTCCCCTCTTGAAATCTCACTGGAACGCCCATTGTAAACTGCATAACTCTGATACTTTCAAATATTTCCACACGGCCGCTGCCGTCTTCTTTTTTCTTCTACTGAGGAAATTGTGCAAATTTCCTCTACGGTATCTATTCACGCGCACCGACCATCGGCAAATGTATATTTCTTTTGCCCATGGTAGTTGAAAAGACTAACATCGGCTGATACCAATGTTGCATCCCTAGTTTTAAGCCTCACTATGATTCATTTATTGTGTGGATGAACCCACACTAAAAGTGATCACTGAGCCCATTTCAGCACAAGACAGTCCCAGAACTGTGAAAGTAGATGGAATTTGCAGATTTTGCTTTTATCAAGTCTAAGTCTAATTACTTATTTATTTACTTATCCTAAACATGATTATCTTTCTGTAGTCCGCATGCGCTGTGACATGGAATGACACCGTCTGATAATCTCCCTAAATTAGAAATTTGTGACATTACATTTTTTATAATAACCGTCACTTCTTTCCATTAAAAAATCAACCAGCATGGAAGCAGTGCATGCACTTCATCCTCAAGAATGACCCTTTGCCTTTGTGCCTCTGAGCCTGTATATTTCACCGCCAACACCAGGGCCATTAGTCACTGTTTTTTTGTTTTGTTTTTTTTCCAGGGCTATCACAAGCTTTTGCCCCGCTCGTCTGTGATGTACGATCAAATACAAAACCGTGTAGACGTCTGTTGATCCGAATGCGTCTGCCAAACTCTACCTGCTTTCATTTGTGAACATTAATCAACAGAAAAAACGAAGCCCGTGGTACAGCAGATGGCTTTTGAGAACAGATGTCGAGCAATCCAACAGCATCAATCACCCACCACAAAACGTTAGGACTCAGAGAAACATTTGCAATGGACTTTAAAGTGTGTGTAATTTGTAATAACTTTGCTCATTTGTTAGAGATTGTCATGCAAACACTCAGGACATAACTATTCATATTGTGTCCTTGGGCATGACATCTAATGTGGGAAAGCTTCAGATGTTTGTTCATGGAGTGGTGCATCTTTGATTCAACTAGTAATGGTTTGTACACAGCTTGAAATGCTCACATTCTGACTAAGATCATGAGGAAAAACATGGTTCCATGGTGGTAACTAATGAAAGGATTAATAAAGGACACTTTCATTGCTAAATTGATTTCATAATCATACTGGGTTGGTAGGCAAAGATGACAATTTATCACTCAATCTTCTTTACCGTTATATGGTCATGATCTTTTGATAAGAACAATATCAAGGAAACAAGCGATTTAAATTAGTTTCCTCTGCAGTGTCTGGGCGCTCCACACTGGCAAAGCTTGCGGTTGAGCTGCTGCTCCTCCACGTGGAGAAGAGGCAGCTGAAGTATATCGGGTATATATTTTGGATACCTCCTTGAACAGGTGTTCTCGCAGTTCTCCTGGGAGATTTTCCCTGAACTGGTGGAGGGGCATGCGAAAAGTGCCAAACCTATTTTAGTCTTACTGTAATTATTGTGCCAGATGACATCTTTTTTGCATGGAGTTTGCATGTTCTTTCCATGAATCAAGGAACAAAAGTTTTCAGTCATTTTAAGTAAAAGTGTAAGGTGTCTTCACAGTGTGCTTGTAAGTCAAATGCTTAGAAAGCTAACAACCTCTTCCGTGTTTACTTCTGTCACAGAAGTTGCTCCGTACCTGCGTGGTACAGCTCGAGTCCAGCAGGTGGTACTGGAAGGGAACAGGCTGGTGCTGAGCTGCCTGGCTGGAGGGAGCTGGCCCCTGGAGTACCGCTGGAACCTCAACGGCAACAACATCACCGACTGGTCCAATCAATACAGGTCAGACATGCACTGTGTTTACATGGGAAGACATATGGACTACGCTAAGAACCTAACTCCTTTCTTCTTTGTTTTTAAACTAATCACGTCATTGTATCCCAGCCTCAAGCAGGCAAAATGATACAATATATCAAAATGGGAATTTTCATCAGGGGTCTAAATCTGTTTACATAAGTGTTCATCAGGGATACATGAAAAACAAAAGGTCAAAGAAATTGCTTGATCGGCACAGTGCCTTTTGAGATGGCTTCATATTCTCATGAAATTTGAGCTGTAATTTCTATCTGTGTTTGCCTATCATGGATTTATTGAGGTACAGAGGTTAGCTCATGTGTTTCCTACTCAAGAAAGTTCTCGTTTCAATTCCGGGATCAGACATGGTTTTTCTGTCCCACTTTTGCATGTTCTCCCCGACCACTAAAACATGTACACTAGTTTAGGGTGAATGAGTTTGTGTTTGTGAGTGTGAAACAACATGTAAAAATGATCCCAAGGCGATGGTCCGGTGTGTATTTAGATTTTTGTTGCCATAAGTGAACGTTTATTGACTGCTTTGCTCATCCCACAAGTGATTTAACCATGTTAGGAGCTTCAAAAACCTTCTTAGTTTACCTTATAGAACATCTGTTGTTTAATCACTTCTCAGGCAGCTATGGAAACGCTCTTTGAGTTAACTATAGCCAACAGATTTCTTCAGACTGGGTAGTGTCCCAAAGGAGTGTACTATTGGACAGATAGAACGATTTAAAAACTCCATCGAACGACTGTTAGTTTCTGTTATATGGCCAGCTCTAAGACACAGGTATGTTTTAAGAACAAAACAAAAGGTGCAGTGATAGGAAGGAAATAATGGAGATTGTTAGCAATCTCAACATCTGGCTATCCATATTTTAAGAATACAATTTGGACTGAAAATGTGGAGGCAAAAGATAGTATGCAAAATTAATCTTACTTACATCAAGTACATAAAGTAAATTGCTGTTTTTTGAGTATTCATTCATCCATTAGGACAAGTTCTGGTTCAGTTTAGAGAAATACAGTGTACTTACCTCCAATTAAAACCAGTGGACAAAATATAATAGTTTTGGGGATCACCACTTGCCACTAATGTCATTTTGTTGTTCTTGTGACAATGCAGTTAAATTATTGAATCTTGAATCTTTAGAAGCTCAAAGAACAAACTTCAATCTTTTCTCGCTCTCTGTGAATACCTGCTCCCATTGGCTTAATCTTGGCATCTGTATTGGGATTTTCCCCCATGTAATCTTTGTCATTGCCAATAACAATAACCCTAGAACCTGATTAAAAGTTTATTCCACCATTTAGTTTACACCTTTTGGAGAGACATTAACATCTTGGACTGAAATTTTGCTTTTGGTTCTGCACTCCAACGCTCTTTAGCTGTTGTTAAAACGGATAGTTAGGCACACAAAGATGATGCATCCAATTTGGGGACAACAGATGGGCTCTTTCATACAAATCAATGCATTTCTGTTTTGTGTACACTGGCAAGGCGCACCAACAGCCGGGGAGTTAAACCCTCACCCCTTCTGGGTTTTATAATGAGCCCCGCGGTGATGTCCAGTCTGCTTTCCCAATGCTTTACAAGTTGCCAAATCCTCCATTAGACAAACTCAGTGCAGTGAAATAAGTCTTTAAAAAATGTTTGTAACACATGGTTTGGCATGCGTGGGTCATGGGCATCCCCTCCCACTTGTATGGTGTTTTGGAGCAAGGTTATGGCGTCACATATGGACACACAGAGGAGTCCTGGTTTTGCAATTTAAACTTGACACTTGCCACACATTCAAGCACTGGTACTGTAAATCCATCCATCCATCCATTTTCTACCCTTTAATCCATTTCTGGGTCAGGGGGGTGGCAGTCAGAGATGCCACCCAAGTCTCATAGCACCAGCCCCTCACTGACCCTCTGCAGGTGGTGAGTCCACAGGAGGACGGCTGCTCTCTGACTGTGAGCATAGCCTTGATCTTTCAGTGGGGGCTTTGTACTGTAAATCGTTTTGGTTAATGTTACTTATACTGAGTACTGTGACATGTACAGTTCTGCTAAAATGTGACCTAAATGAAACAAAGTAGGGTACAGGGGAAAACGTAGGGTACAGGTGAAAACTTGGTTATGTAAACATGTTACAGTAGGTCCCATTTCGTTTTGTCGCCTTTCACGCGTGAATCACACGAGACTCACGTGTGATTCACGCGTCTTTTATTTGTTTTTTTCCCAGTGATGCTGCAATGACCCAAACAACCACCAGGTGGCACTTGTGAGCAGAGAACATTGGCTTCTCACTGCTCATTATTCTCTCTTCACCGGACGATTTACTGTGGTTATAGCTCATTGATGAGGAGATGGACTGTGGTGCCAGAGGACTTAGGTTCAAGTACAGGCTGAGACACTTTTGATTTTGTTAACGTTTACATTTTTTCTAAAACATAAAAGGTCCAATGCCCCAGAAAAAAATAATAATAACCACACACGTTTATTGCAGTAATTTTTGTTAATACTTTTCACGAGGAGTTAGTGGACATGTGTGCCTTTAATATGAGCGGCCTTTGTGGGAATGGTTATATTCAAAGTATTAGAGTAAAATGAGTTTGTAAAACACCTGCGGCGCAGCGACGCGAAGCAGGAGCCGTAGTTCTGAGCGGTGCCAGAGCAGAGCCAGAGGTCTACAGAGATCAGAGAAGTATTTGGTACTGGCTCACTCAGATTCAGAGGAGGAAGACACGCAGGTCTCCAGTGAAGCAGATACAGACATTATTAGTGACAGGAGTCCGCGCCACAATAGTCCACAGTCACCCACAGTTTACGTCCTCCGCGTGGCCACCGCGGTAAAGAGGTCCGGCTTTTCAGAGTCAGCGGTAAAGCGGTCCGCACATTAAAAGCGGATAGCCTCTTTATGCTGTTAATTACAGCAACATTGGAAAGAGAAGACGTGGGGATGAGCCGCCACAATGCACTGTTTAACATAAAGCGGCCACCCGCTTTGAATGTGCGGACCTCTCTACCGCTGACTCCGTAAAGCCGGACCTCTTTACCGCGTTGTGCGGCCACAGTGGAAACATTCTGCGAACACCAGACAGGAGATGTGGTGAAGGGAACAGGGGGATCATAACACCGGCCATATGGGTGAATGCAGCAGGGTTAAACAACCGCGGGGAACGCAGGAGACGTGGCAGAAACCACGAAAGAAAACGCACCGCTAATCTGCCTTTACGGACGGAGATGATGAAGGCAGTTCTTTAGAGAAGATAATCCATAAAAGTGGATCAGAAATGTTGAAGAGCCTGTTGTTTATTGTTGAGACAATCTGACAAGTTCTGAGCCCATTCATTTAATCGCTCTGTTTCTAAACGATGAATTCTGGAGCCTCATTTCCACTGAGATAAACTGTATGCCACCAGGTCTTTTGAAAGGGTAATATTGAAACCAAAGTGCAGATTTCATGACTGGTAAACTATAAGCAGTGCCATCTTGATCATTGAAGGTCTAATACAGTTCCATATGGCCGTGGACCAGTGCTAAAATATTCTATATAAATTTGATCAGTGAATTTATTTCTATCCCACATTGTGTTTTCATACTAAAGATATTTCACGTAGACTGTTGATGGTATTCCCTGATCTCAAAATACACTCTCAAACTACATCTTTTTGAAATCTTTATACAATAATTAACATTTTCCAAAATGGCCACCACCTTGATGACGTCACAATATGCAAATTAGATGACGAATCAACATCCATCCCAAGGTTTGGTTCATACTGAAGATAGTTCTCATTTACAAAATGCCTTTATCTCAAACTTTAAAGTTATAGCCTTTTGAAATCTTGAAATCAAAATTGTAATTTTTTTTGAAAAAAATGGGCTTAGTGCTGTGTGAAAATCCCTCGTCAAAGGCCTGGGCTCCGCACCGTGCTCCTCTTTGCTGTCATCGTTGCAACATGTCCAGAAGTTCAACTTTTTAGCACTAACCATGTTGTGGGTTTAGTCCACGGTTTTGTCAAGGAGATAATTAGCATACAACACTTACAGTCACACTGCAATCAGACATGGATTTACATTTGTCAGGCTGAATGCTGTGATACAGGAAACACGGCACAGAGATTACCCCTTAGCCAATCAGGACGCAGAACACAATACACTAGTTCTTCCTTAGCCAATCAGGATGAACACACCAAGTTCATATACAGTGAAAATCACGCTTAAAACTAAATCTGCAAGACCTCAAAAAAGAGAACCGCTATTCAGCTGAGGAGACTCCTATTCAGAACACATTATTCCTGTATGGAAGTTTCTGATTTGGTGTTTTTATGTAATTTTTTTACTATCATCATGTTTCAGATTATAGATTAGACAGTGAGCCAGATCAGATGTATCCCAATTAGGGCTGGGATAAACGATTATTTTTTAAACGATTAATCTAGCGATTATTTTTTGATGCATCGATTAATCTAACGATTATTTTTTTTCGCTTCGATTCGATTTCAATTCGATTCGATTCTCGATTATCTCCCCATTAATTGACTAATATTGATGTATACATGTTGATTTAAATATTTTAATGAAAAAAACATGAATTCCTTCACAAAAAATATTTATTGCTTGCTCTTAAAATTCAAAAATAAGACATTCTTAGAGGTAGCATAAAACCTTAAGCCTAGCGTACATCGGACTGGCAACTGATTATATCCGTCCCCTCTGAGTTGCTGCCCCGCACACATCGACAATCTGACGAAAACGGGCAACTCCCAGTATCAGACCAGTCTCGGGAATAACAGCGCTAGTGTGTGCGACCTCTGGACAGAGCAGTCGCATTCTCTTGCTGCTCCTCGCTTTCTGCTTTTTTATCTCCTTTAATCATTTTTGCTTACATTTTTATTCCACAAAACACGGATTACTCCTTTTTACAAACTTCAACACAAGACTTGTGGAATTTACCTAACTTACAGCATGTCGGGAGGACGGGAAAACAGAACAAAACTTTGCGACGGCTGTTTTTCACTCAAACAGGAGCTAAAACTTCTTCAAGACCGAATGTTTGTGCTTGAATCAGAATTGGGGCTGAACACAACAATACCAATGAAGGGAAATGGACCAAATGGACAAAACGTAAGTTATGATGACGCTATTTCATTTCCCAAAATCAACAGAGACAATTGTTGGAACACATATGGTGCCAAGCCCAAACAAGGCAAAGCTAATGATAACAAGAGTGTCATAATGCCACAGCAAAAATCTTTAATTACAAGAAACCGCTTTTCCCCACTTTTGGAAGATGAATCAGCAGTAGTCTCTCAGTCCCAGTCTCAGTCTCAGTCAAGGTCAAATGCAGCTGAGTCGCTCTTTATCGGCGATTCGGCGATAAGACGCGTAAACATGCGTAATCTCAAGGTTCACTCAGTACACTCTGCCAAAGTGGATGAGATAAGGCGGCTGGCTCCGAGGCTTCTGTCTGAGACCGGCGGGGTAAAAAGATTGTTGATCCACGTGGGGGCAGTAGACGTCTATGACAACACAAGTGAAAAGTTGAAACGGGATTACTCTCTCTTATTGGACGACCTTGCTAAAATGGATGTAAAAATCGTTATCAGTGGCCCACTACCAAATGTGGACGGGAAGCAAATGAAATTCAGTCGTCTGTATCAGCTAAATACTTTCCTACTCAACGAATGTTCACGCAGAGGACTTGCCTTCATTGAGAATTTTAATCTGTTCTGGAATAGGCATGAGCTTTTTGAAGGGAAAGGGCCACATCTGAACACTTACGGAGTAAAAGTGTTGATGGATAACCTTTCTTTTGCCCTGAGACCTCAGCCTGCGCAGCTCGTGCAGCCATCGAAAAGGAGGAAGCCGACTCTAAAAGTCTCTGCACCTCCACCACCTCGAAGGATCTCAACACCTCCACCACATCGAAGGATCTCAACACCACCACCACCTCGAAGGATCTCAACACCACCACCACCTCGAAGGATCTCAACACCACCACCACCTCAAAGGATCTCAACACCACCACCACCTCGAAGGATCTCAACACCATCACCGCCTCAAAGGATCTCAACACCTCCACTGTCATCAGAAGCAGCTGCATCATCACCAGTAGCAGCACCAGCAGCACGACCACCACCACCACCAACATCCTCATCCCTAGCCTGCTCCAAAGCAGCCACGCCTTCTTCTTCTACAGCGCCTCTGAAGCCCCCATCCTCACCCCAGGCTACAGCAGACAGGCCTGTGCTGGGGTTTCCTCAACCACCTGCCCCTCCATCAAAGACTCCCTCGCCACCTCCCATGGACCTGTCTTGGGTCCCCCCTGCCACGTCCACTCCATCAAGAGAGAATGGGGACACGTCCCTTTGTTTTTCATCCCCGCCTTCACTGTTAGACCTACCTGAACACTCTGCAGGGCTAATAAAATCGGCGATGAAGACTATTCCTCTCACACCCATATTAGCTAGATCTAGAGTCCTGTCCAACATGCTAAACCACTCCCCATATGTACCTCCAAAACCACCTAGGGTTTCCAATTCACCTACAAAAACCACCTCAGCCAGTCCCTCCCCTAACCTCATGACCATTCCACCCCCACTTCCCCCTCGTTCAGCACCCAAAACCTCTGCCTCAGCCCACCCCGGCCCTAACCCATCACCAAAAACCCCTCCACCTCCCTGCCCCCCTCGTTCAACACCCAAAAGCCACCCACCTCTCCATCCTCCTCCCCCGCCTTCCCCTTCCCCTCTTTTCTCTAAACACTAGGATGCACAGGGTCTCTGCTTCGCAGCCACTGGCAGTCTAGTTAGAGGAGAGACCCGGCTGGGGCCCTGTCATGAAGCCACCTGTGCCATTCCCGTAGTGATAACACAAAGAATACATTACAGAAAGACATCTGGAGTTAATAAGTCTAATCTGGAAAATCTAATTCTTGTTCCGTGTAAGAATCAGCCGACCACAACCGCAGATACTGAAACTTTGAAACTTGCTACGCTTAATGTCAGATCTCTTTGTAACAAGTCTTTTTTAATCAATAATTTTATTTGTTCTCATAATCTTGATCTTATGTTCATGGCTGAAACTTGGCTTGACCAAAATTCAGGAAATGCAGTTTTAATAGAAGCATCACCACCAAATTTCAAGTTTGAATCTGAAATACGGGAAAACAAAAAAGGAGGAGGCTTAGCTGCCATTTTCAGAGACCACTTTGTCTCCCATAGAATGTCTCTTGGGAAGTTTTCGTCTTTTGAATATGTGTCTTTTAAAATACAACAAAAACAATCTCCTCCAATACTCTTCATTGTCCTATACAAGCCACCGCAGTCATGTCACAGTTTTATTGATAATTTTACCGAGTTGCTTTCAGTTGTATGCACAGATTTTGATAGTTTGGTTATTACAGGTGATTTTAATATTCATGTGGATAATGTTGATGACAGAAATGCAAATGAGCTGAGTTCTGTACTTGAATCCTTTGATCTCACTCAGCACGTAAGTGGCCCCACCCACAGCAGAGGGCACACTCTAGATCTGTTAGTTACTAAGGGGGTGAATATTTCAAATGTAAACGTGGTCGATGTTGCTCTTTCGGATCATTTCTGTGTTTTTTTTGACATGTGTTTCACTAACAAACCACCAGTGGACTCTGCAACTGTACGAAGAAGACACATAAATGAAAATACGAGTGAACTATTTATGGGAATGATAAACTTTGAGAATGCATCGTATTCTACTGTAGATGAACTGTTTAACTCTGTCACCTCTAGTGTTTTGAATGTTCTGGATACCGTTGCCCCTGTGAAGGTTAAAATAGGAAAAATAAGCAGAAGGCGCCGTGGGCTAAAGCAGACTCGGTCAGGGCACAAAAGAGAAAGTGCCGGAGGGCCGAGCGGAAGTGGCGCAAGTCCAACCTCCAGGTTGATTACGAGATCTTCAAAGATAAGTTGTGCGAGTTTAACCGGGTGCTACGTAGTACGAGAGAAAGGTATTTTTCTGAAATGATTGAAGGCTGCAGCAACAATCTGCGTGTTCTGTTTTCAACAGTTAATAGATTAACAAACCCCCCTGTTCAAATGCCATTAGAGCTTACTTCCAAACGTAAATGCAATGAGTTTGCAAATTTTTTCAATGACAAGGTTCAAGGCATCAAAAACGCCATTGTCTCCAATCCACAGATAACCATCCAACAGCCAGAAAGGCTCTCTGAGCTAACTCACTTTGCACCTGTAAATGATAAAACTGTCCAAGAGATAATCTCCAGTTTGAGCTCCTCCACATGCAGCTTGGATGTACTACCCACTAGATTTCTGAAGTCTGTTCTGAGCAGTCTGTTACCTTCACTCACACAGATAGTAAACATGTCCCTTCATTCTGGAATATTCCCAAAGGCCCTGAAAACTGCAGTCATCAGGCCCCTGCTAAAAAAGAGCAGTCTCGATGCTACGGTACTTAACAACTATCGTCCCATCTCAAATCTGCCATTTATGGGGAAAGTCCTTGAAAAAGTTGTCTACCTACAGCTTACTAGATTTCTTATAATCAACAACTCATTTGACATGTTTCAGTCCGGCTTTAGACCCCACCACAGCACTGAGACTGCTCTCGTCAAGGTTACAAACGATATCCGGCTGAACACTGACGCAGGCAAAGTCTCAATCTTAATCTTGTTAGATCTAAGTGCTGCCTTTGACACCGTCGACCATGAGATCCTCTTACAGAGACTAGAGGACTGGGTTGGAGTCGCTGGCACCGCCCTAAGTTGGTTTAGGTCTTACCTTGAGGACAGGAAGTACTTTGTGGAGATTGGAAACTGTGTCTGCTTTTCAGATTCATGCTGCTAAAATCTGGAACAGTCTTCCTGGAGATGTGAGACAGGCCTCCTCTCTGACAATGTTTAAAGCCAGGTTAAAGACAGTTCTGTTTAGCTGTGCATACAACTGAGGGATTTTATATTTGTATCTTTCTTTTTAATGTTCTGTGATTATTTATGATTTTAATGCTTTCTTGTTTTGTTCAGCACTTTGAATTGCCTTGTGTATGAATTGTGCTATATAAATAAACTTGCCTTGCCTTGCCTTGCCTTACATCGACAGCAACTGGCCTCAACTACAGTGTGTTTTCTGACATAAACTGTTGCGGGCGCGCAATACACGCAATACACACACGTTGTCGGAGCGGCGCATGGAGCGCGCACATCGGGTCATATCTCCGAAACTGAGGACAACTAGTTGCTGAAAAGTAGAACACGGGCAACTGACTGAAACTGGAGGCCGACTGTTCATCTCCAGTTGTAAGAGCGCGCACATCGACCGATTTCGGCAACTGATCATCTCCCACCATCTCCTCTCAGTTGCCAAAAGCCGCCTTGCAACTAGTTGTCCCCAGTTTCTCTGTCGATGTACGCTAGGCTTTAAAGCCTTGAAAACACAGCTTACTGAAAAAAGTGCATCTTATCATTCTTGAAACAAACATTTGATGCTTAGCATTCAATAAAAATATGAAAAAGTTCAGCCAAATACTTGTGTAGAGCAACTAAAAGAAAACAGTAACCAATGTAAACTTGAAGGCTTTAAAGGCACACCGTGTAACTCTTGGCCACTAGGGGCGCTAGACCTGCAACTTTCACGTTTAGCGCCCCTAGTGGCCACAAGCAACTCAGCACTGTCGCAAAAGTCAACAAACAGTCAGCCGGTGTCTTTTGAGTGTGTATTCAGACAGCATGCACTGGTGTGTGTGTTCAAACTGTAGAGACATGCCTACAGATATTGAGAGACTCTGCTGTGGTCAGCCTCCAGACCGCTGCATTAGTAATCTACCACACATGGACTTCTATATCCTGGATGAGGGAGTTCTGCGTCTAGCTCGTGCTGCGTGGAATGACATCTTTGCAGTCGATGACATCCAGGAACCAGGTGAAGAGCAGCGCTCATACAGACATGCAGCTTACAGCACGATCCCTTTCGCGTTTCCTCTTTTTAGCCTCCTCCGAAGGTTTAAAATTTTTCCTTGCCTCAGCCATGACCAGGAGTCGAGCAGGTGAAAAATGAGTAGCAAAAGCCTTAGCTCCATGAGTATATCAGCGCCTGTAGCCGTAAAGCAAGTCTTTCTTCCAAGTCACGTGACCTGGTGGCAGACGGTCCGTCTGCTCGAAACTTACATGGGCGGTATTTCAAGAGGGCAGCCCCGCTCGGAGCATTGCAAGTGTCAAGCGCTGTATATTGGCCCAAGTATTCATATAAAATAACTCATATGTGTCAACTCTTTAGGTCACAAAGTCCGCGGTGTGCCTTTAAGCTAAACAAAGAGTGCTTTTCCAGCAAAAACAGTGGCGTCCTTCCTGAACCAACATGGCGTCCTTCCTGAACCAACAGAGTTTAACATTTAAGTTGAAGACACATAGGCCTATATTACTGAAGTCCATTAATTAAAGTGCATCTCTTAAATTATTCATTCATATAAAAATAACAGCCAAAAGTCTGCCACTCACCTTTTTCTTAAACTCAAAATTCAAAAATAAAATTCAAGTAAGAGTGTACAAGAGAAAAACAATGCATTGTGTAGCAAATAAAAAGGTCAACCAGTCATCCTTTCTTTTAGAGTTACTGAAAGAATACAGTAGAAGTCATCTCAGAGGACTTAAAACAACATTGAAGTCACCAACACAGATCAGAGAATCAATCAACAGTTAAACGCATTAAGGATATTGAACACATGTTGAAAAATGTCCATATACGGCGGGCATGACAGTGAATAATACATGTAGGGGCTATTACGGGCGCCAATATTCCGTTTGATACAAAGAAAGACAGACTAGTTGTAAGCTGTAGAGTGGCCACAGGACGCGTCATCAGCCTACGTCAGCAGCCGCGGACTGCTATGAAAACATTAGCTTTGTGGTTTCACAGGCGCAGTTGACTGCTTAAACTAAACTTTGCACGAAACTTTGACTCTTAAAACCCACATGTGACATAACGGAACCATCAACATCTCACCTCAAATTGCATTAAAAGTGACATTCGTGTCTGAATTCGTTCGTATTTTAACTTTTAAAGAAATTCACGGTCCGCCATCTTGGTTTGCTTCGGCTGCCGTGAGACGCGCATGCGCAGGTTTGCATTACATGATAAACAGCTGAGGCTGTGCATCTCTTCAAGGCAGTGTATCTCAGCGTTACACCGGCTTGCACTTCTCTAACACGGCACTCGCATTGCTAGCGCTCGCCGCCATCTTTGTTTTGTGTGTGACGCACCGACGCGCATATTATACGTCGGTGTATTTTTTGCGTCGACGTCACCGATTACGTCGACGCGTTGTCCCAGCCCTAATCCTAATGAAAATAATGTTATTGCATTCCCCCTCTGGAGGAAACCCTGGTAAGTATTGTTAATGTATCTGAAGAAGATGACATGTCTGGGATCGCGTCTTTCATTCCGACAGAAGACATGTTTTATTGTCGATGGTAGAGACAGCACGAACAACACACACACAGAATGCAAGTGTATTATACAGAGCGGAGGCATGGAGACCTCCAATCAGCAGCTGCCACGGTGCCATGTAGCTTGGCCTTCAGATAGACAAAACAAGGGAAAAGTACAGGCTTCTGCACATTGATAGAATGATGAGTTTAACTTGAACAAAAGTTGCTTAAAAGTGTTATGAAATCTCACATTCCCCCCTCTGGTCATACATTCACGTGTGACCATCAGGATCGATAAACAGCAACATAACATCATAACTCAATACTTCAAAAACTCATGAACTTGGTACTTCACTCGGTACTTCAAAAAACTCAGAACTCGGAATACTTCAAAAACTCATAAAACATGTTCAGATCTTTCATAAAACTTGTCAACAATCTTCAGTAAAATACCAAACTTAATCAGTCGATGGTGGTTCCAGATATTGCTTTGAAAACAGTCTCTTCCACTTCTTTGTTTTGATTCTTCAGGCTGCATTTGTGCCGAGCCATGATTCTTCTGTGACGTGTCTTTCAATCACACGTTTCAGCTTCAGTGTCCAGATTCAGAAATCCAATTCAGTCCAAATGATGTCCAAATTCAGATATCCAATTGTTCCAAATTATGTCCAAATTGTGTAATCCAATTTTTCCAAATGGTGTCCATGCAAAAGAGGACGATGGTATTGTCCATGTCTCAGCAGCTCACAGCCTGACTGGAATCAGGGGCTGTGCAGATTGTCCATGTGCTGATCCAGATGCATTCTCTTGAGGTTTCTCAGTTTTGGCTTAAAAAAAAACAACATATTTTTGTGTAAAAAAAATAAGTCTTCTGTTCACTAGATGTTACAGACAAGGCCCGCATCCTCCACTACCTGAAGAAGATGACATAGTCTGGGATCGCGTCTTTAATTCCGACAGAAGACATGTTTTATTGTCGATGGTAGAGACAGCACGAACAACACGAACAACAGAATGCAAGTGTATTATACAGAGCGGAGGCATGGAGACCTCCAATCAGCAGCTGCCACGGTGCCATGTAGCTTGGCCTTCAGATAGACAAAACAAGGGAAAAGTACTGGCTTCTGCACATTGATAGAATTATGAGTTTAACTTGAACAAAAGTTGCTTCAAAGTGTTATGAAATCTCACATATCCATGGAAATTGAATGTGGTATATCTACACATGTTTTGTGTAGGTAATGGATATGTATGTGATTGGCTGAAAAATCACACGTGGCCAGCCCACGTGGGATTACTCCCCATTGGTAGCTTACTCCCCATTGGATGAAATCACTACTTTCAAATAAGTATAATCTCTCGTGATTGGCTGGCAGATCTGTCACTATTGGTCACCCTGCCTCATAATTATTGTAATAATATTTATATAAATATATATTTATTCATATTATGCTGCATATATTGTATCCTATGTAGGCTACTACACTATTATTAGGCCATCAATGACATGAATTAATTTATAGAGGAAATGAACTGAATGAACTGTTTTATGGCATTAAAACAGCCGTTTTAATGCCTGTTAGGATTTAGCAGACAGAGACGGATCGTGGTGTGCCAAACTCTGGAAGTTTATTTATGTTTCTCTCAAGTTCCACTGGTTTACTCTGTTTCTTTCTCCCAGACAGAATAAAGGCAGTACACAGTTTATATAGTCATTGTCACGTCACACATCGAAAGACATACGTGTCACAAAGAGACAGTCACATCATAGTCATAACATGGAGTCCTTGTAGAGTCCTTGTACAGTCCTGCATGTAGGCCATATTGCTATCTAATACTAACATGCCATACACACACACACACATATATATATATATATATATATATATATGGTGCTACTTTGAACCGAGAATATAACACATATTTTCAGTTGGTTCATACTTTTTCTTTTGGGTATGTACATAATTCCAGATGAGTTAATTCAGTGTACAGCATTGAGCAAAGTTGAGCATTGTGCACCCCCTCAACTCTGATTAGCATTTGTATAGCTCACAGCATTGCCATTTACATGTTAAAGCCTCCTGTGGAGGAGGGAGGAGGGGACAACAAACTACCGTCAACAGCCGAATCCCAGAAGTTTCACAGTAATAAACAGGGCCGAAAAGAGACAAAAATCATACTTTTCATGCAGTGTATTGCAGTGATGGGCAAGCTACTTGATTTGTGTAGTGAGCTAAGCTACAAGCTACTCTACAATAAATTCAGCTTCACTACACAGAAGCTACCACCCATACAAATGTAGCAAGCTAAGTTACAAAATTCTGTCAAAAGTAGCTTGCTATATAGAAGCTATTTTCAATTAAACAAACTGCAGTTCATGCAATTTTATATTTTCCTGCATTAACATGTTTTCTCATTTCTTATTTTTTGCACAATTCTTGAGTGTTTTATCCATGCCAAATGTGACATGTAAATTTCTCCTGTGTGAGATTAATAAAGCGTATCTTCTTATTTGAGATAAACTGTCAGTCAGATAAAGGTTAAATTTTTTTAGATATTTATTGAACAATAGCCCAAAACACCAAAAACAACAAAGAGTAGGCATCTGAAAACATATTTCTTTTCGCTCATCTCGACTAGAGTGACGTACTTTTGGAGGTATGGCCACGGTACAACACTTTGAGAGTCCTTATCATGGTCCTCCTCCACCGCGGCGGCTCTTGGGCTCTCTGCCATGCTTTTGCTTCCCCCAGTAGCGCGCGCGCATGTGTGTGCGTGTGTGTGTGCGCGTACGCTCGTGTGTGTGTGTCGTTACCAAGCCCTGCGCATGCGCATCAGCATTCTGTCTTTCTATATGTTTGTTTTATGCTGCGGGAAAATGCTGTAATATATGAACATCAGAGATGTCCGTGAGAAAATAGCTTTGGCGGACGCTAAAGTAAAAGCAATGTAATTATACATAGTTTATGCAAAATAAAGATGTCCAAAATAGGAGTGGGAAGAATCGATGTTGGAACGTATTTGCTCAAGAGGATATCACCTTTCAATTTTATTTATTCCCTATTTTTTAGACAAACATGTAAAAGTTCCACATCAAAAAGAGACTAACATTATTTTAATTGGGTACATGTGGTCTTAAATGATTATTTTTACAATTAAGCTATAATCTGCAAAAAAACGTCTTGACCTTCATCTTTTACCGTTTTTAGAGCAATCTGTCATAGAATGTGATAACATGCAATAAATACAAAAAGACATGGCCGGGGATTGAACCTGGGTTCCTACATTGTAAGCGCACAGCTTAGACCTCTAGACCACCGATTCACACGAGCAGAGATACTGTGAAGAACGGACTCAAACTAGAAAATTCTGCATCACACGTGAACTTTTATCAGCTGTCTCAATTGTTCAAAGGCGTCCCGATATAAATCCTCGTTTTAGTCTTTGTTTTGTCATTAATGATTTGAGAGTCATAACAAGACCTTTTTTAGTTCTGCGCCACATGTGTGCGTCACAAGGCAAAACAGGTTTGCACGCAGTCTTATACCTGAGCGTTTAAGTCGCTGGCAGAGCTAAAGCGGACTTAACCTGCCACCTAGTGGCAATAGGATGTAATATGTTTCACGCAGCTGCGTGATTCATGAAAAGCGTGAATGAAGACGACAAAACGAAATGGGACCTACTGTAGATGCATCTACAACCGACATCTCCAACTGGCTCGATTTACACCCTGGCTTTTTATCGCACAACACTGCATAGGTTTGCCTACTCTGCATACTCTGATTTCTAGCGGCAACATCTCTTCTTTGAGCAAAAGGGGTTTAATCAGTACTCAGTAACTTGCTGTCAGTACGTCTAAAATATTGTGTCTCTTGCTTTGTGGAGATCTGTCTTAACCAGACTGTTGTTGTGTCTCACTCTGTTAATAAGATGAACAATTCAAGTTATGGTGCGTTCAGACCAAACGCGTCTTGAGCGTCCAAAGCGTCGGGTTTACATTGACATAACATGGGGGACGCGCGTCTAGGAGCGTCAAGAGATCACGCGGCGCGTCACGCGCCTCCCGAGCAGCGCGTCTTCGAGCGTTTGGCGCGTTTGGCGCGGCGCGTTTTGAGATTTTGAGCGTCTTGATGCGCGTGAAGCGCGTGAAGCGTGTGGCCGACGCTTGAGTTGAACAATGTTGAACTTTTCGGGAGAAGACGCGAGCGTCTACCAATCAGGAGCCTCCTCCAACAGTGACGTGGTAACTCATTTCACGGCAGGACCGAGGGGGACGACAACACAACAGCTATGGAGGACAAGCTGTGCTGTTAGCCCATGAGCCCTGCAGACTATACCCACCGTGACATGGAGGAGGTCAGTGAGGAGGTTGGTGTCTCTGGTAAGTTATTTAAACTTTTCACAATCGCTAATACTTCCCTGCGCAAAATCTGTAATGTCACAGGGAGAAACAAACCCACAGATTACATATTAAAGCTACACAGAGGAAACAGTCCATGGAGACAGCAGCTGTAGTATTCTAACATGTAGTATTCTAACATGTAGTATTCTAACATGTAGTATTCTAACATGTAGTATGCCAAATAACACTGTTATCTGTATTCATATAAAATAGATTGTGTATATAATTTATAATCCCATACTAAGACTGGGAATACTGTATAGTTATTAACATTTACTGTATATATATATAGCTTATTATGAATCACTTTTCATACAATAGTCTGATAAATATAATGATGAAATAAGAGCACATTATAGAGATGCTTATTTTGTTATTAATAAAGGACATTTGCAGATGACAGTCTCACTTCCAAAAGCTTTAAAGTGGTTAGCCACACTAAGTTTTATTTGTGTGTATATTTCCAGTATATTATTCTTCTGTTACTCCTCTGTCTGTTTCTCCTCAGTGTCTGTTTCTCCTGCTGTGTACCTCTAATATTAAATACAGGAAGGATTTATGTATTTTATTTTGAGGTGTCCATGTTTTAACTTGATGTTTGTGTTCTTTTTCAGAGACTTTTGGTGAAATGGAACTCAGACTTTCTCTGACAGCAACAAAATCACACGACATCATTTCTCCAGCTTCACCTCCATCACCTCCTGCTTCACTGCGGATTAACAATATGAACTACAACAAACATATTTTCATGTTTTATTTAATCATCAGTCATGAATAGTTAGAACAGTGGGATCTGCATCTCTGAAGACGAGGAGCAACAGCAGAGTCCTGGGCGTCTGCCTCTGACACCTTCATAGAGTGCCTGGAAATAAAAAATAAAAAATAAAACTTGTTGGTGTTATTATTTGTTTTTTGTGTCTGAAGTGTAAAGAGTGATGAAAAATAAGGTATTATTTACACAGGTACATACTGTATTTGTCAGCAGTACTTAAAGTTCTAATTGAATACATTCAACTCTAATCTGATCAGTAACAGTCAAGACTTCAAAAAGAGCAGTTCTAGGCCTTTCCTGTGTCCTTTTTACTGATGTTCGTTATAATACAGATCCATGGATGTACTTATTATTATTATAGAGCCATGGATATTCCTTTCTCATCAGAAAACACACGTTATTACATTTATGTTAGTGATGCACAAACGAGGGCCATAGCAAATAAATCAATCATAAATCATTCATCGCATATGTGTGCATTGTTTACATACAATATGGCTTTGTAAAAACGAATGATTACTGCCAATACAATTGTTATAACAGAGAAAGTCCGTAACAAAAGCCTCGGATTTTCAGAATTAAGATTGTGAGAGCTCCACTGATGTGTCCCCGCGTTGAGACGCTCTTTCTCGGCTTGAGCACTGGCCGACCCCCGCTCTCTGCACTGGAGAAAAGTCCGACAATGTTCTATTTGATCACCAAACAGACCTCCGATATGACAATAGAGGGGGGTATTTCTCGCCTCTAAATGTTATTAGAATTAACTTTTATGTCCTAATTAAAGCGTATTTTACACTTTTTACCTTAATCCTGGCTCCCGTGTCCTTCCCTCTCCGAGTTGTGTTGGCAACAGAGCAGGCCTGCCTCAAAAGCTCTTCCTTGACGCGCTTCCAGAACGCTGCCCTCTAGTGTCCTGGACGCGTGAGACGCGCCTCCAAGATACTCTGTGACAGCGTCTGCCACAATTTGTCACAAGCATCCCAAGACGCGCGTCAGACGCGATTTTGCCGCAGAAAACGCGTTTGGTCTGAACGCAGCATTAGTGTTACTGAAACTTCCTTGAAACATAAACTTAAAATCTATTTCATCCTTTTGTCAGTGATGCTCTCTGCTCTCTCTCGTCAGTGAAGTCAATGTCATGATATATTGTTTACTCTGTAAATTGATTGTCGTGTGCCTTTATATCCCTGTTCTGTACTATTTTCATGATAGTATGTAAAGTTTGATTGTAATTGACTTTTGGGAGTGCGATGCTGAGTTTCATGCAATATTTATTATAAAAAATGTTCCCATTATCAATCTATTTGCAATTTATCTCAAACTTTACAGAGCATATGAAATGTTATGATTTTCATATGACCATCACTATATAGAATACATTCTTTACACTGTGTTTATTTGTATTTTTGCGCAGGTTGTTGATAGAACAGATGCAGCGTTCTGATGCAGGCTTATACCAGTGTTTGGTGAGGAACAGGATGGGGGCGGCCATACACTGGAAGACACAAGTGCACGTGGCCTGTGAGTACACTACAATTATGCTAGTTTTGTTACTCTTTGGGGTCAAATCACCTTTATGGTTTACAGAGATACTAGATGACATAATCAAAATTAAAAAACATACCACATTTTTGTATCACCAAGTTAGCAGTTGCCTAGGATATCTTTTGGAGGAGAGGGTTTGGGGTCTTATCTTGGATCCAGAGGTAGTCGCTGAAGTTAGTATTGGCGCCACCAGCTGGACCGAGCGTCTTCACACCCCTGTGGTGACGATCCGGGTCACTTGGCTTAGTTTGTTCCTGAAAACCTAAGACCTAATTTATTTAACAAAAAGTCCAGCTTCCTTGGATGAGAGCTTGTTTTTGTCATGCTGTATCCCACTCATCTAAAACACCCCAGATAAAGTAAAACATGATAAGTGTTATTACATGTTCTCTAATCTCAGGAGGTTCTGCTTGAATAAAAATGGTTGGGTGTATTGGCTGTAGGGCTCCTACTACTTAAATGAGAGAAGATATTCCCCTTTCGTTTTACTATCTAAAGCAAGTCGCATTGCACTCACGTTCCACCATCCTCACTCTCTGTAAGGATGTGTGCTTCAAATAACTGAGAAAAAGTGATAAAATCCACACAAGCAAATGTCCATCCTCTTCACATCCTCTCTCAACCTTCCATTATAGTGAACCCCAGGAGATCAGAGCTCTACCATCAACAAGGTGTGTTGAGTTTTGGTCAGATGACACAAGTCAGAAAACACCATGTCCCATCCCTCGAACAGTTTTATTATAGATTTGTTTCAACAGATATTTGGCCATTCTTTGTTTACTAGATACATTAATCAATTATATGTGAAAACTTGCTTCTGTAGCAGTTTTTTGTAAACATGTGACACATGTGTTTTCATGTGTCATTTGTGTATGACTCCTCCACAACAAACTGACAGTATTGCAAAAGTTGTGTAGTCTGTCCCCAGCTTTAGGAAACTATTATTTTACTTTATTTCGGGACTCACTATTTTATTCCTAATTCTCTCTTTAGTTGTGGGGAACTACTCGGGTGAGGACCAGAGAAAGACTGTGACCCAAGGCAGGGCGACGGTGCTCAGCCTTCCTCCACTAGCTTCGTATCCACAACCTGTGGTCACATGGTACAAGGATGGTCAGAAAATCATCCCCAACAACAGATTGTAAGTAACAGTGTTCTACTTCAAAGTTATTTAGGCTTGACCGAAAATAAGTGTTTTCACAGTATTTTGTGCGATGTCAAACTGGCAACTGATCAAAAAGTATGAAACAGATGTGGTGGCTCAATATGGCAGGTTTTCCTTTGATAGCATGCTTCATCGCGTGCTATCAAACATGGAACATGTTTTTCATCAGTTCCACATTGAGTAGTTATTTCAACACCCGCGTAAAATCATTTCTTGGTGAAAATTAAAATAGTGGGTTGTTCTGAACTTTCGTCATAGCTGCTTCCCTCTGCTGTCATGGATTCTTGCTGAACAACAGTCTTTGAACAATCTTGGTTCCTCGTTGAAAAGTCCAATTAACACCTCTCGAGTTAGATCTCCACCTGTCGCCACGATCCTTTCAATTTTCACTCACTTTGAACGGATTCCCTGCAGTCCTTTGTTCTACTGGCTGGCTCGCCAACTTTTATGCTCTGTAATCACCATCATGCTATTCTGATGAAGCGCTGTTCTTGTGTCGTAGCTTGCATTCCTAATGATCGCTGGCTGTGAAGGAGCCGTAAAGAAATAGTTCAGTTCCAAATTGTCATGAGCATGGTTAAAAGATCAGCACTGTGGCATCTGAAATGTTCCAATCACGAAATAAGTGAGAGCTCTGACATAATGACATTCTCAATTTAAGCTTTTTCTTTTGGATTTTCCACAGAAAAAAATCCAACTACACTTTTTTCTGTTTTATATCTTTATCTAGGATATGAAGCGGCAAGTGCAGGTGTTTTATTTTACTAGTTTCAAAGTAAATACAATGTTGGCATGAGCTTTCACACAGACATTGTTTCTTTCACTTTGTAAAACAACTGTATTGTCAGGAAAATGTCCTGCATATTTGATGCAAGAGAAAAGGCTACATCAAATATATTCATGCAATGTTTAATTCAATTACACTATGGTGCAGAGCCAGATTTACAATAGTCTTCTCACACCTTGGACAAAGGAGAGACTGGAGTAACCAGTAGTAGATAGAGACTAGAGCTGCACGATATATAAAACAAAAATCGTTCTTGTGATATTGTGATATAGATATATATATATTTATATATGTATAAAATAAAAAATTGTCCACTCACCTTTGGCCCTCCGCGGGCGGTTATCCCTCTCTAAGCTCGGGTCCTCTACCAGAGGCCTGGGAGCTTGAGGGTTCTGCGCAGTATCTTTGCTGTTCCTAGCACTGCACATTTCTGGACCGAGATGTCCGAGGTTGTTCCGGGGATCCGCTGTAACCACTCCTCCAGCTTTGGGGTCACTGCCCCGAGTGCACCGATCACCACGGGCACTGCTGTCACCTTTACCCTCCAGGCCCTCTCCAGCTCCTCTCTGAGACCTTGGTATTTCTCAAGCTTTTCATGTTCTTTTTTCCGGATGTTACCATCGCTTGGAATTGCCACGTCCACCACCACGGCTGTCCTCTGCCCTTTGTCTACCACCACATGTCAGGTTGGTTCGCCATTACCATTCGGTCGGTCTGTATCTGGAAGTCCCACAGGATCTTCGCACGCTCATTCTCCACCACCTTTGGAGGAGTTTCCCACTTAGACCTTTGAGTTTCCAGCCCATACTCTGCACAGATGTTTCTGTACACTATGCCAGCCACTTGGTTATGGCGTTCCATGTAGGCCTTCCCTGCCAGCATCTTGCACCCTGCAGTTATTTGTTGGATATATATATATATATATATATATATATATATATAAAATAATATAATAAAGGAAAAAATATATATATAAAGACAACAAAACAGGCAGAGACACATCAACATTCAACAATAACAAAAAAATAAATAAATAAAAAAGTACATACATATATGCATTTGAAGGTCATTAATGTTGTGCTTATTTTTTGTTATTTGTCTCTTGCGTTTCAATACAGATTGCAATTTTAGGCAACAGACCAAAATATTGCAATGATATTGTTATCGCAATACGAAACACTCATTTCGAATATCACTCTAATTTCTAATATTGTGCAGCCCTAATTAGGACCACATGCTAATACTTTTTATTCAACATAAAAGAGGATAATACAAAAAAAAGCATTTGGCTACCCAGGATGGTCTCGCTGAGATTTTCAAACCTTATGCATAAATAATACTTTCTTGAGCATGCAGCTGACCCATTCACAATACTCCAACGTTTCCACAGTAGAGAAATATCAGTTGAATGTGCTGCGTTATTTCTTACATTTGTGGGTTATCAGGGCGATCACACCAGATGATCCGGGTCTGGCGGGAGGACAGAGGCCAGATGGTGCTGATGGTCTGGCTGTCGCCGTAGCTCCCGAGCTGACTATGTGTTTATGAAGGTTATCGATCCAATATACATCAACGGGCCTGTCTCACTGCGAGCCAAACATGTTTCAATTTGTGTCAGTGTGCTGGAATGATGTATGGTCTACCACGATTCCCCTGCCGACAACCCATAATCACACATCTCGTCATGACAACGTACGTGTCCCGCAGTCCTGAGAATGCTCGACCTCACAAGCTGTCACCCAATCCCCCCCTCTTCTATTCTTGCTCCTATATGCAGTTTCTCATTTTTGTTTTCCCTCAAAACACATAACTAAGTAATTCTTCCATCAGCGGCGAAGCTGGCACGCGAACGCCTTCCCCATCAGTGTGTGTGATAGATGGAGAATCATTTTGAAAAGTCTCATCACCAAAACACATTTGTCTCTCAAGGTTGCCTTTTTTGGGGAACAAAGTGTTAGAAAGTTGGATGGTGGCGGAAAGAGAAACGGCCCTCAATGATTCACATGCCAACTGGATGACTTTCATAACCGTTTCAGTTTGAGGAATAGCTATTGTATTTTGATTTTCATTATTGCGTCACTGTTTTTGTAAAAGCGTTTGAACCAGAGAGACTGACAAAAGTAGTTGGAGTAATAGTAGTACTAGGCTAAAAGAGTTATCTCTTGACATCTACTTTTAATTTTAGTCATCATGCTCGGCACGGTGGCTGTGTGGGTTGCACTCACAGCAAGAAGGGCCCTTTCTGTGTGGAATTTGAATGTTTTTTCCTTGGATAGGTAGTCTGGTTTCCCCATCACCCAAACAAGCACCATAGGTATATTCCCCCAGCCCTGGTCGCCCTGACCACATCTGCTGACAGGTTGTGCTAGTGGCATTGTAGGACGGGCTTAATGTATTGGACAAATCTTCGTAGGAAGACAATAAAAAGATCTTAACCTTATATAATTAAACGTTTTGATTACACGTTGGTACTTACCATTTCAGGTATGTTGTTAAAACAAATGATTCTAGCATGCATACTCAAATAGCATATGCATACCTGAATAGCATTTCTCAAACATACAGTAAAATATACAATGTCGATACACACTATTTTCATCATCATATTTCATAAATCCATTGCTTACATCAATAATCTTCTAATATATCCACTGGGTAGCGGAGGCAGCAGTTCAAGCTGAGAGACTTCCCTGGATCTCGTCCCGGTGGTACTTACTTGGACCAAGTATAGATGGATCCCCAAGGAAGGGTTGGACAGGAGACTTCTAAATCAGATACCTGAGCCACCTGAGCAGGCTCCTCCATGTGTATTCCATACAGCTCCTCTCTTCTTTGTAAAGTCAGTACACGTAGTGAGACGCCTTTCATGCTACATAACAACCCCTCTTGCTGCTTCTCAGCACAATGTATGATTACAGCAACATTAGCATTTGTTTCCTTGTGCAAATTTCCAGACATTCTTTCAGGATCATCACGGGGTCAAGAGGAATAGCCGTCCCGATAATGAACATAAGTGATTCTTCCGATGCATAATGTCTGCTAATATGAACTAATGCTACAAATTATTTAACTACACATGTACCATTATAATCCAGTCTTTATTCAGTACATTACTGGTGCTGCACATCATTCCATAATAGTGAGGGACTTGGCAGCTTGTATTTAGGGTAATAGGGGTTTGTGATGCACACTTCTAATGGTTTCTCTCTCTCGTCAGCCTGTGTGAATGTAACAGAGTGACGCGTGTGTGGGATTTGAATATGTTCCAGTGCAAAGGAAGGCTGGTGTCTGAGGGAAAAATCACACCTTGTAAGTGCACAACCCTTTTTTTTCCCTTCAACTGAAACAATATCATTTTAAAAGGCACTTCATCCAGGATTTGGGATTTGTATTTTCATGTGCAGTAGTTAGTAGGTCATGGTAATTGGTTGAATGATGTCATCCCTATACTGCTATTAACTCAGCATTGTATCTTGACGAGTTTCATCTGAGCACTGCAGGATTTGAGTCCTGACAGCGTACTGTGTTACTGACGGTAGCCTTTGTTAGTTAGAAATGCTAAAGTGGGGAAAAGAACATAAACATTGTAAACAAAATGAAAGGTTATTTTCTCTTATCAACGTAAAAGCAACGTTCTGAATGACGGCAGTTGTGTAGTCTCCAAAAGCCTTACTTCTTTGTCTGATAAAAACTTTTCTAAAGCACTCTATAGACTTTTTAGGATTAAAAGGTTTTTTGTGCTGCATCCGGTAAGTATACCAACATTACTGAAGTACTTTTGACTTCAAATTAAGACTATAAAACATACAATTCACCCTCAGTTACTGTAACATATCCATCTGCTCCCATTTAGGGTAGTCAACCTCTTCTTTAGTTAGTTTTTTTACTTTAACGATACGCTGTTTTTCGCCCATAGCATGATCAGATCATAATTGGCTCACTCCAGATGAACCAATGTGTTACATTTGCATCAGTAACACAAAAAAGTCCCTAAATGTTACTGCGGAATGTTCACAGCACCCACTCTTGCTTTGTTCCAGCTTGTTTGTCCAGTGAAGGGGCACCATCGAAACACCGATTTGTTTACGCCTGTACTATTGAAAGCGCTCTTGACAGCCATTTTGGACGTAAAAAGTGGACGCAAAGTGTTACGTCCACAGTGCCCAGTTTGTCTGCAGTTATTGAATAATATTTTTTTGCATTATTTATAATATAATAGTTATATCCCAAACCATTAACCATTAAATAGTCTGCCCTGTCATTTTAATTATTCCCTTCACAAAGCCGTAAAAATGACATGTTCTAAATGTAGCAATTATGTCCCCAAAGTGCAAGATTTTTTTTTTGAAAGGCATGTATTTTTCTTGAAATGGTTTTGAGATCTGAGATTATGTTATGTATGTCTATAAGATACATAACATACAGCAGCTAGAGTCCTGACAGGAACCAGGAAGTATGACCATATTAGTCCGGTCCTCAGGTCTCTGCACTGGCTTCCTGTGGCTCAAAGAATAGATTTTAAAACAGCTCTGCTTGTGTACAAGTCTCTCCATGGCCTTGCACCAGAATACATTAGTGACATGTTGGTGTCATATGAACCGGCCCGGACTCTGAGGAGCACAGGGACTGGCCTCCTGCTGGTGCCCAGAGTGAGAACCAAACATGGGGAGGCTGCGTTTCAGATCCATGCTGCTAAGATCTGGAACAATCTCCCTGAAAATGTGAGGGAGGCGTCTACTCTGTCAATGTTCAAATCCAGGTTAAAGACTGTTCTGTTTGCCTGTGCATACAACTGAAGGATTTTATCTCCATTTCTAATGCACTGCTGTCATTTATTTATTTTTTTAAATTTCTTGTGTAATTTTGAAAGTTTTAATGGTTTTATTCTTTTGTGTGATTTTAATGTTTTAATTGTGTTTTAATCTTTTGTGTGATTTTAATGTTTTAATTGTGATTCTGGTGTTTGTTTTATGTGATGATTTGTGATGTGGACTGTGAAGCGCTTTGTGTTGCCCTGTGCATGAAAGGCGCTCTACAAATAAACTTTGATTGATTGATTGATTGATTGATAAGTAAAAAAGGTTTATCACCCATCGTCCATACTTCTTTGCAGTTTTTCTCGACGTTTCGTCCTTAATCCAATTAACTTTTTCAAGGAAATGAAAGCTCATACCATGAGTTGGAGATTTATAACTCTAATCCTTAGCTAACTCATAAACACATCTAAGGTCTGCTAAGAGGTGGTAGGGAGCAGGTCTAACGACCCTGCTAGAGCTAACGGTCCTAACTCATTAGCATGTCACAAGCCTATTGTCAGCTGAGATGGCTCGAGTGGAGTGCACGTCACTGACCTGTTAGGGCGTTGTTTTTCTGACATCGTCATAGATGCGAGGCAAAATCTTAGGCCATGTCCACACGTAGCCGTGTATTTTTTTAAACCAAATATTCCCCCCCTCCGTTTATAAAATAATTTGCATCCACACATAACCGAACATATGCGTTTTCAGTCACATTCATAACATTCCAAACATGTGCGTCCTCTGACATCCTGCGTTGGGGAAAAACACAGAAGTGGGCGGAGCTTTGATGCTGACGCCGGTACTTCTGTAGCGGCACTTTTACAGTCATTCAAGAAACTCTGAACGCTGAAGGCATATGTTTGCATATATGCACTGATCCCCGTCCTCAGCCCTGGTTTAATCCTGGTTTAATCCTGGTTTAATCCTGGTTTAGTCCTGGTTTTGTCCTGGTGTTTGGTTGTTTACAAGCGTGAGTCCCCGTGATCACTTTGCTGCTCTGGAGTGAGGATGTTTGAACAGTTTTTAAGGCAGTAAGATCCATGCTTCTGTGATCAGAGGTTACACGTTTTGTTTGTTGTTGTTTTAGAGCATATTATTATGTGCAAAAACGCAAAACTCTGGTTTTCTCTACACGCAAATGCATACAGAGTCTTCTGTGTGCATTTGCGAAGAATCTTCACTTTGCCTGGAGTTTTTTTATATATTCATTTATGATGCGTTGTCATGTGGATGACAGGTGCAAACAAAGACAAATATCTGCGTTTTAGCAGAAACCCGGCGACGTGTGGACGGGGCGTTAAACCACCTCCACTGTTTAGGGATGGTTTGTGTTCCCTCACACAAACCAGGCGGTTTAAGATTTTTTTTTTTGAAAAAATGTTGTCCTTAATCTTTGGATTAAGAACAAAACGTTGGAAAAACTTACTGAGAAAAACAGATGATGGGTGAGCAACCTTTCTTTGTTTTGAACAATCCCTGTATGACTGAGAGCGTACACAAATGTATAAGCTACATAGTATTAAAAATGTATTACCTGTAGGTACAAACATTTTTGGTTCGTACATATATTTTATTGCCGCTTGAAGAATGATCGATGCATTATTCCTTTTAGAGTGGAATGAGCCAATTACATACATAATCCTAACAGATTGTTGTAATTTAAATCTTTATTACTTTATTGTGACATTGTGATAACTGAGTACATTTTAGAGCACTCATACGTAAAATACAGGCCATGTGTAGTTGATTATTTAACTTTTACTTAATTGTGCTCCTTATTCTGGACACAAACAAAATATTAGCGTTTCATTTGATTTTTCTCCAGCAGGTCTATAATACAAGCGCACCTGCTAAGCTTTTCTGTGCACTGACATTGTGGTTGTCCTTCAGGGTGGTTTTTTTCAGTTCATAAATATTTTTGAAGACATGAAGTTGAGATCATTGGGTGTTCTGCACTGAAGGTAAAATACAATGTTCTTTATGAATAATGTATGAATATATCTTAAGTGATTGTTTCGTTCTCATCGCATGGTCAGGAGTTATGACCGGTATGGAGCGAGTAAATATTTCACAAATAATATAAACTCATTATTGTGTTTGTCTTTGAAAAGAGAAACACATACTTAATTGCTTCTATCTACAGAATACATTGTATTAAATTCAAATCAAGGAGGTTTAAGGTCAAAATGTGTATTAGTCCAGGAATGGGAGAGGGCTATTTTTCTCCTAGGGTTGTCCAATGTATTTGTGATATACATAAAGCGGACGTCCAAAGATTGTTTCAACCCAACAGCACCACCTAAATGGTCCTTTATGAAAAAAAAACAGGTTGTGCATATTTTGGAGTAGGTATACAAGATCCACAACAGTGATGGAGCTTTGTAAGACGAGCCTTAAAGAGGCAAACGGCACACTGCCAAACACAGACACTTTCAAGTAACAAAATACACAATGGACAATGACATACACGCACACACAACTTGTGAACTGAAAAACTCCATCCATTCAGCAAACAGCCTTACCTCTGTGACCTCTGCACAGATGAATCGAATACAAACTACATGTTGTGTCTGCAGAGCCACTGCCATAGTGCCTGGTTCTCCTGGTCCAAGAATGTTTCCATATCCACTGCTTGTTTCCAGTCCTGTAATATCAGATCCAACCTCTCTGCTTCTCAACCAAACATTAAATGATAGGTGGACATCCTTTGCAGCAGTTTGTCAGTAGTTCTTTTTCATTCCATTATCTTGATACAAAACTTGTAAGTCCATGTGACCTTTAAAAATATATAAATAATTTCATCTTTATATTGTGGTGTTTGCACAAGGCCGTATGACTCTTCTGATGGCATGTGTGTTGGACCGCCAACAGAGCCCGCCCTGGCCCTGCTCTTATGTGATAACGCTATAACGTGGTCAGTTATCTTGGATGAAAATGGAATAATGAGCACATGCCACCTATTGGAGAAAGCTGACACAAACTTTGTCCAATCTGCAGCAAACTAATTATATGCATCAATATAGATAAAGGAAAAAAACATTACTCACTCAAGTCATATATGTTGTAGCAGCAAGGGATTTCATTGCTGCTTGCGGCTTTAATTAATTGATATATTTGTTTTGAAATGTTTGTTTTGAAGGAAACATAATGAACTTTATTTATCCAAAATCTATAGAAGAAGTCTATATTGTAATTATTGTAACAGTGAAGTATTCACTAATCACACAACATACTGTCTGAATATCTTGTTAGAAAACAAAAATAATTACATTTCAATTTATAACCTGGACAGCAGTTACGGTACTGTCCCTTTCCTAGAGCTCTGCTATATATTAAGTATATTAAGTGTAAATACTTTCGTTTTTTAAATGCACAAATACATACAATCCTTGAAGTGGTTGAGCAGTGAATGTTGCGCCTGGACAGTGAGTGAGTGATAGGAGCTGGGGAGCCGGGGAAATTGGAATTGGCTGTGCTGCTCTGATGCTAATCTGACTGGGAAATGGGATTTAAGAGGAAAAGACTCAGGCTGTTTTTATTATTATGGCATGGAAGAGCTTTGAGTGTAAGGCTTATGGATACAGGAGATAATTTCTGTTTTTTAATTTTCCATTTTGCCAGGAGCAGAACACACACACGCACTCGAGTTTGAGCTGTGCACTTTGTCTCAAAAGTCCCAGGATTTAGTAGTGGTTTTTTCTTAGCTTTTCCTTGATCTCCGTTTTGTATATCAAGAACAATATCATGAAAATACTGTAAAAAACTGCTACGTGCCAAACACTCATATTTAATGAACAAAGCATCGAGGAGTCAAACAGTGTCAAAGAAGACATTGTTCTTCTAGGCTCCTAGGGGTACATAAGAGTATTACAGGAGGGATTTTTTAAAACATTGATAGGTTTACTATGGCTTGTCATATATCATTTTAAAGATCACTTTCTCAAGAAACCAACCATATGTTGCACACTTGAATAATCAGACTATAGGTGGTGCAGTAGTTGACTTTTTATTTCTGCAAAACAATAACTCAATTAACTCGCGTGTCTGCTGCGTTTTCTGCCATTTTCATGCAAAACTGCGATACTAACAAATAGCCACAAAATCATCCATTACAAAAAGGAATATTTGTCATAGATTTGCATTTTATGTTGATACAAATGAAATATTATCAGTAGTGTTGGTGTTAATACACACTCATTGTAATTCCCCAAATCTCCGCTAGCTTACTCCAGTTAGCATTGCAGCTCTTTACAGCTAACATGTACATGTCCCTAGGATGCACAGGGTCTCTGCTTCGCAGCCACTGGCAGTCTATTTAGAGGAGAGACCCGGCTGGGGCCCTGTCATGAAGCCACCTGTGCCATTCCCTTAGTGATAACACAAAGAATACATTACAGAAAGACATCTGGAGTTAATCAGTCTAATCTGGAAAATCTAATTCTTGTTCCGTGTAAGAATCAGCCGACCACAACCGCTGATACTGAAACTTTGAAACTTGCTATGCTAAATGTCAGATCTCTTTCTAACAAGTCTTTTTTAATCAATAATTTTATTTGTTCTTATAATCTTGATCTTATGTTCATGGCTGAAACATGGCTTGACCAAAATACAGAAAATGCAGTTTTAATAGAAGCATCACCACCAAATTTCAAATTTGAATCTGAAATACGGGAAAACAAAAAAGGAGGAGGCTTAGCTGCCATTTTCAGAGACCACTTTGTCTCCCATAGAATGTCTCTTGGGAAGTTTCCGTTTTTTAAAAATCGTCTTTTAAAATACAACAAAAACAATCTCCTCCAATACTCTTCATAGTCCTATACAAGCCACCGCAGTCATGTCACAGTTTTATTGATAATTTTACCGAGTTTCTTTCAGTTGTATGCACAGATTTTGATAGTTTAGTTATTACAGGTGATTTTAATATTCATGTGGATAATGTTGATGACAGAAATGCAAAAGAGCTGAGTTCTTTACTTGATACCTTTGGTCTCACTCAGCATGTGAGTGGCCCCACCCACAGCAGAGGGCACACTCTAGACCTGTTAGTTACAAAGGGGGTGAATATTTCAAATATAAGCGTGGTCGATGTTGCTCTTTCGGATCATTTCTGTGTATTTTTTGACATGTGTTTCACTAACAAACCACCAGTGGACTCTGCAACTGTTCGAAGAAGACACATAAATGAAAATACGAGTGATCTATTTATGGGAATGATAAACTTTGAGAATGCATCGTATTCTACTGTAGATGAACTGTTTAACTCTGTCACCTCTAGTGTTTTGAATGTTCTGGATACCGTTGCCCCTGTGAAGGTTAAAATAGTGAAAAATAAGCAGAAGGCGCCGTGGGCTAAAGCAGACTCGGTCAGGGCACAAAAGAGAAAGTGCCGGAGGGCCGAGCGGAAGTGGCGCAAGTCCAACCTCCAGGTTGATTACAAGATCTTCAAAGATAAGTTGTGCGAGTTTAACCGGGTGCTACGTAGTACGAGAGAAAGGTATTTTTCTGAAATGATTGAAGGCTGCAGTAACAATCTGCGTGTTCTGTTTTCAACAGTTAATAGATTAACAAACCCCCCTGTTCAGATGCCATTAGAGCTAACTTCCAAACGTAAATGCAATGAGTTTGCACACTTTTTCAATGACAAGGTTCAAGGCATCAAAAACGCCATTGTCTCCAATCCACAGATAACCATCCAACAGCCAGAAAGGCTCTCTGAGCTAACTTACTTTGCACCTGTAGATGATAAAAATGTCCAAGAAATAATCTCCAGTTTGAGCTCCACCACATGCAGCTTGGATGTACTACCCACTAGATTTCTGAAGTCTGTTCTGAGCAGTCTGTTACCTTCACTCACACAGATAGTAAACATGTCCCTTCATTCTGGAATATTCCCAAAGGCCCTGAAAACTGCAGTCATCAGGCCCCTGCTAAAAAAGAGCAGCCTGGATGCTACGGTACTTAACAACTATCGTCCCATCTCAAATCTGCCATTTATGGGGAAAGTCCTTGAAAAAGTTGTCTACCTACAGCTTACTAGATTTCTTATAATCAACAACTCATTTGATATGTTTCAGTCCGGCTTTAGACCCCACCACAGCACTGAGACTGCTCTTGTCAAGGTTACAAACGATATCCGGCTGAACACTGACGCAGGCAAAGTCTCAATCTTAATCTTGTTAGATCTGAGTGCTGCCTTTGACACCGTCGACCATGAGATCCTCTTACAGAGATTAGAGGACTGGGTTGGAGTCGCTGGCACCGCCCTAAGTTGGTTTAGGTCTTACCTTGAAGACAGGAAGTACTTTGTGGAGATTGGAGACTGTGTCTCAGATCATATGGCCCTGACCTGTGGAGTACCACAGGGGTCGATCCTGGGACCTCTTCTGTTCAATCTCTACATGCTGCCGTTAGGTCAGTTAATACGCAGAAACAAAGTGTCCTATCACAACTATGCAGACGACACTCAGATCTATGTCTCACTGACTGCAGGAGAACATGGACCAGTGGACTCACTCCTTCACTGTATCCAACAGATCAGTGAGTGGATGCAAAACAACTTCCTTCAGCTAAACGCAGACAAAACTGAAATGATTGTCTTTGGTCCCCAGAAACAAAGAGAGAGCGTCATCTGTCACCTACAGTCTCTCTCCCTAAAACCTTCAAACAAGGTCAGAAATCTAGGGGTAATACTGGACTCAGACTTAAATTTTAATAGCCACATCAAATCAGTAACATCAGCAGCTTTTTACCATCTAAAAAACATTGCCAGGATCAAAAACATAGTGTCTAAAGCAGACTTGGAGATTCTTATCCATGCATTTGTCTCCAGTAGGTTAGACTACTGCAATGGCCTGCTCACAGGTCTGTCCAAACAGGCTGTAAAACAGCTGCAGTACATTCAAAATGCAGCAGCTCGAGTCCTGACTAGAACCAGGAAGTACGACCACATTAGTCCGGTCCTCAGGTCCCTGCACTGGCTTCCTGTGGCTCAGAGAATAGACTTTAAAACAGCTCTGCTTGTGTACAAATCTCTCCATGGCCTCGCACCAAACTATATTAGTGACATGTTAGTCCCATATGAACCAGCCCGGACTCTGAGGAGCACAGGGACTGGACTCCTGTTAGTGCCCAGAGTCAGAACTAAACATGGGGAGGCTGCTTTTCAGATTCATGCTGCTAAAATCTGGAACAGTCTTCCTGAAGATGTGAGACAGGCCTCCTCTCTGACAATGTTTAAGACAAGGTTGAAAACAGTTCTGTTTAGCTGTGCATACAACTGAGGGATTTTATATTTTTATCTTTTTTTAATGTACTGTGATTATTTATGATTTTAATGCTTTCTTGTTCTGTTCAGCACTTTGAATTGCCTTGTGTATGAATTGTGCTATATAAATAAACTTGCCTTGCCTTGCCTTGCCTTACATTACAGCTCTAAATTAACAATCTGGTGGAAACAATCGGCCTAAACTGTCCCCGTAGCAGCTAAACAATATTCACTATGCCCACACATATCCTGTATTGTGTTCTATAATCAACCCAGAACAGAATAACCAAGAATAATACTTTATTTCCATTTCATTTTTTTATTTTTTTTCAAAATAAACAAAAAATCCGATTCAATTAAAGTTATCAGTTGGTAAAAATGGCAAATATGTCCTATTGTCTTGGAATGAACCTTGTGATGCAGCCAATGTCTAGTTTGGTAGAGTTGGGCTATTGTCAGAGCATAGTTTATTGAATTAATTTAAACTTTTAGTATCTTTCAGACACTTGTTTTATGGTCAAAACATGTTAGTAACAGTATTCAATAGCGTGTATTCCCCTTTAACGTCAATGACAAATTGACAAATTCTTGGGGTGGTTGTGGGAGAGGTTCTTCACCCTCTCTGTTCTGTTCTTCTTGGCAAAAAGTCTCCTGTTCCCGTATATTCCTGGCCTAAAGTAAAATGTGTTTTTTTTATTTTTTGTATGGCAAAATTCATATTTGAATAGTCATTCAATCATTCATTTTCTACCCCCTTATTAGTCCATTTCTGGGTCGGGGGCGTGACAATCAGAGCTGCCATAGCACCAGTCCCTCGCTGATCCTCTGCAGGTGATAAGTCAACAGAAAGATGGCTGCTACATCAGTGGTGGCTTCAGGCAACGTGGGGTTAAGTGTCTTGCCCAAGGACACAACATCAGCAGACATTAGAGGGAGCAGTTGGAGTAGGTCCAGTGGTGGGCCCGAACCTACGACCTTCAGGCCTAAAGTCCAATGCTCTACCAACTGAGCGACTGTTGCCCCCATATTTGTATATCTTGCACCAAATCCACTGATAACGTTGAAACAAAGGCCTCCTGTGCTGTGGTCACTTTCACATGACCTGAGCCTGCTGACGAGTACCAGGACTCCCTTTGGTACATTGAATCATATGGTATGGAACTGTAGGTGTCAGATATATAGCTCGTCTTCCCCTCCCTGATTCTTCCTTCTCTTCCTGCATGAATCAAACTCACCTTGCCCCCACTTGACATGTCTTGTTCTTTGCCCTTTCTTTACACAACTATATTACTGGATGTGGAATGAGAGCGGGGCAGAGAGGTGCGAGGCAAGCTTTGTATCGTATCGAAGTTGTATCGTATTGTTTATTCACCTTTTCAATAAATTGCAGAAAGACAAGTTATTTCTCTTGGATCCATTCATTGAAATGTAATACTTCAATTCAGATATTGAAAACAATCAGTTCTCGGCCCAAAAAGTCAAATATCGACTCTAGAGGCTTTGTTTTTTGAAGTTATTTTCTAATTAGGTGATGACAGCATGTGTTTTTCTGCTCTTTTAGTTAGTGACAATAAATAAAACAAATACATATGTACACAAATTTACAAAACCCTCACTGACGTAAATCAACTATTTGTCTCTACTTGTAATGTTATCATTTCCTCACACCTCAAGCAATCCACGCAGCGGCCCCTTATTCTTTTTGCCATTTCATCTTTGTTCAGCTCCTTGATTGAAACTGAGCTTGCCGGTTATTGCAAACAAAGTTGGTAACGCGGCCATAATTAAAAGAGTCGGATCCTTCAAAGTCAAAGCTAGTCAATTATAAACAAAAGGCGGGCCTGATATCTTTGTGGAGCTGCGACGTTCGCCTTATTTTCATCCTTCAACTTCTTTGGCAGAGGAGGAACAGTCAGGCCGTATCACCGCTGCATGCAAACATCTGCCGCTCTTCCCGTTTAGTTTGTCTTTAATTAAAAAGTCTCAATTAAATAGAATTGCAACCAACCAGCTACGAACACTTATTAGATTTCTCCTCCGTCCAATATGTGCAATTTAAGCCTGTGCGCACTGTAGCGATCATATCTGCTTTTGCCAACTTTGCTTCCTTCTACTTCTTTCCTAATATAGTTCCTCAATTGTTATATTCACATAAAGTCAATAATTGATTATATTGTGCTGTTGTTTGTGTAATTAACAGGTTGCTTTTTGCGCAGGTCTCAGAGGAGGATGTCCATTTATGCTGCACATTTCTTACTTTTGCACAATTCTTGAGTGTTCCTATCCTTGCCAATGTGACATGTACATTTCTCCTGTGTGAGATTAATAAAGTCTTATCTTATCTTATCTTTACAAGCAAACTAATTAATGTATTGTTCTTTGAAAGTACTCTTTGAAAGCATAATACAAGCTGTTACATTTGAAATGGCTCATTCATGGACGTCTTCCGTGGCAGAGGTTAAAAAAATGTCATTGTGAAAATATGAATCCAGCCCAAATGTTGCCATTGTGTTCCTCACGTTCCCCTCAAGTCCCTAGTTGCCGCTGGTTACTGGACTGCTCTAATGCTTTTATTTGAATACGTTGTTGAATACATTGTTGAATCAAATTGGTGCAGTGATTTAATTGATTTTCATCTTTTTAAGCGTAAATAAAACACTTCAAATTAAATTAAAGTAATAATTTGCTCATCATACCAAGAATAATGAGGAAGGAAATAAAAAACAAATTATAGTCTGCATTCATTTCAAGTTCTTGAAGTTAACCTTGCAGCCTCTACAGTGATACAGCCAATGTATATCTTATGAATATAGTTTATTTTGTAGGTTTGTGTTAAAATAATCCATATCAAATTAAATACATCTTAAAAGTTGAGTATCCATAAAGGAGAGAGTTATGTTTCCAAACCTGACTATAGAAATATTTGCAATTGCACAGTGTAACTTCTTGAATGGAAGGATCGTTGTGATAATAAGCATCCTGATCCCAATCCTTACCACCAGAGGGAGGTGTAGAATTAGGCTTGTTTTTTGTTTAAAAATTTTAAAACTAATGGCTGTAACCACTGCAATGTGATCTCAAAAATGTAATTTAATTCGAGAAATTGCTAAATTTTTCAGAAACTGCTCTGAACGTGACGCATAGTGGTACAATGACATCATCCATCACAGGACCGAGAGAGAGAAAGGATAGAGATAAAGTTCATGATATTTGTGTGGATATATCTTGAAACAAGTTCATGTCTGTTTTGAGATACAACAGCACTTTTTTGGAAGTCATTATTCATTCACTCCATACACGGTGGTGATAAACTAGTAACCAACTAGTGCGAGGCAACCAGTATGTGCCATCAGCCCCTCCAGACCACCAGATTCTTTCCAGGCAATGTGGGTGAAGTGTCTTGCCTAAGGACACAACGGCAGTTTGGCACTTTACAGCCCTAAGCCCTATTCGGACGGGATTAGTTTTACATGGGGACCCCTGGTAATTTGTGATAATCACAGAGGACGTCTGAGTCCCGTTCGAATGCGCCATGTCTATAATTTGTAAAGTAATAATGCCACAGCAAAATAACTCCTGTATTTGTCCAAACACAGACGTCCTCTGATAATACTAATCCCGTGCGAATCTGCATGTCAGTGATTGTGATTGCTATTGCCGCTTTCTCTTTATCTTTCTGCGTTGTTTTTATCAATGAGCAGAGGAATCGCGGCTGTGAACACCTGCAGAGTCCCGGCTGCTGCTGTCTCTGTCAGGTCTATGGAGAAGTAGAGGACAGTGTAATGTGTTCACTGACGCTAAACGATCAGACTCATCGTAAACGTGTTTGTACGTTTACTCTGCACTCTGTCTCCGTCCTCATACACTACAGACGTGTTTCTGCAGCTGTTACTATTTGTCGGCTCGCACGTATTCTAGCGGAGTATTTGGGGGGGGTTCACGGGTAGTCGAACAAAAAGTATGGTTTAAACATTTACAGAAAGTACAGGCCAGAGAACTGTAGAGTAGTAAAAATCCACATGTGTGTGTTTGTTCATAAAGACACCAGTCTCTATGGGCTGTGTGAAGCAGAGAGACACGCGCATGTGCAGCCATTATGTCAGATGTCAGTGAAAAATTACAGACATTGCTTATCCCGTGCGAATGCGCTGTCAGATCTCAGACGTCCTCTGTGATTATCACAAATTACCAGGGGTCCCCATGTAAAACTAATCCCGTCCGAATAGGGCTTTAGCCACCCCACTGTGGCACCTGGTGGTTAGGTGTCTTGCCAAGGACACAGCTTCAGTGGGAGTCGTGGAGTAGGTCTTGTGGTGGGCTCAAACCCACAACCTCCAGGCTCAATGTCGCCCCAATATCAACACTGTAAAATGGTTAAAGCTCAACAAAGTCAATTTTGAATAATATGTCAAGTTGAATGTAATAATGTAATACAACATTTGAAAAGAAAGACATTTTGTAACACACACAAAACATTTGACTTTAACTTCAAAGCACTTTCTACAACCAGTTTTAAGAGTGAGTGCTCATCTGAAATCACTGTGCGAGACCCTTCTCCCTTCCGCAGCTCTGGTCGAGCTGATGGCTTCCACTTTTAGCCTGTTTGTGCTTTTAGTGTTTATGTACAGTGACACAGGATAAATAACGTAACAGCTGGGAGCGCGTCCAGCCCCTCAAATGTGTCATTCTGCCTGCCTTTTATCCAACCGGTATTTTTAGGACTCAAGTGCTGCTGTTTTCAATGCACTCTCAGCAATCCCGCCTGCTCCATGTTTGAACCTATGGAGATGACATCTGTAAATAATGCAAGTGCTAATACATCTTTCGGCATTTTTATAGAGAGGCATCGCCGTTGTGAGATAGTTTGATGTATTTCTGACTCCTTTCTTATTTTAAGCTTTAAAACTACAGTGATGGTATCTGATCCTATTGACCTTGGGAGGAGTACCGGTATCTGGCCTGTCTTGGTAATTACTTTATTGACTTCAATAACTGATGGATAAAACAATATATATTTTCGCTGTAAAACATTTTCTGGAGAGATTTAAGCTATTTTCATTGTAAAACTATGAGGCTTTAGTGGCCTCCTGCTTCATTCTATGAGCATCAGTAGTATTAAATAGTCAATTTCTGAATCGATACACATCAATCAGAGGGAGTTATCCTGACATAGCCAAGCAAATCAAAAACTGAGGATTTAAAGCCAGAACAAAGTGGACGTTTGCTGGGTTTGAAAGACATTATTGTCCTGTTTTCTACAAACATCACGGCCGAATAGGAGCAATTGGATAAAGGTACCCGCCCTGTGTGGAGCAAACTAATCAGGACATTGGGATTTAAGATCATTTAAAAAAAGGTGACAAACACATATACTCATTCTCAAGATACCCTTGTTAATTGCGGCTTAGTCAATGTAACAGGTCAATGTAATTAAAGTAACTCATTCAAGACGACCTGTACTTACTCATGGGCTGGACCCACCTCATTGGTCTGGGAGCCTCTTTAGTCCTGCCCCCCACAGCCTCAGTCCTTGGTCCATAGCCTGGAGGAGCGGATCCCCATCTCTATGTGTGCCTCCCCGCATAAAGATGGTTCGGACATTCATGAACATTTATGGACATTGGTCATCCCACTCCCTATCGGCCAATGGCTCCTATTGTTTTTATTGTGTTCTGTGTTCGAACCGTTTGTTTCTCTGATCAGTTGTTGGTGAATCAATAAAGTCCTCTGAGATGACTGCTGTTGTGATTTAGGCCTAAACAGAAATACAAAGAATTTAAACGAAGTGTATGTTATCGAGTTTCTCTGAATCATGCAATTTAGAATTAAGCTATGGAATACTTCATGCTTTGCTGTCTGTACTTTGACATTAATGTGTTCTCAGAATCTCCAGTGTCCAAGATAAGTCTGGAGTCTAGAGAGTTGCTTTTATGTGCTTGAAAAATGAATGGTTCACTTTGTTACAGCCTTTAAAGATCCCATATTACGCTTTTTGATTTTTCTCTGGTTTAAACATGATTGCAGTGCTATTTGGCCTTCGTACACATGCCCAGATTAAGTTTTTTCATTGATTCCTTCAAGCTTTAGTTTGAGAGAAATCTTTCTTTTTCATTCTCGAGAGGCTCAAAAACGACCTGATTCACTTTGTTACGTAGCACACTTTCATACGTAGGTTGAGATCCATCTTTCCCTGAAAGATGGCTGGGCTCTTTAGATGAGTGTAATTACTTGCTTGCCACCATGGAATTCTAAATGCTTTGCTTGGACTTTTGGCTCACTATGGTATTAGAATTGCATATAATAAATAATTACAGGTGTTTTTACTGCTAAATACCACACAAATATGCGTGTATGTCTGTAACTTAGCTTTGCGATTCCCTACTTTGTCTCAAAACTGGATTGAGATTGCGAAAAAACTGAAAATTCAAATGAGCTAATAATTAGAAAATCATCACAATCAATAGTATCTTAGATCCAGTGGAACAACTGTGAATACAAAAACTGAATCAACATCTATCATGTCTTTGCCATAAAAACACACCGATTTATAGACCTGTGTGTTTTCTAAAGGTTCATCTTGAAAGATTTGATAAAGCGTATTTATGTCAGAGCCTGCCAAAGTCTATGAGAATTGAAGTTGAGGCTCAGGGCTAATCTGCCTTTAAAATGATTCATTCCTGTGTGTTTACACTGGCTTTCATCACTCCGGGGGTATAATTGCATGCTTGCTTCTAACCTGCAATGAAAGCAGTTGTACCATATTTTGCCTTGTAACCTGGTTAAAGATAAGAAAATAACTCCCTTGAGAAGAGAAGATCTATAGTTGAACACATTTCTAACAGTCACCCCTTCCAAATTTGTGTTATGAAAACCCTATAACACTAGGACTCGCACATATTTGTCACTATTAGAAGTCCCAGAAACATCATTTTGACTGCTCTTATTTAAACCAATCTGAGAAATTGCCCGAATAATGTTTAGTTTTTCGAGAGATGTATTCAAAGTAAGTAATTTAATCACTTTTATTAAGTGCTAAAACTGGTTTATAACTTGAAATACAGCAAAACGTAATTTGTTGAAATGCTACCAAATACTAACCGGTAGCAAGTAAGCCTTATGTTGCTATGGTAACTAGCACTGGCTCAACTCTGGGAGGTAAAGGTAGAACTTTTTCCATTTCAAAAGTAGAAAAAAATGTCTTAAAAATAATGACATAGAAATAATCTTTAGAGACAAAAAAAGTCACACATTTCTGAAGACCTAGTTATTAAAAGATCTCATTCCCCATGTTTTGTCTCCTTTCCATAGAGCCATCACATTGGACAATCAGCTTGTCGTTTTGGCAACCACAGCGGCGGATGCGGGACGATACCATGCCGACGCGGTAAATGAACTGACCGGAGATTCGGTGACCAGCCCGGCCATCTACGTCAGCATTTCAGGCAAGTATATAAGTGTACTGTAGATTCATAAACCATTTGACATATTTAAAACCAAAGATAAAGACAAGTTCAGTTTGTGTGAATATGCTTGCTTGTTGTGTAATGTGTTCGATGGTGACCTTACACTTTCCCCCCTGGTTTCCCTGGCTCCTCCTTGTGCTGTTGGCTTCGATGTTTCAACTTGCTTTTATTTATGAAAACTGGACAACTCACTTTTTACTTTCTGGAAAACTGGAAAACTGACTTTCTACTTTCTGTAACATTGACTAGACCTCCGCGTGGCACAGCGGTTAGCTCTGTTGTCTCTCAGCAAGAAGGTCCTACTCCAGTTCAGCACAGGGCTTTTCTCAGTGGAGTTTGCATGTTCTCCCTGTGCCTGCGAAGGATTTCCCCCAGCACTAAAACCAAAATGTTCATAAATCACACAATATAAAATGAAGCTTGCTCACTCTACTTACACTATAAGATCACAATTCTGTCAAATGTGTGAGTGTGAAATAGTCTGAATTAAGCCATCTATTGCTCTGTGGCTTTTGCTGATGTGACAATAATACATGGTTTGAGCTCTGATACAGGTTCGGCTAGTCGTCATCTATAGAGCTTTAAACCCTACATCTGTCCTTTTTGTCTGTGCTGACTGTGTTGGGACTAAATATAGATTAAGTGTGGGGCCTTGTTGTAAGTGTCTTGCAGAGTGGTCCCAGGGTGAGCTTTAAGAACTTAAATGGTTCGGTTGGCGATTTGTCTTCTGTTGTAAATGGCTGCGCGCCCACTGCATGCTACAGTTGTGGGATTTCTCAAAACAAAAATAGAAACAGAGAAATACAATATACAGTAGAAAAGTCATGAAGGAGGCTGATTATTTAAAGGGATGTGTGTTTGCCCCAAACAAAGTCACTGACTATATAGACAATTTTTGACATAAAGGAATAAAGTTTGCTCCACTACAACTGGTAATGGCGTAATCATTCACAGCCTAAAGGACCAGTCACTTAAAAAAAGCTGGATCTATATTTTTGTTTCATGGAAATAATGATCCATCTCTTTTTATTTAGAGCTTATAAACAGCAATCAATTATTGATATTTTCATGGATTATGTAGTATAAATACACAACATGCATGGACATAGAAGTTCACACATACATTTTAGGGTTATCGTTGTTCAAACCTGTCAAAGCCCCAATGGAAATGGTCGATAGTAACGAACTGGCATAACAAAATGTTTTTATTTTATTTCAAAAAGGTATTTTATGAATGCCCTGAAAATAAGGGACTATTTATCCATTACACGTCGCAATGCTCGTTGGATCCCAAATTAATTTTAATGATTCCCTAAACAACCACAAAATAGAGCAAGGGCAGTTTCACAACGTAGATTGAAATTAAAATGATGGAAAGGGTTTAGGTAAGGGTTGTGGTTAGGGTTAGGGTTGGATGGGTGTAGAACTGCTCTGTTCATATTTGTTCTTTGCCATCTCCAAAGGTCAACTAAACACTCTTATCTAAACACTTTATGGTGGTGAATTATTCATAACCATTATGGGAGATAAAAATAGGCTTTCTATGAAAACTGTGTTTTTAAGCTGAAAACATTGAAGTTTATTTTAAAACAAAGCGGATGCGATAGTGACAGTGCACATCTGAGAGGTTTTAAAGACAAGGCTGGGATACAATATTCCAATGGACTGAAAGGAGTTAGCATCAGGCTATGATCTGGCTGCCAGATTGGATTGATTGATATAAGATTTAAAGTATTTACTAATATCAGCAGAAGCATAACAGCAGCTAATTTTTCTTTATTACATGGTTTATTCTGTGTTACATCTCCATATACTCATACCTTAATACGTCTGCCATGTGTGTCCAAAAGAGGTTCCTTTTGGGGAATTCTGGCGTAAACAAACAAGATTCATACCAGTAAAATTCATACCAGTAATGAGACAACTGAAGCTATCTTGATGAAGTGAACGCATCATCAATACTTTTTGTTTCCTGTCCCTTCAATGACCTCTCCCAGCCACACGCTTAGGCCAACAGGGCTGAAAATGTAATCACAATTATATGATGTGATTACGGCCTGAATGTAATAGAATAAAAATCATATGCCCGCTGAAAATTATGTAGTGCCCCATAGGACATATCTGGCATAAACCTCATCAGATCTGCACCTAAAGAACCGTTCTGTTTATATGCAGGACACGATTGTCATTGCTACAGTACTCACATACAGTAAGCTCAAAGGTTACAGTATAATTGCTTTTACCATCACACTTTCTTAAATGCAAATCCTGCCAGAGCAGAGGGTAACACCAATGCTGCCTAATGGCTTTGGATGTGGACATTAACCATGGCATGAAATAACGACCAGAAAACCCTCCATCACTTGGGAGAACCTTGACATATAAAATAATAAAAATACTGGCTGAATCCAGTGACATTTACTATTCTGTGGAAGATGTTTGTCAGCTGACTTGTGAGGGAGTGATCATGATTGACACATTTATTCAGAAAGGTCATATGCTGCAGGATAAATTGTTAATGTTTGTTATAGTCCTATATGCAATAAAATTGGATTGATATCAGAACCAATAAGTTTGAAATGTTTGAAAATTCACATGTACCATCACCAACAATACCATTTTAGATTTTTTTTTTTGTCTCAAGTAACTTCAGTAACACTTGTCGGCTTCATTAGATCAGGACCTCCGCCATGCACTAGGATGGTTACTGGAGAAAGGAGAACCTGAAAGTACTAAGTTGGCCTGGGACTGTTTATGGGTTCCCCCAAATTAGCTTGATAAAGTGTTCTAGTATAAGTAAGTGTTGGCATCTCTGTTCAGGCTGCTTCCTTCCGTGGCCCTACCCCCTAAAGAATGAAGGATGGTTGTTAACCTGACTCATGCTGGATTAACATGTTTACAACTCATGAACTCAGACAGAGCTTCAGTTCTAAGTTACTGAGGTTTAAAGCTGCACTAACTGACTTTATTTTTGTATTCATTACGAAAATGTTATCCATGTCCATGTAGTGCATTGGGATATACGTCCTTTTGAAGATAAAGTAGCGCAGATTTGTGCTGGCGTGACATTATATTTTAGATCAAGTTTTGATGAAACAAGGAAGAGAATGTGTTTCGGGTCTCTGATTGTGACCAATCACAGCGGACCACTGGCCCCCATTTTTGTGAGAAATCTACAGGTTCGTTAGCACAGGCAGCTGATTTAGCACAACAAGCCGAGGAGCTAACCTGAAGCTTCCTCGTCTTCGTCACCGGTTACCGCTTACTTAGCGAAACAGCCATCCAAAAGAAAGTCTCGTTCCTCCGCGCTTCCCGGTTCTATCGTTCTATGGTCACGCCATCCACGTGCAAATCCATATCCATGTATTATCCATATTGTGAACAACAATGGGTGTGTGTGGGGGGCGATAGCTTCATGGGTGCGGGGAGGGGAGCAGAAAGAGCAAGGCCAGCGAGTCCGCGGCTTCAAAATCCCAAAGTCAGTTAGTGCAGCTTTAAATTTAAGATAAAACTAATCTTTCCTGCGACTTATTCACCTGGTGGTGAAACTGTGCACTGTTGTTGGTTCAAACTCATCTATATTAGCTGGAGTCAATTGGAAAAAAACTCGTTTGTGAGCTAACCTAACTGAGTACCTAACTGCAGGTTATGACATTATATTATTGTGGTAAATTTCATTTGCAGTTTGTGCATGCTTTTCCCCCCATTCACATTTCACCACCAACTTTATATATACACCAAATGTCGCAGATAGACAATGCCTGTTGAAAGGAGACAAAATAAAACGAAGCAACAGACTGCAGACTGCAGCTCATTTAATGGTCATGAACCGTACTTTTAAACTAGTTCAAAAGCCCCGTATTTTTTTCTTGGCTGGAAATTTTCACTTGCTATTTCAACTGGTCTGTCTGGAGTTTTATTCACCACATTGTTCCCAAAGAAACAATTGTGCCCCGTTCATGGTGTGCCAGAGTGAACACTGAAACGTGTGTCTGGAACTAGAGGAGAGGAGAAGATTGACAGGATAAATTGGAGCAGTGAGGGCTCTGAGGTGAACTCTCGGTTTAGACGCCGACGGACAGACAGAAGACAGGAGAAAAATGTGCTTAAATGGGACTGTGATGGATGGATGGACAGGTACCAGACTAGTCGACTTGGTTTGGCTTCAGCATTTCTTAAAACTCTCCGTCACTACATTCAGATGAACGGATATAGTCCAATTTCTAGATGTATGTAAAGCTTGGGATGAATGAACTCAAATGGTGCAAGATTATTTTTAAGGCGTAAAATTGCATTCCTATTACATAATGATAAAGTTATGAGATTAGTATAGATGGAGGGAAACAAAGAGGTCTATCCAGAGTATCAACCTCTGAAGGAGGACGCTGTGATTGACAGTATGGAAAGCTGAGGTTATCAGAGACCACTGTTGACTTTGATTTGTGCTTAATTGATTGATTGAAAAACACTAAACGTTTTATATTGATTTAGTGATTGTTTGATTGTTTTTTTTTTATTGTTTTTTATTTCCCTTGTGAAGGGCTCTTTGAGTGTCCAAAAAGCGTTTGATGTATTATTGTTATTATTATTAATATATATATTTTTTTATTCTTCAAAAGGGGTTTGACAACTGCTGTTTTGAACTCTTTATTAAAACATGAAGATAGCTGTCTACTAGGCTGTTTAACTCCCTTATATATTTCCTTTATCCGTAAGTATTGAATGCAGACATTAAAAAGAAGTTAGGAATTTCAGGAGTTGAGTTCATAGACTTTTTATCTAAGTGTCCTGGGGTGAATTGAAATTGGAACCCAAAATGCAGGACTGAAAAGAGACTGTGTAACTTCATTCCTCTAGGGTAATAATAATACACAAAAATCCAGAAATAAAACAAGCCAGGAACAAAATGTGGGATACACAACTGACAGACACTCAGTGAGAAGCAAGCACAGCAGGGTATACATACACACAGGGAGACACAGGTGAAACCACCAGGGCTGGACTGGCCATCGGGCGTACCGGGCAATGCCCAAAGGGCCGATGCCTATATTTGGGCCAGTCTGTCTGCCTCATACAACAAGCATTTTGTATGAGCCAGCTCGAGTGGGATTCTGCCACCTCAGCGGCCGCAGTGTTCCGGGGCAGCTGCGGCCGTTATGTAATGAGCGGTTCCCACGCCCAGCGGCTGCGCGCTCACCGCGGTTTTAGTGCGCAACCGCAACGTGATCATGTACACAAGACCATAGACGTGCACAGGACCATTTTCTGATTCTTGTGTGCTTGTCTTTGCGTAATCTGTGCACCCAATAAATACACTGCAGGAAACAATCCGCGTCTCCTCTCGAAGCGCGACTAAACTCCCTTAATTAAAGCTCGGGTACCTACATTTTCCATTGCATTTAAAGTTCACTTTGGTTTTGCCCAAAAGTAAAATGTTGTGAACATATCTGACAGATTGACATTATGCATTTCAGAATTTTTTGACCAATTCTCATCCCTGTAACAAACAATATTGTTGTCTGTGCCCACCTCCCTCACTCTGAGACATGTTTATTACTCTGTTTAATGTAGACTATTGCACTTTATTTTATTGATGAAACTGCAGACATCCTGATCCTCTACAGTATGTGCTTCCGCATACTGTATAAACAAACCGTAAAAAAACATGAGAAAAAAAGTACGCCTGGGCCGCCAAGCAGGCAAAAATGCCCGGGCCATTTTTTTGGTCCCATGCAGTCCAGCCCTGGAAACCACATTAGGGCTGGGAAAGCCATCAACAGAACAGGGAGGAGAACTCAATAAGACATAACAACTAGATAATAGATTAACTAGATAAATCAATGTTAAAAATCCAGACAATGGCAATAATGATTTTAGTATAAAAATGAAATAGTCCTTACAGCATAATGGGTAAGTTCACCATTATCAGTATTACACCTATTATGAATGCATGTCTTTTAACATCCCCTCCAAACATGTCCTGCTGTAATGGACTTTTTGTCATTGACTCGAGTCCCATTCAGAATAATACAGGCTTTTAAAACTTGGCTCACATTGTGTTTCCACCATTAGAAACAAACTTCTGTGTCACTTTAGTCAATGTGATTTTACTTTGCAAGTGTCCTTTTCCCCCAGAGACTGCAGAACAATTTTTCAATCCAAGCATATATAAAAGCAAAATGGACTGTGTTTACTGTCATATTTGTCAAGGATGCAAATATCCATCAATTTAATGTATTCTTTAAAAAAAGAAAAAAAACTTTAGTTATTCTTACATATTGTTTCTAAGCAAACAGAAAAAAGCATTTTTTTTGACCCTTAAATGTTTACTCCTTGAAGAAATAAATGTATATATATATATCACTTCAAGTAGACATAGTGACTCAAAAAGGGATCCTCCAAAATGGTTGCGGAAACCATTAAAGAGTTGAGAATAATAAAGTGTGTATTGAGTTTTTTCTTTGTGACAAAATGTGTCAAACTGATGGCTTTTTTATACTGTCCTTTTTGCGTTTTTTCCTTGAGAATTTAAATGGTCGGAATGTCATAATTTGAGAACATAACAAGGTGACAATTATAATGCAAAGGAAAAGATTACATAATAATAATGATAATAATAATAATAATAATAATAATAATAATAATAGTGATAATAATGATAATAATAAAAATAATAATAATAACATAATTAACGTATAATAAAATAAACAGTTGATATTTCACCATCGAACAGTTGCTACAGAGGCTTTGTTTGCTTTTTGATTTGCTTCAGTGTAACTTTTCTCCTAATGTTCCCAATCTCATTGAGCCCAGACCCTCATTGTCCCTCATCTTTCCACCTTTCATTTCCATCTTCCATTTCCATCTTCTGTAGGATACGTTCATGTTGTTCAAGATAATGGGGGAGAAATAATCGGACCTCGGAGCTCACTGCCAACAAAAAATTAAAACCAAAATATTGTTAATTTTCTGAGAAGGCATGAACGTACAGCCTACTCCCTTTTGCGTGTATGTTATTAATTCTTTTATGCCATTCTATAATTTAATCCCATTCCATCCTGTTCATAATGTTGTTTTCTTTTGCTGACGAGCAGTGGGCAAGAAGAACCGTGGGTGGAAAGGTAAACGTCGTCATGTCCTCTGTTTTGTTTGCTTTTGAGTTTTGTTTTTCGATTGTATCAACATGCAGCGGTGTATGTGCAACGTGCTATCCACAAAGCCATTAGCACTTCTATTCTAAAGCTATCTTTTGTTCTGTGTTTGAGTCAGTGCGTGTGTTCCAAATCACATCTTTAACAATTTCATCCAAAATGTGTGGAAATGTTACACTTCAGAGCAATAACAGCTATTGTGATGTTAAAGAAGCTATACCGATTTTTTTTTGAGTTCATAAAAATTCTTATTACTACATACAAGTTGTATTATAATCCGTAATTTAATTGAAAACTTGAGCTTCAGCTTATGTATGAATTCAGGTTGTATAAAAGTGCTGAGTAGAGACTTAGTGTGACGCCCGCTCTCCTCCACTCACAGAACGAGGCGGCGTCCTTTAGCCTCTACAGCGCTGCTATAAACAGTAGCATCCATCCATCCATTTTCTACCCTTTAATCCATTTCTGGGTCAGGGGGGTGGCAGTCAGAGATGCCACCCAAGTCTCATAGCACCAGCCCCTCACTGACCCTCTGCAGGTGGTGAGTCCACAGGAGGACGGCTGCTCTCTGAGTGTGAGCATAGCCTTGATTTTTCAGTGGGGGCTTTGGGCAAAGTGGGGTTATGTGTCTTGCCCAAGGACACAACGACAGCAGTCATCAGTGGGAGTCGGTGGAGAAGGTGTCGAGGTGGGAACAGTAGCATGTTAGCAGAATTGGCTATAACTCCTCTTACTGTAACTACAGACACAGCAAAACAGCCCAAACGACACAACAGTGACCAAGAGAAGAGGGAACTAAAGCAAAAAAATTATCAAAAAAGAAATCAAGCCCAGGTGAACATAGCTAGCTTATATCTTATCCTCTGGAGAGACTTGTCTATGGGAGAGACCTGCGGGACTGCCTCGGACTATCTATGCTCGGACCACATTTGTACACGGAACTAGCAGTAATCTTTCAGTTATATATTTTGTTAGCAGTGCGTTGCATTTGTACCATTTCATCAGTGATTGTTGTACAGGTTACAAGAAGTTGCGCTCAAGCTAATGTTAGCATATGTATCAGATTGCAAATACAACCAGATGGCTCCGTGTTATGAGAGCGTAGGGGAAATGAGAAGCCCGTGAGCGAGTTGAGGGCGGTGCTAAACATTCAAACCTTGCAGAAACGGGTATAGCTCCTTTAAGCCTTTGGAATGTTCAAATTGACACATGTAGGTAATACTTTGATGTACTTCAAAGATCAATCCTCAACAGATTTTTTTCCCCCCCTGTATTCTTTAGTAAACATTTCCTGAGGGCAATTATGTTGAGAATGCCGCTCTTGATCAACTTGAGACTACAGTAGCATTCTGAAACTGATTATTGAGAAATAGGCTTTTTTCTGCTAATGAGAAAGCCTTTGTCAGCTTACACCGGCTGCAAAATGTGAAAAGTACTTGGCAAGGATCGTTATGAAAGAAATGTGTTCAAAAGTAAGATTAATATTGGAATGTTGCAAGTTGCCTGGAATTTTCCATTACACTGGGTTAATTACTGTATGTCCGTGGAAAGTTGAATCTTCTAAATCTCTTTCAAGCACTAAAATCATCCACATTACAAGCAACAAACAATTTATACATTGTTTGCAACAGTTATAATTGCATTGCTAAATTAAGCCTGGTGATATTAAATGTGCTCTTTAGCTTTTAGCTCTAGCTCTTTTCTTTTTTTATCTGTTTGTTTTAAAAGCCTTTGTTGAGCATATTGAGTCGCAGTCCTGTATGAAAAGTGCTATGTAAATACAGCATAGTCTTTGTCTAAATGACAGAATACATGCTTAAATTATTATTATTTTTACTCTCAATTGATTATGTTTTCATTGTCTGCCAATGATGGACACACGTCTAGTCTTATTTTGAGATAGTCATTTTTTTTTTTGTATAGATATGTGAGAAATTTAATTGCTAAGGTCACATTACAAGGCAGGACATTCACGACTGCACAACAAATTCCCACAAAGTCCTAACCTTAAACACATCTCTCCTCCGCTTTTTGTCCATAATCCGGTTTTAGTCCATAATTCCCCATACCCCACCCACCCCACCCTCTCTCACGGTCCAGGGCAGAGTGGGCGGGCCAGGTTCAGGTCCGATCGGAGCTCATTACGTGGTCCTGCTGAGACGGAGCCAACAAGCGCCAGCCGACCTTTGCCAAGCCTTCTCCAACAGAGTGGAAGATAATGGACGATGCGCTGCTCTGTCCCCAACACCCCTGTCCCTCCCCTACGGTCCACCAATGTTAAGGAGTTCATTTGTTTTAGAAAGCAGCTAGTTTAATGGGCTTTCTTAAGGCAAAGGTTGGGTTATAGTGCAATGCAAGGATTTTTACTGGTCTCGAGCAAATTGCGTAGTACAGTATAATATAATAGTTTAAAATGTATGCCACTAATATCTGCACAGTCTTATTTCAATAACCAACGTCTGTCTCTAGACTCTAAAAGGAAATATTTAGTCAAAGAGCTGCAGAAAGAGCTGTAAAATGTACAGTCACTGAGTTGTGCATAACAGAACATTTGGGGTCTTACGTCTACTGTAACAACAGATAGATAAGCACTATAGATAATAAACTAACAATAAGTAGAGATGCGATACACTTGGGTCTAATCCAGGTCCGTTGTGAGACAGGTTAGTTTTACCCTACTGATGATGAGTTGTTCCAATAGTAATCCTAATCCTAATGTAATTCAATTCTTCAGATTGTGACTTAGATAATGCCGTTATACTCTAAGGCTGATCAAATATGGCCCCTGACTTAACAATAGTTTTGATCTATTAGAATCACGCTGATATTCACTTGTGTTCAATTCTCACTCACCAACTCCAATCTCTTTCTGTTAACCTGAGATGGCGATGAGAGGAGGCTTACACCCCATTGCGTGCATTATTTGAGTTGAAAACTGGGTCAATGCTGCTTTCCATCCAATCGTAGAACACATTTCCTTTTTAACAAGTGCACGTCCTGCAGTGTTCTCCTCGGTCTGTTGGCATGCCTTTCTCCTGATTAGAGGAACACTGTGGGAACAAAGCACGCTCAGGATCAAGTGAGAGTCTGTGCCTGTGTCTTCAAAGTCTTCTTCGCTCTGATGGAGATCCACAGTCGATCTAATGATGTTCACCCACAACCTGGAGTGCTTCTCTCACCGTTAACATGTGTCAGGGGCTTTGGCTTTTACGCAGGGATTCATTGTTTTCCATGTCTCCATCCAAATATCATTGCTTTTCACAAAGTAAGTAGTACAATTACAGAAGATTAATTTTTTCATCAGATTTTGAATTTTTTTTAGCTAGAATTTTTCCATTTGACATTTTTAACCCTGAAAAAGCACGTTTGAATATTTTTATCTTTGCATTTCAGTCACTAAAAATTCAGTTTACAAATGTCATTGTGATTAAAATTTCAAAATGAACCTTCAAAATATTATTTTTTTCAATGAAAAAAAAACGGATTATTTGTTCCATCAGAAATTTAATTTTAAATGGACCTGAATTCATCTATTTGAATGTTTTTAACATCTTGAATATTTTTTTCTGTGAATTTCAGTCACTGAAATTTCAGTCCGCTCTGCAAAGAGGACCGTGGGCTGTGAGCTTCCTGTTCTGGAGGTTCTTTATAAATCCAGACTTTTAAACAAAGCTCTTAGGATTGTTAATGACTCTTCTGGCCACCCTGGGAAAGCCATGTTCCAGCTTCTTCCCTCTGGCAGAAGATATCGCTCTCTGAGATGCAGGACATCTCGTTACGCTAACAGTTTTTATCCACAAGCTGTTTTAGTCGATCGATTTCACAGTGACATTTGTTTACTGTTTTATTTGCTTTTATTTTTGTCTTTTAATGTTGTTTTATGTCTGTATATGTCTGTGCACACTGGTGACTTTTTGCTAATGTATTCCTATGTGTTTTTTTTACTGCAAATGGCAAATAAACTGAATCTGACTGAAACATTTTTTTTGAATATTTTGATGGTGAATATGTCATTTTGAAATTTTAATCACATTTAATTTGTATACTGAATTTGAAGTGACTGAAATGCAAAGATAAAAATATTCAACCAGGCTTTTTCAGGGTTAAAGATTTCAAATGGAAAAATTCAAGCCGAAAAAAAATTCAAAATTTGATGACACAAAAAATCTTCCATGTACAATATATATAATAATATGAACTGCAAATGTGAAAAAGGTCTGTGTGGGTCAGAGAGAAAATGTGAGTCTCAAAGGCCAGAGGTCATAGGTTCAAGCCCACCATGAAACCTTCTCCACTCCCAATGATGTCTGCTGTTGTTGTGTCCTTGAGCAAGACACTTAATCCCACTCTGCCTGAAGCCCCCGCTGAAAGACCAAGGCTATGTCATAGAGCTGCCATCGTCGTCTGTATACTGGATGGCATCTCTGGCCATCCCCTCAACTCAGAAATGGATTAAAGATGCAGTAAGCGATTTCGTTAGCTCGAAAACCACTCCCCCTCCCCTCGCCTCTTCACCAAACCAAACATCCAGCATTTTCTTTTGTTTGTCACAACAGGGAGAGTAGGTGGAAAATGTGAAATTGGCATTTTCTGTTCAGCCCTTTTAGGTTTTTAGAAAATCCGATAACTCACTTGCAAGAAACAGGAAGAGGGTGAAGGAGGAAAACATATCCCATTGGTTCGTTGGGGATGAACGCATCTCATTGGTTTATTTTTATCGGTCTGCTCCAAAAGATTTTTAATTAATTTTTGGAGACTATAGGCATCTGGTCAATTCCATTACTATTTGAAAACACAGGATAACTTGACTACTTTTTGGGTTTAGGGACGTTTTCCCACACAATTTAAAAAAAAAAGTTTTCTACGGATGTTCCGGATTCCAAATATCATGCTTTAGTAATTTATTGCACTTGGGGGTGGGGGTTCATAAGCTTTTTGCTTCAGCCCACTCCTTTTGAGCACAATGTGTATTGCTCAAATAAACAAATAAACTAAACTAAACTAATAATATCAATGTACTAATACAGTGAAAAGATAGATTTTTCTCCTGCTAAAGTTAATGGTGCTCACGGTTTCTTTTGGAGGGTTCCACAATGTTGAGTGTTTTTTTTGCACCTTTTTGATACCTATTTGTTTTAATTTCAGGACATTTTTGACACATTGTTGTCCATGTCTTGAGAGTATGTATTACAAATAAATATAATGTTGTAGAATCTATCAGAAGACCAAATGAACCTCAATGGACTAGGGTTCTTTTTGTCAATCAATCTTCAACTTGATCTTCTCTCCTTGACAGATCCCGACACGGAGCTTGTTGCCCCGGTGATCGTGGTGGCGCCCAAAGACACGACAGCAGTAGCGGGGCGGGTGGTGACGCTGGAGTGCATCGCCAATGCCAGGTATGCCCCATGCATCAAAGCAAGTGCTCCTGACAAACAATTACCTGCTGCACCTGCACCCATCTGCTCAAGCAATCAAACCAGCAGAGCTTCCTCCATGTCAGCACTTTGTTCGCTCACTTTACTGCCCACAACATGCTGCCTTTCTGGGGGTAGGACGTGCAAGGAGACGCCCATCTGCTCCGACAAAGGCGAAATGGAAAATGGTAATGCGTGGTGTAATGTAAATGTAAGGGTCGGTGCAGATTTCACCGTCAGCATTTTACATTGATTGGAATTGTACTTTTATCAGAGCTTGTCAACAGGAAAATCTATACGTGTGGAACAGTTGGTTATTAAAATTAGACACAAGAAGCAATTTAATGCAACCATTGCTTTCTCAGAGACTGCAGTTGTAAGGTTGCATTTATGCTATACCTGGTCTGATTGTCTTAAGATTCAGTCTAGGTTTGCTCATAGTATTGCTATTCGGGTTCTGACCCTTCATAATTAATTGTTATTTTTTAATCATCAGTATATTAAAGTTAAGATTGTTTTCCATTGACACATTTCAGCTCCTGGGATTCTAAAAGCAAAGAAATAAGAGTAGAAAAAGGTAGATGAAAGTCACTTCAAAACCAATTTATGTGTTTTGGCGTCATCCATGAATTTTCCTCCCCGCCTTGTCAAGTCGTTTGGACATAAGTGCATGAGCTTTCTAACTTTTCAAACTAAATTATTGTTTGCAAATGAGTTCTGAGCATTTAGACTTCATTACGACTATTTCATCACATCAGAACATGTCTAACTGCCTTGTGTTTTTGGTTAGAATGTGTTTTAAAACTGCCAAAACTGCTGCATATTGTTCCCTTTTAATCTCGCTGAAAGTATGTCATGTTCTAAATCTAAAACATTACATGACAAATGAAATGTTCTCATGTTCAGCTAGCACCAAAATATTTCACAGTGATGATTAATTTCGGTATTAAAAATGTTGAGAAGATAACATAAGCGTTCATTTTTGCAACAACATGGACATCCTTACCATGAATCCAAAATGTTCAAACTCAAATCTCAAACACATTTACACATATGAAACTAGATAAGCAACTGGTACCAGTTTTACCAGTGACCGTAGCCCTAACCAAGCATAGTTCAAATAAACAAATTTGATTGTGAATAATCCTTAATATAGGTAAAAATTTTAGCACTGAGTCAAAATTTTGCCTTTGTTGCCCATTGAAAATTATACACAGCACAAGATCCTACCGTTTGGGGCTATTCAAATTCAATTATAAACCATTTTGCTGATGGTAAACCAGAGAAATATCTATCTCAAAGCCTCTCTTCCGCGCTCACAGACAAATACAAGGCTTGCTTTGAGTGCCCTCTCCTCAGCTGTCACTCGGATCATCTCTTCTGGAACATCCTTCTTTTCATACCCTCAATAGTCACTCACATTCTGCACGCAGCTCTGGCAATGACCGCCACATAAAGGCCCATCCACATCAAAGCACAGAAAAAAACCAACCAGGCCTCTTCAGACTCCACTTTAAGCATCTCAGTACTTTTTTGGAAGCAGGGTTTTTCTGATTGAATGGTGCTGTGGGTTTTGACCAGCGCAGCTCAAAACATGTCACAACAAGGTCTCAACAGAATCCTAAAAAACTAAATAATAGGTTTGTTTGAATATAAAAGAAAAGAGTTGAAGTTGTGTTTGGGATGCATTCATATAACACTGGCAGCAGATATTAATGCCGAGATTAGGAATTTTTGTTCAGTCGATATCGAGAGAAGGCCTTTACAGTGGGTGCTAAATGCAACGTAAATCGGGGCCTTGCTGTTTTGCAGATTTTGTGTTTGTTTATGATTTTGGGGTCTTTTTTACTGTGTGCTTCAAAATCACAATATCATATAACCGCTAGTATAACATGACTGAAGTCAGAAGAAAACATTATTAGCTTGTGTGATTAGTTCAGAGGACTACCCCGGTCTTCCCGTAGCCCTCATTCCTGCTCCTGTCCCTCAGCGCTGTGTCCTCCGCAGCTGTATTTTAAAGCGTATGCACGGCTTTTGACAGCTGCAGCCAGGGAGGTAGCACCAAATTCTGGGCCCCGGGTACAAACAGTCTCAATGGGACCCCACTACACGTTTCTTATATATAATATATATATATATATATATATATATATATATATATATTAGTGCTGTCCAAAATATCGCGTTATTAACGCGTTAACGCAAATCAATATTAACGGCGTCATTTTTTTTATCGCCATTAATTTTTTTTATAATTATTAAAAAAAAAAAAAAAAAAAAAATTTTTTTTTTTTTTTTTTTTTTTTTTTTTACTTTTTATTGCAGACAAACACATATACAGAAAAAAATAGACACAAAGAAAAGGACTAGTTCAGATACATTGTAGACAGAGATTACAAACAATATGTAGTTGGAGATACATGGGGGCCAAAGAAGAAACCCAGAAGGGCACACTAGGGGGGGGGGACATGAAGTGGGAGATGGGGGGAGGGGTCAATAAAAAAGGCAATACAAGCAAACAGTATACAGTCATAGATATACCGAAAGTAAACAGAGAAACAGCATAGAGTATTTACATGAACAAATTTACAAAAAAATTGTTTATCATCATAATGACACCATGATGTTTCTATACAGTCTATGGTCTATACCCACACATACACACACACACCCACACACACACACACCCACACCCATAAACACACACACACACACATTGAAGGGGCTTTTTGTTACCAATTATTTATTTTGTCATCCATTTATTGATGATTTTGCATCAAATGTTAGTGTGTAATATAACACTACACATTGTTTTCAATAAAAAAAGAAATTGCACACAGCACGCAAATGGGTGACTAATTTGCGATTAATCGCGAGTTAACTATGAAATTCATGCGATTAATCGCGATTAAATATTTTAATCGTTGGACAGCACTAATATATATATATATATATATATATATATATATATATATATATAATAATTTAATTAGTTAATAAAATTCTGATTCATGACCTTTGGTTTTATTATCATCAATATTGTTGATGGCCATTAGCGGACTTGGCATACTGGAGATAATTTGGGAATGGTTTGCCCTCCATATCTTTGGGTATGGTATTGCCTGTTTTTGAACCACCATCACTGGCTAGTAGATGAACAATTCTTTTCCTTTGTTTATCGGTGAGATTCTCTGGCCATAATCCTGGGTCCTCTGACAATCCCTCATCATTATTACTCTGTCTCTTGGTGTCATCTCTTTCCTCCTCAATCCTCTCCACATTCTCATCACTTTCGCTTTCCCTTTCATCACTTAATTCAGTTTCTACATCCTCTTCTAATTCTGCCTCTGCCTCTGCTACATGGACACAATACAGACAAAAATGATATAGAATTAGTGTATACAGTAAAACTTATAAAGTAATAACTTACTAACTTATTGAAAACAGTTCAATCAGTGACTGATAAATGCTCACTATGCCTCACTGTCAAACCATCACTACTAGTGCCTTCATCTGGCCATGATGCTTCTCTTCCTGAAACTGAAATAAAGTAGCTTTAATGGGTTGCAAACAGATACTATATTCCATCATTACAGTGTATAGCTATTACGTATATGCCTGCATGCCTTTATGTGATATGTGTATATGGCTATTCATATAAAATATATAGTATATCTTATCTTATTTGTATGGACCATGAGTAGGTAAGTTACTTATTTGTTATTGTACAAACATACAACAAAATACTTTTTATGGTTCATTATTATCCACCAATTTAGACTTTGTGTTAAAATTCAATCGATGCAATCTTTTTTGAAATAAGCCTATTCCATTTTCAACAAAACACCTGTGCCTAGCCTTACTCCGCCCACATGAAAATTTGAAATGTTTCTGTAAAAATGGCACCAGTGGAGAAGAAGGGGGGCTTACAGTTGGGCATGGTCTGGGCTGTGATTGTCAGTTGTCATTTCTGGCATAAAAGCAATAGTTTACACACCAGAAAGTCTCATTTCACCCTTGTTTACACACTAAGATAATTGTAGAGCTAGAAACCTTTAGACCATTAGACTTATTTACATTATTTTGACCCTAGATGTCACCAGAAAACTCCAAATCGGTGCGGGGGCGTGTGATTTGTATGGTTATAACCAGATGATCCAATGCAGAGGCCAGTGAGTGACCCGTGACTTATGACTGCAAGACTCACGGACGGACAGATTATAGGGTACAGGGTTGTACATGAAAATAACTCTTTGCTGCCTGCCTTTGAAGGAGAAGTGGACAGCAGTGTGTGTGAGCTCCCTTTACAGCTGCGCGTCTTTGTGTGTCACTCTGGATAACGTTTTTTTTTTACCACGTACACGGCACACTGTTAGCTCTCCGTGAGTTTAGAATACAGAAACAAATGTCTCTGGGTTTTCTCCTGATGTGGCCTTAACACGTCTCTATATACTCACCTCTCGTGTGGAAGAACTGAGTAAGCAATTGCTTGCCCTCATTACACTTTTTCTCCCTGTCCTGTCTTTCTTTTCTTTTCTGAAATCCTGATTTTCCTTTCCTTGGAAAAGACATTTCTATTTTTCCCGCTTCTGCCGCTGCTTGTCAAACAAGTCAACTCAGTCTCGCTGCAGCGGCAGCAACACAGCAACAAGAGCACATGTGGGTCGTACCATTTGATCTTTTGTAAGGGGGTGGCAGGGCCCTGATATAGCATACAAATTTGTTTTTAGAGGAAAACTGAGGTTAAAACGTTGGTTATTTTTATACAGGGCCCCTTTCATTCAAATTGTAATAATATGAATATACCACAATGCCTAATACATATAAATATAAAGACACACTTTAGAGGGCCCCTCCCCGCCTTGGGCCCTAGGTACTCGGTACCCTTTACCCCCCCAGTCCGACGCCCATGGCTGCAGCAGCGCTCAGAACCTACAGCGATCGCACTTTAGCTGTAGTTAGTTTAGTTTAGTTAGTTTTTGTTTTTTTTACTTATCTAAGATGACAGGGACAGTGTACAATAAACATTAACCTCAAAGGGAAAGAGGCATTGTACCAGGTTATAGCTCAAGAGCTAATTTCCCCCTGTAGTCCATGGGCAGGCTAGTTTTATGATATTACATTAAAAATCACAAAAATAGGTGGTTAGAAAAGTGTATAACGTTGATTGAGGAATTTTCACCGCCTTTATACATATAACATATAACTGCTACTTTCGCTTCACTTATTGTTATTTTTTTAACATATTCCCTGCAATAATTGAGGGGCCACTGTATTTTTGTCTCTTAGCTAACTGATATTAGTCCACCATATCAGCAGTAGGTTATTGAGACAGTTGTTACTTACTAATGCATTTTATTTAAAGGCGTCTTTTCAAAACACTCAAGGTCTCAAAGTTATTTTTATTTTATTGAACTTTAATTAACCAGGAGAACCTCATTGAGATTAATCATCTCTTTATCAAAAGTGTCCTGGACAAGAGGCAACGCATTCAACATACATTTACAACGTAAAGACATACAAGCTAAAATGAAAGCTAAAACATTGAGACAAGAAATATTTTAAATATACAACAGTTACAATGTGCAGACTATTCATCTAAAACATTGACCCTAACCCTCTCTTAAGATTATCTCAAGAAAACACAATTACCAAAACAGAATTGGGTGGATTGTGATAAATCAGCTGATATTGAGAGTAGTCCCTTCACTTGTGTTCGTTCATATTCGGTATCTGCAGATATTGAAGACAAAGTGTTCAGGTCGTTTTATATTTAAGATGAGCCGTATTAAGATAACGTTTTTTATGGTAATTTGAGAGCTCACCGGGCGATGAAGAGGAAATCAGCCTGACACTTAACTTGTGTGTGAAAAATCAGCTTGAGTCGCTGGACATCCGTGGGTGTGAATGCTAATGCTGGAGAAAAGGCTTTGTGACAAAAGGGTCAAGTTTGATTAATATAATACCAACCTCCTCCTCTCTCTTTTCTAGGAAAGTTATAAGTAGATGAAACTTTGATGATTTTGACCTGGTTTTTCCGCTTTTTTCTTTCAATAATGAACATTTAGCATACAGCCATGGATTAATCATTAACAGCTCTATGTACAGACTCAAACACATGTATATTCTGTGGGGTGTTCATTTAAGATTCAAACAGAGACTGTCTGTAAATATTATCAGAGTTAGAATGACCTCTAGCCGCTTCACTTCACATTTCTCGGCATCAAAGTTAGATAAAAATCACATTCAATGAACAAAGTCATTGTGAGTTGCAGTCCTAAGCTGATGTCAATACATTTTAATAATGTGTCATCCAGTAGTGTCCTCCGTTTCAGACTTGGTTGAAAACATATATATTCACCTTCCACCCCATGTCACCCTCAGGCCGGGCCTTTCTGTGTGGAGTTTTCATGTTCTCCCTTTGTCAGTATAGGTGTTCTCTTGCGGCTCCAGTTTCCCCTTCCACTAAAGGTTAAACAGTTCGGTGTGAGAGAGTGTTAGTGAGGACAACAGATAAAAATAACAAAAAAACAAGCACACATCACAAATTACAGGAAATTGTATCTATTTATCTACCTGTATAAATCTATATCTCTCCATCCATCCATCCATCTTCGTGCATTACAAACTATTCCTCCTTTGATAATAAAAGTAGTAAAAAGCGGTGTGTTCTTTGCAGACCTGTGGAGAAGCTGCTGCTGTCGTGGAAGAGGGACGGGCGGAGAATAGGAGGCGGCACTCGTCTGGTCCTGACCGCTCCGGACTCTTCAGACGCGGGAATGTACATCTGTGAAGCGGCCCTTAGCAACAGCACCACGCGCCCTGTGGAGGCCCGGGCACACCTCACCGTCACAGGTGACCCAACCCACTCACTCCAACAATGAGAAGATTGTTCAAAAGTTCATTTATGTCTGTATTACAATGTAAAGTGAGAAACAAATGATCAAAACTTGTTACATGCAAAGACTCAAGTTCTTGGAAAAGAAGCATCAACATTTTCAAACATAATGACAAATTGCACCATTTCTCAGTCATGTGACAATACATTGACACACATGACAAGTATCGGGATGATTGCATTTATTATGATTACTTTTTAATGAAAAAGAATAAGTAAAAGTCAACATCAATGGTGGGCATACAATATACGTTTATGGTTGTATACCCAGCATGCACTGCTGTTGGCTTGTCTTTCTAAGTCTCTGATGAGGAAGTTACCATTGCATGTTTTTCACCTGAAAGCTATATATGAGCATACACTTTTGACAGTATGTGTATCTGACCTGTGTGAGCGGTGTCTCTATAGCGCCCCCTACCCTGGCCATGCAGCCGAAGAGCAGGACAGTTGGAGACCTGGAGAGGAACGTGGAGATCCCATGTGTGGCTACAGGTAATTACCGCTAAAAACCCACACATTAGATTTGTTGTATTTATTTGAATGTGCAGGTACACTAAAACAATGATTTCACTAGATTTAGCACCGTACAAATCTCTTTCTGTAGTTAAGATAAATAATACAAAAGTTTTCCCATTTGTAAAACCATAACTTGAGCAGCAATATACCATTATACAGTCTTTCATTTTGCATGTTTCTTTCCTGTCTAGACGATTAAACTATACCGTATTTTACACAGTGCAGCGAGAGAAAGCAAACTTAATAACAAACACCTCGCTGAGAGATGTAACGCAATAACGGAATAATTTGGGTTTGGAAATGTCAAATGGAATTTCATAGACTCCGGTATGACAGTGGTAAATAGAGAACTTTTTCTTTATCAAAGTCAAGCGGAGTGGGAGAAGACAGACAGATTAGCTCATGTTTTATTCAGAATGTTTTTGGCCCCCGCTGGTACCCGTACCCACCTACACCTCCGATCGATATATTATTAATACTCATTATGCCAGCATGCATATTTATAAGACACGCTTAATGGAGAAGAATGCGTTTTTCAAAGTGAGTGTGTGGCCGTTTTTTATTCTTTTTTTTTCGGAGAACTACAAAAAAAAAAATTTATTTGCAAATGTACATTCTCTCATTTCCTTCCCTTATTGTTAGATTATAGAAACAACTGTGGGATTTTTATCTGTGATTCTGCTATTTAGACTTGAACATAGAAGTATTTTCAGTTGTTTTTCTCTTTCAGGAGACTTGAATTTTTAACAGAAAACTAGTAAAAGCCAAAGTCTTGTATCAATAGAAATTTGTTGACACTCTTCTGAAAGACCTGGGAACAAAGGAAGGACATTCTTAGCTGTGAAGTTATCAGGCTTTTTTCTTTTGTTTGGTTTGAGTTTAGATGTGACCTCTGCCCCACAAATGAAGCTGTTTAAAGTTAACTCTTTGGACTTTACTTGAATCAAGTGTGAACAATATTTTTCTGGCTGCTCAGACCTGTGCAGTGCTATTTGCTCTGGAGAAGGGCTTGGTGCTGTGCCTGCTGATGCTTTTTTTCTAGTGTTTTACTTCTACAATTTGTATAACTGTTAACTGGACTGACCTGTCAACTTCCTATATGTTAACATGACTCTGTGCGTGTGTAGGTGTACCCCAGCCGAGGATGGAGTGGTTCAAAGACACCGTTCCCCTGTCTAAGCTGGCCAACCCGCGGTACAAGGTCACCATGGCGGCGGGGCTCACGGTGAGGAGGGTCCAGCCCGGTGACGGGGGAGTGTTCCAGTGCATCGCCCGCAACGCTGCCGGAGAGACGCAGGGCTACACACAGCTACTGGTGTCCAGTGAGCGCCACACGCAGCCTGCAGTATTCTGTTTGATGCTAGCTACTTCAAGTATTGAATTAGGGTTGAAATGATTGATACAAATGTGGAACTATTATCTGTTTCTTTACGTTATGAGTAAATGCTATTCCATATCTGTAGTAGGGTTGGGCGATATGGGCCTCAGCATGTATCACGATTTTTGTTGGTATGTATCACGATATGACGATATGATAATTTTAACAAAGCCTCATATAAAATCTATAAAAACTTAGCACTGATAATTTTAAACACACTTGCCTCAAAGTGCATTTACTGATTTATTGGCAGCAAAATGTGTAATACAGCTATTGTATATAAAACGTATTAACAAAACTGAATTGTAGAGAATTCTGTTTTGTACATACTGAAAATTGCAGGCAACATGTAATAAAGGTGAACATTTGTAATTTGTAAAATATATAAAAGTTTGTCCTTTGTAATATAAAAAGTGTAGCATTATCAAATAATTATTTGATCACTTTGGCTTATGTTTCCTAATCCCAATATATAGTCAAAATGATCAAATACTGTATATATTTTTTGTATCCTTTTGCGTTTCTATAATTATGTAATTATAACTTATTTGTAATTATATTGCAATGTAGACAAACACATGCATTGAAGTAAAATGAATGACAGTAAACAGTAAATAAAGTTTACCAATGGCACTATGAGGGAGAGAGAGAGAGAGAGAGTGTCCGAAGCAAGCCACTCGAGTCCAGTTGTTTAGGGCAGCTGCTTTCACAACATTAGATCCACTGTCGATAGTTACACACAATTGCTTCTTTTTATCTAGTTCCCAAACTACTCCCATATGTTTGAGGTAGCTCCGTGTTTTGGCACAATGTCTTCTACAATCTGCATGTCTTCACCATGGTCTTCACCGCCGCCCTCAGCCATGTTTGCTCTCTGCTCTGTTGTTGTTGTCCCTGCACGCCGCTCTGCTAACACGTGCCGCGCAGATGCGTCATCAAAGTGCGCCGCACACAAACGTGTCTTCCGCTCGCTGTTTTCAGTGTTAAATGATCGTTTTCACCGGTATAAGGCATTATCTTATCATTTAATTTACTTATACCCGGTACAAAAAAAATATCGCCCAACCCTAATCTGTAGTAGTATTGTTATAATGTCGGCAGATCTGAGGTGAGGTGAGGTAATATAGATTCACTGTGTTCACAAATTTAATATGCATGTATCAAATCTAAATTCAGCGTTGTGTGTGTGAACGGAAAACAATTGCAATGTGTGGCTCAAACTCTTCCAATCAAAGAATCCTTGTGTGCTGCTCCCATGTAGCCAGGTCACTCTTCCTGGGAATTTACACATTAGGCGTTCACAGCGCGTCTCCCAGTCAGAACAAATGTTTCCGACTGGGAGACGTGTTACTGCAAGCGCAAGAGTTCCATTCTAATTTAGGCGCTGCCTCGTGTCCATATGTCTGTCTTACGCGCATCTTACACTAGTAGTGTATACCTGGTTAAATAAAGGTCAAATAAAAAACAAAAAGATTAAAAAAAACATGGATCCGGATCATCCCACGAACAATTGACTTATTCTTTTATGTATTTAAAATATTTTTCATTTTCAATTTACAGTAAGCCAACTAAATTCATAGAACTTATTTCCATTGTTAAAAGTACAATAAATGTTGTCATTGCAGCCAAATAATACTGGCATAGGGGTAAAAGAATGGGAACTGATTGGACAGACACTACTGACCTTCATTGAATTGATGAAGGGGGAAAGAGGGCATTGAAAATATAGTACAAATATATTCTTTCTATGATTATTCATATTTATCTTTATAAAGGTCGTTCAACCAAACCATTGTGCAACCCCCCCCCACAAACCCCCCCCACCCCCCCCACCCGACCCCCACCCCCCTCCCCCCCCCCACCCCCACCCCCACCCCCCAAACCACCCCCACCCCAACCACCCACCCCCCACCCCAAACCCCCCCCCCCCCCCCCATCCCCCAACCCACCACAACCACCACCAACCCCAAACACCCCACCCCCCCCGTTCTGTAGTGAGCCGGTTCCTTGGCTTGCGCGGTATTAGGAACCGGGAGCACACACTAGGTCTTCCACAGGACAGGGACCTTCTCCAGGCTGAGGCTCAGGTTGTAGATGTAGGTGTGGAACTCAGAGAGTGGGACCGATCCCGTACGGGGCTTGCGGATTCCTAGTAATGGGTCGGCTCTGCCTCACACACAAATCCCGTGGTATGCCTTGCCTTGATCAGTACAGTGAACCATGAGTTGGCCCCCCGTGAGTTGTCCCCGATATTTTCCAAAATTTCCTGGATCCGGGGGAAGGGTGGGCGGTGGCGATCAGGCAAGTCATTTTGGTTTCAACAGTCTGTAATCCACAACATAGACCGGAGGGTTCCATCTTTTTTTTGGGACACATTACAATAGGTGACGAAATAGTGTGAACATGACTTTTGAATCCATCCTTACTCAGCGTCTTGAATGTTGAGACTTTACTTTCTGGTAGAAGATGACGTGCGATAGGAGTTATAAGACCTTTGGATGGGTACGTATGTGTTTTAACTGAATGTTCATTGAAGTTCTTTAATAATCAGTGTCCCAATCGTCCTTGGCAAACACGTGGCTCTCCTATCTCAGCAACTGCTTGACTTTTTTTGCTGCTGTCTGGAGAGAGATGGCTCAGGTCCACGGTGGATCCCATAGCTCCCCTTGTGGCCCCTCCCATGTACCCTGAGCTGTTGATGCCGTGCTGCCCTCTTCCTCCTGGGGTTCCATCGGGCACACCTTTCAACACTATGCAGCCAGCCTAGTGTTGTACAGCCACAATTGTAAGAGTCCAATATTATTTTTCCAGTCCACTCCAATAATAGACTCCTGTGAGCCACTGTCCCAAAAACAGTCGTATCCACTATTTAATGACGCTATGACCAGGGGGCATATTCGTCCACTGCTTAGCGGTTTGTCTTGCGTAGTACTAGGTGAGAAACTCCAAGATGGCGCCGTGCCAGGAGCGTCGCTGCAAGTGCTCCGTTGTGCACCGTTGATTTAAGTAGTCAGCGGCTCTTCTTTTTGCGGAAACTTAGAGAGTTACCAATAACTCTAAGATTCTGCTTAACTTTCATCGCGGCACCAATGAGAGTTTACTTGTTGGTTCTGTGACTGTGTGGTTTCGTAACATCACAAATAAAGAAAAGAGCGTTAAAAAAGGTTCTTCGCTCTGCAAAGAGGGACTGTGGGCTGTACGTTCTGTTCTGGAGGTTTTTATGAATCCAGACTCTATAAACAGAGCTATTAAAATCATCAATGACATCTTTCTGGCCACCCTGGGAAAAAGCCTGTTTCCAGCTTCTTCCCTCTGGAAGAAGATATCGGTCGCTGAGATGCAGACATCTCGCTAACAGAGAACTTTAATTCCTGCTATGACCCCTTGTATCGTTTTTGTTGATCGGTTGCCACCGGGACAAGCTGTTGTTTTTTATATTCTTTTATTTTCAGTGTAGGTGTATTTTATATTACATTGTATCCGTGCTTTTGGTCTGTCGGTGCACACAGAGTACCTTTTTGCAAATGTTTTCCAATGTCGTTTTTATACTGCACATGCTAATAAAATGAATCTGACATCGAGGGGGCTCTGTCCTGGTAGAACTGGCTTCAGTTTACCAGATGTACCAAAGGTCAATTTAATTAGACGAGGCTGAACATGAGTGACTTTACGAAAGCCAATAAGCCCAGTGGTCAGAACTGCCACATTTATAACTGTGGTTACACTTGCCTTGAGGATTGGTGATCTGGCAATGATGACACCTTCCCGGGGGTCTCTGGCGTTGCCTGAAAGTTCCTGCCCGAGCGGCGTGGTAAGATCTGTGTGGTGTGGGGGTCTTTGGGCTTGCTGGAGGCCTGAGAGAGCTGTGTAGACTTGTTGTATAGCTTCACAGATTGCTTTTATTGCCTTTGATCATTTTTCCGTCAAAGTCTCACGTTTTTGGGGGGTTCACTGGGCATGTTATTGTGGATGTGGGGCTGTGCTCTCCCTGTTAAATGTAAGGTCCTCCACCATTGCAGAATAATCACTGCTTTGGACTGGTCGCTAATTGGTTTTTTCATTCCGATTTCCAGTGTGTATGCATCTGTAACTTTCTCCAACAGCACTTCAGACACATTTAATCTCGTAGATATGGCTTTAAATCAGTTCTTATGGTGTCTGTCAATCGCCTGGTAAGTACAGTTTGCAAAGAATTGAATCTGTGATAAATCCGGGTGTATTTGGTCCCACTTTGGGCCCTTTCGGATAGCAAATAAAATTTGCCGTCTTAAGTCCATTGCTCCTGAGCACAAACTGAATTGGTGTCTCCCTGGGAGTCCAGTTCTGTCCAGGACCTACTGTAACATTATTTAGTGCTTTTTGGATCTTGACTCTCCAAACTGGGAATATCCAAGTTTGTCTTTTTGATGTTGGTTCACCAACTGTCCCATTATACGTTCAGTTCTTTTCTGTACAATTGGTGCACAAATGGTGGTTGGCATTAAATGGAGTCATAGTCACATGGAAACGGCACTGAATAGTGGGTGCAGCACGCGGGGCAGATGCACTTTGGGTTATGTGATGCAGTACTTCTGTATCCAGCAGAGGGAGAGCTGGCGCCGCAGGAAGTAGCTGAGGGTACAATCTTAATTCATCAATGCGGACAGTAAACTATGAGCAACAACGATAATCCTTCATCCTCGGAGCGAGACAACATCTTCTCCTTCCAGATTCTGTAGTGATAGTCCTCATTGCAACGAGGCTAAGGTCCTTGTCCTCTTCACTACAGATGCTCCCAAAGATTGGAACAAAGATATATTAAATCCGCAGCACAGACAAAGTCATTAGATTTTCCTCAATCCGTCCATTGCATTCTCCAATCTCCGACATCTTCGAATGTTAAGTATACATATTTGTAAAGTTTTTACCGTGCGTACAGGTAAACAGCTTCAGTCTCGTGAGTGCGCTGATGCCTCTGGCCTGAAGCTGGTGGCTTTGTAGGGGTTAAACTCCAAACTCTGCTCTTTTCCACAACAGCGTCGTTCCAATGCGATCTCCCAAACCCGAGCAGAATCACCAAGATTCGAAGTTGCACTCTTAAATGACCAGGAACAATACAAATAGTCGTTTTACAACGTTTTTGGTCCCCGTTCCGAGTCACCGGTAAAGGCTACGAGGGTGACTAAATCATGATCGCACCCGTCAAACACTCACTAGTTCGCAGGTGTGGCCGTGGTTGATACATTTGCAGCTAGCCCCTCAATGATAAAATACGTGCATAGATTTATTAATATCAATCAAATTCAATCAAAGTTTATTTGTAGCAGCGCCTTTATACACGGGCAACACAAAGCGCTTCACAGTCCCACATCCAAAAATCATCACATAAAAACAAACACCAGAATCACAATTTAAAACATTTTAAAATCCACACAAAAGATTAAAACACAATTAAAACATTAAAATCACACTTAAGAATTAAAACATTAAAAACTTTCAAAATTTACAAGAAATTTTTTACAAAAAAATAAAAAAATTGACAGCACGTGCATTTAAAAATGGAGAATAAAATCCCTTCAGTTATATGCACAGGCAACAGAAACAGTCTTTAACCGGATTTGAACATTGACAGAGTAGAACGCATCCCTACATTTTCAGGGAGATGCCTGTTCCAGATCTTAGCTGCATGGATCTGAAACGCAGCCTCCCCATGTTTGGTTCTCACCTGGGCACCTGCAGGAGGCCAGTCCTGTGCTCCTCAGAGTCGGGCGGTTCATATGACACCAACATTGTCACTAATGTATTCTGGTGTTTAGCAAGGCCATGGAGAGACTTGTACACAAGCAGAGCGTTTAAAATCTATTCTTTGAGCCAACAGGAAGCCAGTGAGGGACTGAGGACTCGGACTAATATGGTCATACTTCCTGGTTCTTTCCAGGACTCTAGCTGCTGCAATTTTGGATGTACTGCAGCTGCTTACAGGTCTGTTTGGACAGACCCTGTAAGCAGGCCATTGCAGTAGTCTAGCATGCTGGAGACAAAATGCATGGACAAGAATCTCCAAGTCTGACCCTGGACACTATATTTCTAACTTTGGCAATGTTCTTCAGATGTAAAAAGCTGGTGATGTTATTGATTTTATGTGGCTATTGAAAATTTAGGTCTGAGCCAGTATTACCCCATATTTCTGACCTTGTCTGAAGGAAGTAGTTACGGAGAGGAGGACTGAAGTGGACAAATGGACGCCCTCTCTTGGTTTCTGGGGACCAAAGGACAATGATTTCGGTTTTGTCTGCATTTAGCTGGAGGAAATTATGTTGCATCCACGTCACTGATCTGTTGGATTACAGTAAGGAGCATATTCAGTGGTCCAGTTCTCCTGCAGTCAGTGAGACATTGATCTGAGAGTAGTCAGCGTAATTGTGGTAGGACACTTTGTTTCTTAGTATTAACTGACCTAACGGTCAAGCATGTAGAGAATTAAATAGTGAAGGGTCCCAGGATCGACCCTGTGGTACACCACAGGTCAGGGCCACATCATCTGAGACGCCAAGTCTCCAAATCTCAACAGAGTACTTCCTCTCCTCCAGGTAAGACCTAAACCAGGTCTAGGGGACTGTGCCAGAGTGGACACCAGACCAGTCCTCCAGTCTCTGCGATGAGGATCTCATGGTCGACAGTGTCGAACGCGGCACTAGAATCTAACATGACCAAAACTGTGACTTCTACCTGCTAAAACAGTGTGAAGTTCGGAATGTCGTTTGTTACTCTTCATAGAGCGGTCCAGTGCTGTGGTGGGGTCTAAACCCAGACTGGAAACATATCAAAAGAATTATCATTGTTAAAAATTCAGTAAGTTGTTGGTGAGCCACTTTTTCAAGAATTTTCCAATAAATGGCCAGTTAGATGATGGGGCGATAATTTTAAGTCCCGCAGGATCCAGACTGCTCTTTTTTAGGAGAGGTCTTATGACTGCTGTTTTAAGGCCATATGGAAATGTTCCTGACATGACAGATACAAGTATTACAATGTTGTGTCAGTGAAGGTAACAAACTGCCTCAGGACGGACTTCAGAAATTTAGAGGGCATATATCCAGGATACATGTGGAGGAGTCAGACCTAATGATTATCTTTTTGACAGTTTCAGTATCCACAGGTGCAACAAAGTGGAGTTAGCTCAAAAGCATTCTATGGCTGTTGCATTGTTATAACGTGCTGTGGAGGTGATAGTGTTTTGTGTTCTTGTACTTTGTCATCGAAAAACTGTGCGGAACTAACACCTAGATTTAGAGGAAAAATTCTAGGGGGGCAACTTTACAGGGGGGTTCGTTCAATTACCAAACTGGTTGAACAAAACACAAAATTGTTACTGCAAACTCCAATAATGTCAGGAAAAATAAATTTCTCTTGGTCTACGTAGAACCCGGTTAAATTCACCAACTCCATCTTTAAAGATTTCATAATCGCCCTGGAAATTGGGACTTTCGCCACTTCCGTTCGGGCCCTCCGGCAATCCCTTGCTTCTGTGCCTACCGAAGGTTGCCTTAGTCCATGGACCTTTTTCTTACTGGTAACTATTTATAAACCGTCACAGGAGCCAATGGCGTCCAGAACAGTCAGAACACCTGGGTGGTGACAGAGTTATACAATTCATCAACAGTAGAAGCATGGGAGTTCTCAAATTTAGCTTCCCATGAACAGTTCACTTGTGTTATCATTGTATGTGTCTTCTTCTATCAGTTGTAAATTCAGCTGGTGGTTTGCTAGCAAAAACACATGTCAAAAAATTCACAGAAATGATCTTTCTGACAAAGCACATCAACTACATTATAATTTGATACATTAACCCCTTTGTAAAATTAGCAGGTATCAAGAGTGTGCCCCTGCTGTGGGTAGGGCCCACTCACGTTGCTGAATGAACAAAGGTCTCAAAGTACCAGAAGCAGCTCATTTGCATTTTCTGTCATCAACATTATCAACATTGTTACATTAAAATCACCGTGTAATAATCTAAAAACTAACAAAAATCTGTGCACTCGAATGAAAGTTAGTTCAGTAAAATGGTCAATAAGAATCGCAAAACATGACTGTGGTGGCATGTACAGGCACAACTGAAAAGAGAGTAGATGAATTGCTTTTGTTCCATTTTAAAAAGAAAATCTACTCAAACGATTGGAAAAATTTCCAAGGGGCATTTCTATGGGAGACGAAAAGTGCTCTCTGAAAAAACTGCAGCTATGCCTCCCCCTTTTGTTTTCTGCGTATTTCGGAATTCGAATTTAAAATTGGGTGGTGTTGCTTCTATTAGAACTGCATTCCTGTATTTTGGTCGAGCCATGTTTCAGCCATAAGCATAAAAATCAAGATCATAAGAAGTTGATAAAATTATTAAATAAAAATGACTTTGTTACATAGAGATATGGACATTCAGCATAGCAAGTTTAAAAAAAAACGTCAGAGTCGATTAAATTGGTTGATTGATTTCTACAGGGAACAGAAATTAGCTTTGCAGAGTTGGACGGTCTAACTGCTGTCCTGTTTTGATTTCGGTTTTTTGATTTAAATAACATTTTTTGAGCTGGTGCGAGGAAACACACACAGTCTCAATTGGCTTAAATGTGAAAACCCTTGTTTGTGTTCTTTAGCTCCCAGAGTCAGAAGGGAGTCAGCACGTTCAGTGTTTGGACTGGTAATGCACTGCCAGACGGAGGGAGCAGTGTTTGCACCGTTTTGTACTCACCCGGTGTGGGTGAGCAGGAGGCGGGGGAGTGCGGTGGGGTCCGAGGGGGCTTCAGATGTAAAACAGGTCACGCCCCCCCTCGGGGGAACGCTGAACAACATAAGTATGTAATCCATCAACAGGCTGCTACCGTATCTGTTTGGGTTGTAAATCCCGTCTGGACGATAGGGCCTTCGTTATCGTTTCCAGAAAGGGCAAAGTTATTCACAAAGACAATTTTTAAAGAGCTGCATGTAGCCCCTGAAGCCACACATGTACAGCGCCACCAACACGCACTGTAGAGGCAGTCACCTCTATTGTTTACAGTCTGGATTGGACCAGACAATAAAAAAACAGATAGACCGGGGATTTGAAGGAGGTGGAACAGATCCATAATCAATAAAAAAAAAACAAAAAATGGGTTTTTTTCCTTCGTGACTTCTGGACTGCTGAGTTCATGTCGTTAAATTCCCACATGCACGACTACCGTTGGGAAGACGAGTATCAGGCACCGGGAATGAAGCAGAGGATGGGAGGACGGATGAGCAGGTTCTGGTCGTAGCTCCGGGAATACCGCGAGTGACCGCGTTTTAAAGAAGCGGACGAGACTCACGATGGAATTCTCACAATAAATCAGAGTGTCGGGGCGAAGAGTGGCCTCGGAGAAGGAGCTCGGTGGACGGAACAACAGCGGGTTCACCCGAAGCAGGACCCGGCCTCGAGCGCCGCTGTGAACACATGGATGGAGGAGGAGCGGGGGGTGCGGACTCTCAGCTAAAGGCGACCCACGCTGTGAATGCTCGGGGACGATGGAGACGGATGAGAGGGGCTGCTCTGGGCGCTGCTGCTGAACCCGGTGGAGGTGAGCGGGTGGTGATGATGGCTCGCTACCCTACAGTCTGAGGCTGCTGGCACTGGGGTCAAAGAAGTGGGAACAGGCCAACATGGCTGGTGGACCGCTCTTTCGCCTGAGGACTGCTTCCTTTAGGAGCGTTTTTCTCGCAGTGACTTGGATCATCGAGCAGTAGAGGTACGCTGCAGTGTCCAGGGATTCTGCTTGAGGGGGCCGGGCGATGTCGGTGGTGGAGGAGGGACTTTTGCCTGCATAGGCGTGTTTGCCAGACTCAGGACATGGGCCCACGGCGCATGGATGGCCCTCGGAATCCGCGGGCTCGTTATTCGGAAAGCGGGCGCTTAGGGTAGAACAGGAGGGCCGGAGTGACGGATCTTTCTCCCACAACGACGTGTCGACAATTATGCATCGCTCAGTGACATCAGCCGTGAGTGCTGCCCACCAGCGACTTCAAAAAGTTTGGACACTAGAGATTGTTTCTAATTCAACTCTGCGGAGAGACGAAGGACTTCTTTTCGTAGATCTGCAATGGTGGAACGGTCGCTCTCACGGAGCTCCAAGGTGAGGCGACTAAATAATGTGCATATTGAGCAAATTTCATTGTCACTTTCCAGTCCTCGTTAGCTAGTGTTAGCCTCTGTGCTTACTAGTGGGTTTCAGTCGGGACTAAGTGCTATTTGTGAAACCACTGAATTAAAAGATAAAACACTCAGATATATTAAAAAACATGAACAATAAAAAACGCGATATAAAAGTTGTTAAAAAGTTTACTAAAAAGGTGCTACAGAGCAGCCCTTGCAGTACTGCTTACTTTGACACCACCTGCGTTGATGAGATTTGTGAGTGTGTTGCGAGTCATAATATGGCCCACTAGTTGAAAATAAGTACTGTAACTGTTGATTTGTATTAACATCAGTAGGACATTTTCTTTTGACACTTCCTGTCTCAACGGATAGTCGAGTGGCTCGCGCAACATCAGGACGGAAAAACTTTACAAAGTGTAAGACGTTTTCACACAGCTGGTCTAGACAAACGGTCATATAGAAACTGCACTAAATGGCATTAAAAGACAAAGACCAAAGTTTAGCTACTGTTGAGATAGAAGGAAAACAAGGTTATGGAAGGATTTTATTTGTGAAAACAATTGTAAGTTTCTTTAAAAGTGTAAATTAAATAGCAAAAGTAATGTAACGGTAACAATGTATTTTGATGATAGATAGTATTTGGACATGATTGTAAGTTGATTTTCAGTTCTGGTAGTTCCCAAAGTGCAAAATATAGGTATGTCCAAACCAAAAGTCTTGAAAAGGCCAAAAAATGCATTGAACAACCCAGAACACGTTCCTCATCTAATTCTATTCTATTCTAGCATGTATTCTGATTCAAGTATAATATAATAGTTTTTTTATGATTAGCTACACTTTGTAAAATTAAAAAAAGTATATAATTTTGAATACGTAATTTGTACACCTACTATAAAGTCCATAGTAATTTAAACTTTATAGTAAATGTACAACTTTTAGTATGTAAAGTTATGGTAATGTACCTTAAAGTATTCGACCATTATATTACTTTTTTGGAAGATTTTAACTTGAAAAGCTGTGTTTGCATTTCAGTCACTAAAAATTCAAAGACAAAAAATATTCGCTTTACAAATTTCATTGTAGAAAAATTCAAAAATTACATTATCGCTTTTTAAATATCAATATGTCTATTTTTGAGAACAAATTCCAATGCACTTCAAATTTTAAGAAAAAAAAGAGCAGATTTGTACATCTGATTTTGCATTTTTAATGGACCTCATTATCAATTTCAATTTTTTAATTCAAAAATTAAATAACAGATTTGATGCATATAGTTTCAAGAGCTTATCTAGATTAAACGGTCTAAAAATTAGTGCTAAAAAAAATAAACAATTCACATGACACATCCAGTGTTCTGACGAGTGGTGTGCTCTGTCAGTTTGCACATGCGCAAATTGGACTTTTCTCTCTTCACTGAAGTTGAATCTCTCGTATGCTGTCTTCCCCCCCGTTACTATGGATAACAATAGTTTAAATTGCTGTCTCTCGTTACTATGGATACATTAGTTTAACATTGCTGGGTCTCCGTTACGCATGGTATGTAGCCCATTCTAAAATGTATCCAAATTTGTGTTTTTATCATTAAAATGTTAATGATTTTATGCAAAATCAATATGTAATGTAATCAGGTTATTCACTGCTAACTTATTTCAATGTGTAGTACTTGTAGCGTCCAGTTGTGTTTAAGTTGAAGCAGAACTGATGGTTAAAATGAGTTATTTTGTCTTCCTATATTCATATAACCGAGCGTAAAGAGCTAGAACAGAACTGAAGATCAACTTACAATCATGTCCAAATACTATTAGCATCAAATACATTGTTAAACCGTTACATTACTTTTGCTATTTAATTTTCCACATTTAAAGAAAACTTTACAATTGTTACAAAATAAAATCCATCCATACCTTGTTCCTTCTATCTCAACTGTAGCTAAACTTTGTCTTTGTTTTTATGCCATATTAGTGCAGTTTCTTATGACGTTTGTCTAGACCAGCTGTGTGAAATCCATACACTTTGTAAGTTTTTCCGTAGGAATGTGCGCGAGCCACTCGACTTCCGGTTGAGACAGGAAGTGTCAAAATCAAATGTTCCTACTGATGTTAATTACAACAACAGTACAGACTTTTTTCCACTAGTGGCCATATTATGACCGTCACACACTCAATCTCATCAACGCGGTGGTGTCAATGTAAGCAGTACTGCAGGGCTGCTCGTGCACCTTTTTAGTAAAACTTTTAACAACTTTTTGGCAAGTTTTTATTGTTCAGTTTTTTAATATATCTGAGTGTTTTATCTTTTAATTCAGTGGTTTTCAGCAAATAGCACTTAGTCACCGAGGAAAACCACTAGTAGCACCGAGGCTAACACAAGCTACGATGACATGAAAAGTGACAATGAAATTTGCTCAAATATGCAAATATTAGTCGCCTCACCTTGGAGCTCGTGAGAGCGACAGTTCCACCCATTGCAGATCTACGAAAAGAAGTCCTTTCGTCTCACCGCAGAGTTGAATGTGAAACAATTTAGTTCCAAACTTTTTGAGTCGCTGGTGGGCAGCACTCACGGCTGTTCACTGAGCGCTGCTATTGTGACACTGTCGTGTGGGAGAGATCCGTCAGTCCGGACCCTCCTGTTCTACACCTAAGCCCCGCTTCCGAATAACGACGGCAAAGCGGATTCCGAGGAGCCATCTGCGCGTGGCCAATGCCTGAGTCTGGAAAACCGTATGCAGCCCTTCTCCACACCGACATCCCGGGCCCCTCTGCTGAATCCCTGGAACTGCCAGCGTACTATACTGCTCGAGGATCCAAGTCCACTGCGAGGAAAAACGCTCCTAAAGGAAGCAGTCCTAGGACGAAAGAGCGGTCACCAGCCTGTCGGGCCTTTCCCCTTCTTTGAACCCCAGTGCAGCGCCTAAGACTGGGGCTTGGAGCCATCATCACCACCGCTCACTCCACCGGTTCAGCAGCAGCGCCCAGAGCCCAGCCCCCTCTCACGCTCCAGCGTCCCCGAGCACACAGCGTGGGTCGCCTGTAGCAGAGAGTCAGCACCCCCGCTCTCCTTCCATGTGTTCAGCGGCGCTCAGGGCTCGGGGTATCCTGCTTCGGGTGATCCCGCTGTTCCGTCCACGAGCTCCTTCTCCGAGGCCACTCTTCGCCCGACCACTCTGATTATAGGAGATTCATCGTGAGACACGTCCGCTTTCTTTAAACGCGGTCATCGCTGTTTCCCGGAGCTACTGTACCAGACTGCTCATCCGTCTCCCTCCTCTGCTTCAGTCCCTGTGATACAGTTTCCAAGGTATCGTGCATGTGGGAATTAACGAATGAAACTTCAGCAGTCAGAAGTCACGAAGAACATTTTAAGGATCTGTTCCACCTCCTTCAATCCTCCGGAATATCTGTTTTTATTTTCGGCCAATCCAGACTGTAAACAGGAGGTGATGCCTCTGACAGTGTGTATGTGGCGATGCATGTGAGGCTTCAGGCTACCATGGCCAAAATCTTTTAACTTTGTCTTTGTGAATAACTTTGCCCTTTCTGGAAACGTACGAAGCCTTCGCCAGTCGTATTACACCCAAACAGATACGGTTGCAGCCGGTTGATGGATTCATACGTATGTTGTTCAGCGTCCCGAGGGGGGCGTGACTGTTTACATCTGAGGCCCCCTCGGACCCCACCGCACGCCCCCGCCTCTGTCACCAGCACCGGGTGAGTACAACGGTGCAAACACTTGCTCCCTGTCCGTCTCGGCAGTGCATTACCAGTCAAACACTGAACTGTGTGACTCCCTTATGACTCTGGGAGCTAAAGATCAACAAACAAGGGTTTTCACATTTTAGGCAATTGAGGACTGTGTGTGTTCCTCGCACCAGCTCAAAAATGTTTTTAAATTCTAAAAAACGAAATCAAACAGGACAGCGTTCGACGGTCCAACTCTGCCAAATCTAATTTCTGTTCCCTGTAGAAATCAATCACCACATTAATCGGACTCTGACGTTATTTTTAATTGCTATGCTTAATGTCAGGATCTCTTGTAAACAAATCATTTTAATTAATAATTTATCACTTCTTATGATCTTGATTTTATGCTTATGGCTGAAACATGGCTCGACCAAATACAGGAAATGCAGTTTTCTAATAGAAAGCAAACACCACCCAATTTTAAAATTCGGAATCCGAAATACGAGAAAACAAAAGGGGGGGGGCATAGCTGCAGTTTTAGGAGAGCACTTGTCTCCCATAGAATGCCCCTTGGAAATTTTTCATCGTTTGAGTATTTTTCTTTTAAAATGGAACAAAAGCTGAATCTTCTACTCTTTTCATTGTCATGTACAGGCCACCACAGTCATGTTGCGATTTTATTGACCATTTTACTGACACTACTTTCATTCGTGTGCAACGATTTTGATAGTTTTGTTATTACAGGAGATTTTAATGTACATTTGATAAGTTGATGACAGGAATGCAAAGGAGCTGGCTTCTGTATTTGAGACCTTTGGTTTCATTTCAGGCACGTGAGCTGGCCCCACACAGCAGGGGGCACACTCTTGACCTGTAATTAACAAAGGGGGTTAATGGTCAAATGTTAAAGTAGTTGATGTTGCTTTGTAGTTCATTTCTGTGTATTTTTTTGACATGTGTTTTGCTAGCAAACCACCAGCTGAATTTACAACTGTTAGGAAGAGACACATACATGAAAACACAAGTGAACTGTTATGGGAAGCTAAATTTTGAGAACTCCATGCTCTACTGTTGATGAATTGTATAACTCTGTACCCCACCAGTGTTATGACTGTTCTGGACGCCATTGCTCCTAGTGACGGTTAAAATAGTTACCAGTTAAGAAAAAGGCCCCATGGACTAAGGCAGACTCGGTATAGGGCACAGAAGCAAGAGTGACGGAGGGCCGAACGGAGTGGCGAAAGTCCAATTTCAGGAGGCGATTATGAAATCTTTAAAGATGAGTTGGGTGAATTTAACCGGGTTCTTAAGTGAACAAGAGAAATGTATTTTTTGACATTATTGGTGGTTTGCAGTAAACAATTTTCGTTTTATGTTTTCAACAGTTGGTAGATTAACGAACCCCCCTGTAAAAGTTGCCCCTAGAATTTTCCTCTAACTATAGGGTAATGAGTTCGCACAGTTTTATCGATGACATTAGTACAAGGAATCAAAAAACACTATCACCTCCACAGCACGTATAACAATGCAACAGCCAGAGAAGCTTTTTGAGCTACTCACTTTGCACCTGTGGATACTGAACTGTCAAAAAGGATAATCATGGAGTCTGAGCTCCTCACATGTACGCCTGGTTATATTGCCCTCTAAATTTTGAAGTCCGTCCTGAGCAGTTTGTTACCTTCACTGACACAAATAGTAAACATGTCTCTGTGTCAGGAACATTTCCTATGGCCCTAAAAACAGCAGTCATAAGACCTCTCCTAAAAAAAGAGGCAGTCTGGATCCTGCTGGGACTTCACAATTGTCGCCCCATATCGAATCTCCATTTATTTGGAAATAATTTGAAAAAAAGTGGCCTCCCAACAACTTACTGAATTTTTAACAATGAATAATTCTTTTGATATGTTCCAGTTGGGTTTGACCCCACAACAGCACTGAGACCGCTATAGTGAGGTAACAAACGACATTCGACTTAACCCATCACTGATGCAGGTAACACAAGTCACAGTTTTGGTCATGTTAGATATTAGAGCCGTATTCGACACTGTCGACCAATTGAGATCCTCATGCAGAGACTGGAGGACTTGGGCTGGTGTCACTGGCACAGCCCTGAGGATGGTTTAGGACTTACCTAGAGGATAGAAGTACTCTGTGGAGATTGGAGCCTGCGTCTCAGATGATTGTGGCCCTGACCGGTGGTGTACCACAGGGGTCGATTCTTGGGACCTCTCATATTTAATCTCTAAATGCTGCCGTTAGGTCAGTTTAATACAAGAACACAAGTGTCCTACAACAAATACGCTGACGGACACTCCAGATCTATGTCTCACTGGACTGCAGGAGAACAAGGACCACTGGATTTGCTCCTTCACTGTACAACAGATCATTGACTGGAGCAATATAATTTCCTCCAGCCACATGCAGGACAAAACGAAATCATTGTCTTTGGTCCCCAGAACAAAGGAGGCACATTTGTCAACTTCAGTCTCTCTCCCTACTTCCTTCACAAGGTCAGAAATTTGGGGGTAATACTAGACTCAGACCTAAATTTCAATAGCACATAAAATCATAACATCACAGCTTTTTACATCTGAAGACAAAGTTAGAAATATAGTGTGGCAGACTTGGAAGATTCTTGTCCATGCATTTGTCTCCAGCAGGCTAGACTACTGATATGGCCTGGCTTACAGTCTGTCCAAACAGACTCTGTAAGCAGCTGCAGTACATCCAAAATGCAGCAGCTATAGAGTCCTGACAGGAACCAGGGAAGTATGACCATATTAGTCCGGTCCTCAGGTCTCTGCACTGTGGCTTCCTGTGGCTCAAAGAATAGAATTTAAAACGGCTCTGCTTGTGTACAAGTCTCTCTCATGGCCTTGCACCCAGAATACATTAGTGACATGTTGGGGTCATATGAACCGGCCAACCGGACTCTGAGGAGCACAGGGACTGGCCTCCTGCTGGTGCCCAGAGTGAGACCAAACATGGGGAGGCTGCGGTTTCAGAATCCATGCAGCTAAGATCTGGAACAATCTCCCTGAAAATGTGAGGGAGGCGTCTACTCTGTCAATGTTCAAATCCAGGTTCAAAGACTGTCTTAGTTTGCCTGTGCATATAACTGAAGGATTTTATCTCCATTTTAATGCACTGCTGTCATTTATTTATTTTTTTTAAATTTTCTTGTGTAAATTTTGAAAGTTTTAATGGTTTTATTCTTTTGTGTGATTTTAATGTTTTTAATTGTGTTTTAATCTTTTGTGTGATTTTAATGTTTTAATTGTGATTCTGGTGTTTGTTTTATGTGATTGATTTGTGATGTGGACTGTGAAGCGCTTTGTGTTGCCCTGTGTATGAAAGGCTGCTCTACAAATAAACTTTGATTGATTGATTGATATTAATAAATGCACGTATTTATCAATTGAGGGGCTAGACTGCAAACTGTAGGTCAACCACGCCCACCTGCGAACTAGTGAGTGTTGACGGGTGCGATCATGATGGTTGTCACCCTGCGTGCCTTAACCGTGACTCGGAACCGTGACAATACAACGTTGTAAACGGACTATTTTGTATTGTTCTGGTCATTTAAGAGTGCAACACGAATCTTGGTGTTTCTGCCGTTGGAGATCAATGGAAGACGCATGGGAACGAGCCTGTTGTGGCAAAGCTTGAAGCCAGAGTTGGGAGTTTACGCTACAAGAAAACTCCACGGGGGCGTGTGATTTGTATGCAGAGCCAGTGAGTGACCCGACTTATGACTGCAAGACTCACGGACGGGACAGATTATGACAATGGGATATCGGGGTACAGGGTTGTACATGAAAATAACTCTTTGCTGCCTGCCTTTGAAGGAGAGTGGACAGCAGTGTGTGTGAGCTCCCTTTACAGCTGCGCGTCTGTGTGTGTCCACTCTGGATAACGTTTTTTTTTTACCATCCGTACACGGCACACTGTTAGCTCTCCGTGAGTTTTAGAATACAGAAACAAATGTCTCTGGGTTTTCTCCTGATGTGGCCTTAACACGTCTCTATATACTCACCTCTCGTGTGGAAGAACTGAGTAAGCAATTGCTTGCCCTCATTACACTTTTTCTCCCTGTCCTGTCTTTCTTTTCTTTTCTGAAATCCTGATTTTCCTTTCTTTGGAAAAGACATTTCTATTTTTCCCGCTTCTGCCGCTGCTTGTCAAACAAGTCAACTCGCTGCAGCGGCAGCAACACAGCAACAAGCGCACATGTGGGTCGTACCATTTGATCTTTTGTAAGGGGGTGGCAGGGCCCTGATATAGCATACAAATTTGTTTTTAGAGGAAAACTGAGGTTAAAACGTTGGTTATTTTTATACAGGGCCCCTTTCATTCAAATTGTAATAATATGAATATACCACAATGCCTAATACATATAAATATAAAGACACACTTTAGAGGGCCCCTCCCCGCCTTGGGCCCTGGGTACTCGGTACCCTTTACCCCCCCAGTCCGACGCCCATGGCTGCAGCAGCGCTCAGAACCTACAGCGATCGCACTTTAGCTGTAGTTAGTTTAGTTTAGTTAGTTTTTGTTTTTTTTACTTATCTAAGATGACAGGGACAGTGTACAATAAACATTAACCTCAAAGGGAAAGAGGCATTGTACCAGGTTATAGCTCAAGAGCTAATTTCCCCCTGTAGTCCATGGGCAGGCTAGTTTTATGATATTACATTAAAAATCACAAAAATAGGTGGTTAGAAAAGTGTATAACGTTGATTGAGGAATTTTCACCGCCTTTATACATATAACATATAACTGCTACTTTCGCTTCACTTATTGTTATTTTTTTAACATATTCCCTGCAATAATTGAGGGGCCACTGTATTTTTGTCTCTTAGCTAACTGATATTAGTCCACCATATCAGCAGTAGGTTATTGAGACAGTCCCCTCACTTCACTTTGTGTTCGTTCATATTCGGTATCTGCAGATATTGAAGACAAAGTGTTCAGGTCGTTTTATATTTAAGATGAGCCGTATTAAGATAACGTTTTTTATGGTAATTTGAGAGCTCACCGGGCGATGAAGAGGAAATCAGCCTGACACTTAACTTGTGTGTGAAAAATCAGCTTGAGTCGCTGGACATCCGTGGGTGTGAATGCTAATGCTGGAGAAAAGGCTTTGTGACAAAAGGGTCAAGTTTGATTAATATAATACCAACCTCCTCCTCTCTCTTTTTCTAGGAAAGTTATAAGTAGATGAAACTTTGATGATTTTGACCTGGTTTTTCCGCTTTTTTCTTTCAATAATGAACATTTAGCATACAGCCATGGATTAATCATTAACAGCTCTATGTACAGACTCAAACACATGTATATTCTGTGGGGTGTTCATTTAAGATTCAAACAGAGACTGTCTGTAAATATTATCAGAGTTAGAATGACCTCTAGCCGCTTCACTTCACATTTCTCGGCATCAAAGTTAGATAAAAATCACATTCAATGAACAAAGTCATTGTGAGTTGCAGTCCTAAGCTGATGTCAATACATTTTAATAATGTGTCATCCAGTAGTGTCCTCCGTTTCAGACTTGGTTGAAAACATATATATTCACCTTCCACCCCATGTCACCCTCAGGCCGGGCCTTTCTGTGTGGAGTTTTCATGTTCTCCCTTTGTCAGTATAGGTGTTCTCTTGCGGCTCCAGTTTCCCCTTCCACTAAAGGTTAAACAGTTCGGTGTGAGAGAGTGTTAGTGAGGACAACAGATAAAAATAACAAAAAAACAAGCACACATCACAAATTACAGGAAATTGTATCTATTTATCTACCTGTATAAATCTATATCTCTCCATCCATCCATCCATCTTCGTGCATTACAAACTATTCCTCCTTTGATAATAAAAGTAGTAAAAAGCGGTGTGTTCTTTGCAGACCTGTGGAGAAGCTGCTGCTGTCGTGGAAGAGGGACGGGCGGAGAATAGGAGGCGGCACTCGTCTGGTCCTGACCGCTCCGGACTCTTCAGACGCGGGAATGTACATCTGTGAAGCGGCCCTTAGCAACAGCACCACGCGCCCTGTGGAGGCCCGGGCACACCTCACCGTCACAGGTGACCCAACCCACTCACTCCAACAATGAGAAGATTGTTCAAAAGTTCATTTATGTCTGTATTACAATGTAAAGTGAGAAACAAATGATCAAAACTTGTTACATGCAAAGACTCAAGTTCTTGGAAAAGAAGCATCAACATTTTCAAACATAATGACAAATTGCACCATTTCTCAGTCATGTGACAATACATTGACACACATGACAAGTATCGGGATGATTGCATTTATTATGATTACTTTTTAATGAAAAAGAATAAGTAAAAGTCAACATCAATGGTGGGCATACAATATACGTTTATGGTTGTATACCCAGCATGCACTGCTGTTGGCTTGTCTTTCTAAGTCTCTGATGAGGAAGTTACCATTGCATGTTTTTCACCTGAAAGCTATATATGAGCATACACTTTTGACAGTATGTGTATCTGACCTGTGTGAGCGGTGTCTCTATAGCGCCCCCTACCCTGGCCATGCAGCCGAAGAGCAGGACAGTTGGAGACCTGGAGAGGAACGTGGAGATCCCATGTGTGGCTACAGGTAATTACCGCTAAAAACCCACACATTAGATTTGTTGTATTTATTTGAATGTGCAGGTACACTAAAACAATGATTTCACTAGATTTAGCACCGTACAAATCTCTTTCTGTAGTTAAGATAAATAATACAAAAGTTTTCCCATTTGTAAAACCATAACTTGAGCAGCAATATACCATTATACAGTCTTTCATTTTGCATGTTTCTTTCCTGTCTAGACGATTAAACTATACCGTATTTTACACAGTGCAGCGAGAGAAAGCAAACTTAATAACAAACACCTCGCTGAGAGATGTAACGCAATAACGGAATAATTTGGGTTTGGAAATGTCAAATGGAATTTCATAGACTCCGGTATGACAGTGGTAAATAGAGAACTTTTTCTTTATCAAAGTCAAGCGGAGTGGGAGAAGACAGACAGATTAGCTCATGTTTTATTCAGAATGTTTTTGGCCCCCGCTGGTACCCGTACCCACCTACACCTCCGATCGATATATTATTAATACTCATTATGCCAGCATGCATATTTATAAGACACGCTTAATGGAGAAGAATGCGTTTTTCAAAGTGAGTGTGTGGCCGTTTTTTATTCTTTTTTTTTCGGAGAACTACAAAAAAAAAAATTTATTTGCAAATGTACATTCTCTCATTTCCTTCCCTTATTGTTAGATTATAGAAACAACTGTGGGATTTTATCTGTGATTCTGCTATTTAGACTTGAACATAGAAGTATTTTCAGTTGTTTTTCTCTTTCAGGAGACTTGAATTTTTAACAGAAAACTAGTAAAAGCCAAAGTCTTGTATCAATAGAAATTTGTTGACACTCTTCTGAAAGACCTGGGAACAAAGGAAGGACATTCTTAGCTGTGAAGTTATCAGGCTTTTTTCTTTTGTTTGGTTTGAGTTTAGATGTGACCTCTGCCCCACAAATGAAGCTGTTTAAAGTTAACTCTTTGGACTTTACTTGAATCAAGTGTGAACAATATTTTTCTGGCTGCTCAGACCTGTGCAGTGCTATTTGCTCTGGAGAAGGGCTTGGTGCTGTGCCTGCTGATGCTTTTTTTCTAGTGTTTTACTTCTACAATTTGTATAACTGTTAACTGGACTGACCTGTCAACTTCCTATATGTTAACATGACTCTGTGCGTGTGTAGGTGTACCCCAGCCGAGGATGGAGTGGTTCAAAGACACCGTTCCCCTGTCTAAGCTGGCCAACCCGCGGTACAAGGTCACCATGGCGGCGGGGCTCACGGTGAGGAGGGTCCAGCCCGGTGACGGGGGAGTGTTCCAGTGCATCGCCCGCAACGCTGCCGGAGAGACGCAGGGCTACACACAGCTACTGGTGTCCAGTGAGCGCCACACGCAGCCTGCAGTATTCTGTTTGATGCTAGCTACTTCAAGTATTGAATTAGGGTTGAAATGATTGATACAAATGTGGAACTATTATCTGTTTCTTTACGTTATGAGTAAATGCTATTCCATATCTGTAGTAGGGTTGGGCGATATGGGCCTCAGCATGTATCACGATTTTTGTTGGTATGTATCACGATATGACGATATGATAATTTTAACAAAGCCTCATATAAAATCTATAAAAACTTAGCACTGATAATTTTAAACACACTTGCCTCAAAGTGCATTTACTGATTTATTGGCAGCAAAATGTGTAATACAGCTATTGTATATAAAACGTATTAACAAAACTGAATTGTAGAGAATTCTGTTTTGTACATACTGAAAATTGCAGGCAACATGTAATAAAGGTGAACATTTGTAATTTGTAAAATATATAAAAGTTTGTCCTTTGTAATATAAAAAGTGTAGCATTATCAAATAATTATTTGATCACTTTGGCTTATGTTTCCTAATCCCAATATATAGTCAAAATGATCAAATACTGTATATATTTTTTGTATCCTTTTGCGTTTCTATAATTATGTAATTATAACTTATTTGTAATTATATTGCAATGTAGACAAACACATGCATTGAAGTAAAATGAATGACAGTAAACAGTAAATAAAGTTTACCAATGGCACTATGAGGGAGAGAGAGAGAGAGAGAGTGTCCGAAGCAAGCCACTCGAGTCCAGTTGTTTAGGGCAGCTGCTTTCACAACATTAGATCCACTGTCGATAGTTACACACAATTGCTTCTTTTTATCTAGTTCCCAAACTACTCCCATATGTTTGAGGTAGCTCCGTGTTTTGGCACAATGTCTTCTACAATCTGCATGTCTTCACCATGGTCTTCACCGCCGCCCTCAGCCATGTTTGCTCTCTGCTCTGTTGTTGTTGTCCCTGCACGCCGCTCTGCTACACGTGCCGCGCAGATGCGTCATCAAAGTGCGCCGCACACAAACGTGTCTTCCGCTCGCTGTTTTCAGTGTTAAATGATCGTTTTCACCGGTATAAGGCATTATCTTATCATTTAATTTACTTATACCGGTACAAAAAAAATATCGCCCAACCCTAATCTGTAGTAGTATTGTTATAATGTCGGCAGATCTGAGGTGAGGTGAGGTAATATAGATTCACTGTGTTCACAAATTTAATATGCATGTATCAAATCTAAATTCAGCGTTGTGTGTGTGAACGGAAAACAATTGCAATGTGGCTCAAACTCTTCCAATCAAAGAATCCTTGTGTGCTGCTCCCATGTAGCCAGGTCACTCTTCCTGGGAATTTACACATTAGGCGTTCACAGCGCGTCTCCCAGTCAGAACAAATGTTTCCGACTGGGAGACGTGTTACTGCAAGCGCAAGAGTTCCATTCTAATTTAGGCGCTGCCTCGTGTCCATATGTCTGTCTTACGCGCATCTTACACTAGTAGTGTATACCTGGTTAAATAAAGGTCAAATAAAAAACAAAAAGATTAAAAAAAACATGGATCCGGATCATCCCACGAACAATTGACTTATTCTTTTATGTATTTAAAATATTTTTCATTTTCAATTTACAGTAAGCCAACTAAATTCATAGAACTTATTTCCATTGTTAAAAGTACAATAAATGTTGTCATTGCAGCCAAATAATACTGGCATAGGGGTAAAAGAATGGGAACTGATTGGACAGACACTACTGACCTTCATTGAATTGATGAAGGGGGAAAGAGGGCATTGAAAATATAGTACAAATATATTCTTTCTATGATTATTCATATTTATCTTTATAAAGGTCGTTCAACCAAACCATTGTGCAACGTAATTCAAAACAGTGATTGTGTCTACAAGAGTTTTCAAAGAGCTGGACTAAGTATCTAAAAGTTACTCAACCACAAAGTTTGTATTATATTTAGATGCAATATTTTCAACTAGTTTAGAGCTTCCTACCTGAATCATGCAGTAAATCTGTGTTTGAAAATATGAAAACTAGTGAACGTGTACAGGTATGAACAGGTACAAGTAGTTTAGTTAGATCAGAGACTGTGATTAGAGACAAAATTAAATAGCTCAATATTTTTAGTTCCTATAAAGATCTCCCAGAGGGCCAATGAGGTGGCGCTGCAATTACAATTTCATGAAAAGCTCTTAAAATAGGACAAGATTATATTCACAACTAAATACCATTGATGAGAATTTTGGTTGACACAGTTGTTAGTGAACGATGACAAGAAAAGATAACAGTTTCATGATGATATGCACCACCCTGTTATGGTTGTTGTGTGTAATTGAGCTGTGTTGCGTTCAGGTGTGGCTCCACTCTTCTCGCTGCCTCCTGTGGACCAGACAGTGACTGAGGGCCACACAGCTGTATTTCACTGTCAGACCAGTGGGGCCCCCAGACCTGCCATCGTGTGGAGGAAAGGTAATTGACCGTTTTTTACACTTCATGGAAACTTCTGTTATAGTTCCCTTACAATATTTATAATAACCTAATTACATGGAAGAATCTAAAGGTGGTGGGTTTGATCCCCCCACGTCTCGCGTCACCTGCTCCCACTGACTTTGTCCATTGTCCCCACTTTACCTAAAGCCTGTGGACCCGCCATCAACAAATTGTGTTTTTGATAATTTTAACTCTGTGATACAAGATAACTATAGTCATCTTTGTCCTGTTCATATAAAATAGAACTGACTTTCATCTCCCGTTTTTGCCGATTGTTTGTCATTTGTCTCCTGCAGGCACTCAGGTGTTAGCCAGTGGTTCTGTGCAAATCCCGGGCTTCAGCCTCCTCCAATCAGGCTCCTTGCAAATCCGGCCAATCAGCTCTCAGGATTCTGGAGAGTACACGTGCTTCGCTTCCAACGCTGACGGCACCATCAACTCTACGGCTGCGCTCACGGTCCTCAGTAAGATACAACTTATGTTTTATCTTATCTTATTTGATATAAACAAGGTGATGTCCTTGTTGCCATTTTTGGTGATCTCATTTTGCTTTCATTCATAACACACGCATAGTCTTTAAATGTATAGATTATGATGTTTTGAGAAACCGAGAGCAGTTCCATTGAGTTTTTTCTTCAAATATTTGTTATTAATCATAATCTATATGGGTATTCAACCCAGTCATCAAGGGTCAACACAGAATGAGAGCAGCAGACTTCAGAGTTGGATGTGGTTGGAATAAAAAAACAATGGTTACATAGAATACCTCTGATTATCTACTAATGCAGAATTTATGTTTATTATGATATCACTTCATAATGCGAAAGATAATGACGTATGTGTTTTTACCATCATCTGGAAGTAGCAACATTTAGTCAAAGAGTTCAAACATTCAGGAAAAATGGTTCAGCTGGTCCTGAGTTGTTTTTTTTTTCAAACTTGTACGAGAGTCAGTGTGCATCTTTCAACACTGGAAAACACTGGAGTTATCAATGTGTGAATGCAACATTAAAATAATGAAAGAAAAGGATTAGTGATTGCTAAACAAAAGGCGGTTTTCTGTTGTCTCGCTTAAGGCTGAGCCGGTGTGGTTTTTAATGGTGGCGGCTATCCAATTTCAATTTCAATGTATTTGATTTGCCAACAACAGTTTAGAGAATCAAACAATTAGAAGACAGGAAATGCAGTAACAATAATGAACACAAAAGAGCCATAGGGTAGTGGGATGACCAATGTCCATAAATCCCTTTTAACACCTATATTTCTACATATATACATCTGTGTGACGTTGACTTGTATGTGATGTAGCAGTGATTATGTGTACATCTGTCTCACTGGTCTGTAGTTACACAAGTGGCATCAATGTAACACTTAGTACACCATCCAGTATCACTTCTGCACAAAGATGAACGGAAGCCAATGCATTTTTTTCTGAATCACCATAAATCACAAGAGCAGTCGCCGTGGAGAACTATGGAAAGTTGTTTATTTGTCAAGAATAGATCAGATAATTACAATCAAACAATGAATCGATATATAACAATAATACAAACGAACATGCAAGAGCCATAGTGTAGCGTAGTGAAGACCAATGTATGTAAATGACCAATGTCCGCAAATGTTGATAATTATTCATAACAAGACTATTATTTCATAGCAACAGAAAAAAGTATTCAATTTTACAATATATAAGCCCAAAAGCAAACTATCGAATTGCTGCAATAATGCACTAGATCCTGCGGTCCAACACCAATCCACGTTTTGTTCATATATCCCGAACTTAATCTCAGTATTTGAATGCGATGCAATACAATCATTTAAAGTGATAGACAACATTCACGATGGGTTTGGAGTAAAGGTATAGTTAAAGTAGTTTCTGAGCCAAAAACTAAATCCCCCTGGAGGATAGAGAAGACACATTGAACTTTGAAAAGCCTCTTCATAAGCAATATGGGCCTCGTGAACTCAGTCTTTTTTATGCTTTATTAAGTCTAATTAAGTCGTAGTTGTGTTTTAAAGTGTTCCAGAGAGCCACAGCACCTCCTCCCGGCCTGTAATACCTTATCTCACCCTTTCCCCGATTAAACGCTTAACGTAGCGTTTTTGAACTTTAATTTTTACGATCCTATCAATATCTTAATAGAATATCACAGAGGCCTAATTGGAACATGGCGCTCCCCTAATAGGGCCTTAGTCAGCACTAACCTCAGATGTGTATGTGTGCATCTCATTTCCCTGTAAGTTCCTGATCATGGAAAATAGACAGTGTTTAAGTCGAACAAAGCGATAAGAATGTAGTGGCTGTGTTGAGCTGCACCAGTGCAACAGATACTGTATGTACATGAACATTTACAAGAGTACGATGATTTATTATGATTGGAAGTGCAATGGCCGTAACATTGTCTGATCTTGTCGCAGTTAGCTCAAGTTATTTTGTATAGCCTAGATTCACACCAGCAGTTGTTTTGTAGTAAAGAAAAAATAACAAAACACAAAAACCCACCTACACTTCCATTTTTGTTTCACATTTTGTTTTAATTATTTTAATTATTTACGGTCAAAAACACAAAATGGTCCAAAATAAATAGGAAAATCTGTCAAACTCAAAAGGTGGTTCGGCGGTGTATATGTCTATGGATTAGACCAGCTAACTGCCAAACATACCATTACAATGAGCTCCCAAGCAAATGTGCATGCACAAAATTGGCACGATGCCTATAGCTGTATGAGAGAAAATAATTGTGAGCAACATGGACTGGGCAAGTTTTTGACCTATAAATTTATTAAAGCAAGAGATCCTAACTTGGAGACCTGATCTGTTCCTACAGGATTTGAGAGCTATATTTTTTTATACCTCTATCTCGTCTTTTATCAGTGGAAAAGCGAGTACTAGCCCTCACTCAGCCAGTATAAAAGATTATAATATGACAGCATCTGTTCGGTCAACAAAATGTATGTATGAAACAAAAAAGGTATCCCAGTTTTGATGTATTCACATAAATCCATTATGAACCAACATAACTTTTGTTCTGTGTGTGGATGTGGAATCAGATACGAATATGACAGAGCAATAAACAAATCTGCAGGGTCCACAGTCAGAAGTGCTGGCCCCACTCTCTCTCTCCTTTTGCTCTTCCATCTTTGGTCATTTCATAATTCACTGGAACAGAAAAATGTAAGTCACACATCGTGGCACGAGGGCTGCTCACTGAAGCAACTGTCAGTCACACGAGAGGCCATGTACAGCAGCAGAAAAGGACCGGGGCTGCATCCAAATTCATACAATGAAATCATTTTTAAAAATACTTGATAATACTTTTAAATTTACTTGTTAGAGGACTATTTAGCCCGGGCCCGGCCACCAGGCGCTCGCTTTCGAGCCCCGACCCTAGGCCTGGCTCCAGTGTGGGGCCCCGGCTGCGCCATGCCGGGCGACGTCACTGTTATAATCGTGGTGCTGTTCATGGTTGGCTTCGGACTGCGCTTCGTCTGACTCGTCATCTGAGTCAGTCTTGTTCAATTTTTGAGACTTTCTATGACATTTAGACTGAATTCTATGCCACCAAGATTAATAAAAAGTATAAGGTAAAGGAATTTGTTGTTATGAAGTTTCCTTGTGTATGAACCATGCCATACAAACAAACTTGCCTTGCCTTGTATGAATTTGAATGCAGCCAGGGCCACCACACCCCACCCTCAGCAGACTTAAGTGGCAGTGTCAAAACACTCTCAGACGCTACGAGGCAGGCCAAATCTGTGTCAGTTGACAAACAATTCAGAATACAAAAATCTGATGAGAAAGGAATTGAATGAAATTGTAGCAGGGGACTCGGATGAACTTTTGCAGATCATAGATTTTGAGAGCGAGGCTTCAAAACGTGATTTCTAATGGCCATAATAGTAGAGTTGGAGTAGGCTTTAAGAACATTTCCTTTTCCACTGGGCCGTAAACTATTGATTTTCTAAACAAAATAGGCTCATAAACTTCTCTTTAAAGAGTAGAAATGAATCCCCATGGTCTGTCTCCTTGTTACATGTAAGTGTTCCAAAGAAATACACAGAAATTTCAACCTCTCTCTAATCTCTGATGATTTGAAAAATAATCAAAATATGAACAATTTATGAAGATAAGATAAGATAGACTTTTTGATCTCACACGGGAGAAATTTACATGTCACATTTGGCATGTAAATGTGTCTTTTGCACACTCAAGATTGTGCAAAAGACAGAAGTGTGCAAACATGTTAAAAGTTTAAAATATAGTCTGCGCAGATTATAATAGTTGCACTGTTTTCATAAAGACTAAGTAACATTTGCACAAACAGATATCTGAGTTTTGAAAATCTGTCAAACAAATGTAATTATCGCGCTATCATCTTCAACATGTTTTGTTTTTTGTGGTAAATGAGAAATACTTTGCTCAAGGAGGGGTAAACGTTTATTCGTATGGCATGAACATACATCTGGCTTTTAACATACTCACCTGGTTAAGGCTAAATTGTACGCCTTTCAAATATGTTTTCTATCTCTCACTGTTAGGACTCATTTTCACTTGCTGCTAAAAAGAAAGCGAAATAAATAGTTTAATACACAACTCTCACAATTTGCAAATGTTTGAGCTCTGGTTTTTGCTGTTACCTTGAGCTTAGCCTGGTTTTACCATACCCTCGTACTTGTTTCGTACAGAGGGTCTGGACTTTCTCAATTGAGCTCCGTTTACAAGTGGAAGGGGTGAACTTTGTTTAAAGTTTGAAACGATTGGATCTGATTTTATCCAATCACTAGCGTTTGGTTGTGACGTATGTTATGCGCCCGAGTGAGTGACGCAAGCTATCATAACTCTTGGGGGCAGCCTTGTGCATTCCTGCATACAGCATGCCGGAGATTTCAAGAAGAAGAAGAAGAAGTGACGCTTACAGGAAGTTGTAGCCTGGCCTTTGCCATCCGTAAACTCCGGTCAAATCTTTTTTCCCGGGATGTACGAAACAAGTACGAGGGTATGGTAAAATCAGGCTAAGGAAGTTGTATCCGAGAGAGAAATGCGGGTTTGGAGACGAAGATGGCTGTGAACGATAGCTGCAGGCTTTGCGAGACAAATTTAAGAGTTGGTGGAGTTATTGGAAACAGCAAATTAGTATTCGAAAAGAAGGAAGACAATATAGCATCGCATTTGCTAAAGCTCGGTTTGATAATTGACAAGACGCCGCTTTGTTCTTACCTAGCCTGGTTTTACCATACCCTCGTACTTGTTTCGTACAGATCTCAGGGTTGCTTGAACTATGTAACATGTATATAGATGTTGTACATACACATTAGTTAAATAAAAAATCTACAGTACACTACAGTATATTTTGTATGTCTTTCCTAGTTAACCTTTCTACAGAAGCCATATACATGTATCTTGTTATATACTTGAATTAAGATCCTACAAACATGTTTTGAAGAAAATAATCAGGTTTATTAAGGACAGTTTTGGGTTGTAGAAATGTACAAATGAGAAACTTTTCCAAAAATATGCACAATGAGTAACCAATGATGTGAACACACAGAAGTAAATGAAATTCTCATTGAAATTACTGCTCTGACTCTGAGCTACTAACATGGCTCCTGAGTTCATCATCATCATCATCATCAGCAGTGTCAAAATAGCCACTGTAATAAAGATCTGGCGCAGTGTAACCCCCCCTGAATCGGACGGCCGATCTGCATCCACATCTCCAAACACATCACTTATGATATTTAAAATCTCCTTGGCATGCTCCAATCTGAAGACAGGAATGTTGGCAATGATGTATGACAGGTCAAATATAAACTGAGAATGGTTCAATACACAGTCCACCAGTTGTTGACTGAATCCAGTGCACAATTCAGGTGAGGTGAAGAGCCGAGTAGATGGAGTGATTAGGCTGGCTCTGTATCCATTCAGTAAATATGCAATCAAAGACTTGTCCTCTGCAGTCACGTGCCTAGATCTCAAGTTAACCCACTTGCCCTGAATCTGTTCATAATCTGGGGTGGGTTCTTTGCATGTGCCAGATGAACAAGAACAAACAGTATGACAGTAAGTGCAACATACAGTAGATGGCCTGGTTCTACAAGGCTGGGTTCAGCCTCAAAATGTGAGAACATAATTTTCCTGAAACATGTATTGCGAAGAGCAAGCACTTCTTTTACCTCTTCTTCAGTCTTATAAGTGTTGTATATGATGCCATGAGCTGGCTGACCATTTCTTCCAGCCCTCCCCACCTGTTGTATTATGGACTCTAGGTGCCCTGGAACACCATACATCACCACATGTGAAACATTAGGGAAATTCAGGCCCATTCCCAAAGCTGTTGTTGCAACTACTACACGGCAATTCCCTTGCCCCCTCAGTGAAGCCAACACTCTGTCCTTGTTTTGGGGGAGGGACTTTCTGTGAAACATACCTATCAGGAGGTTCTCACGTTTATGCTCTTGATCACAGTCTACCCAGGCGTACTGTTGCAGTTCCCCCTTGAAGTAAGAAAAGACCCTCCCCACTGTTGTCATTTTTTGACAGTAAATAAGTACAGGCTGCATGGTTGAGCCCTTGTCCTTTACATGTTGCACAATCCAGTCTAAGCAGTTCAGTTCATTGCTGGGCACCTTGCGCAATCCAAGACGGATGTTGGTCTTGTTAGGGCTAGCGATGATGTGAACGGCACTGTCCATATGAAGTAGTCTAGTGACTCGGTTTCTGGATTTTATGTCAGCAGAGGCAGTCAACGCCAAGAATGGTGTACCTGTCAGACAAATTTACAAAATTAAAATATATCACCCACATTTACATTAACAGTATTACTAATATGACATGTGGGCGGCACGGTGGCTGAGTGGATAGCACTCTCGCCTCTCAGCAAGAAGGTCCTGGGTTCAAATCCCGGCCGGACCAGGGCCTTTCTGAGTGGAGTTTGCATGTTCTCCCCGTGTCTGTGTAGGTTTCCTCCGGGTACTCCGGTTTCCCCTACCACTAAAAATATGTACAATAGGTCTGGCATGCGCCTTCTGTTCGGCGACCCCGCTCCCATCTCTGTCTGGAGTGAGAGGACAAGTGCCCAAAAAAATAATAATAACAATTGTAAACCGCTTTGTGACCCTTGTCTGTGAAAGGCGGTATATAAATAAACATTACTTACTTACTTACTTACTATTGATGACAGTGTGTATTTGTGTGTGGTTCTTCTGCCTGTGTCTTGCTCTATAACACTAGCTGCAATGCATGTACTGTGGTGTCTGACTTAAGATAACACTTTATTGTTCTCACAATGGAGAAATGTACTCGTTACAACAACTCTTAAAAAAAGAAATCATAATTGTAAAATAAAAGTCCCTTAGAATCTACCTATAAAAAACATGTATAAACTGAAAACTACACTTGCACAGTGGGGTTGCCGGGGGCTGAGAGTTGGCTACATAGTGGTTATTCTTGCCAGTTTGATCTTTTTCTGGAACTATAAGATTGCAGCATTTTTCATGTCTCTTACTGCATGTTTTTTAACTTCCTTTTACTGAATGCACAGTACGTTTAGTACTGTACAGTCGAGTGTGTACTAACGTTACTCTTAACAACAATGCACTGAATCCAGGGCACGGATTTGTTAACATGTCAAGCAGGAACAACACAGAAAACATTCAACCCACCTTCCTTCATGATGGATCTCAGCTCACCAAGTTTAGAAAAACTCTCTCGGAATGGTGACTCGCCTTTGGACGCTTCACCCCTGAGACAAAAAAAACGGAATGCAAAATTGTCATCAAGCAACAATAGTCTACCCGATTGAGTATGCAAAAAAGCCTAATTTCTGCTGTTTTAAAGTTCACTTACCATTTAGCTTATATGTAACATGGACTTCATCAACGACGATGCCAATGATGTTGTCTTGGTAAACAGACGAGGTTAGCATTCGTCGCCATTTGGAGTTGAGTAGCCAAGACTCAGGGCTCCCAAATACCAGGCTGAAATGTCCTTCCAAAATGTCACGATCGTCGTGCACATCGAGCTGTCCAGCACTAACTCCCAACTTCTCAGCCTCCTTGACTTGATCCTCCATTAAAGCCAAAAGAGGGGAAACGACTACAACGATAGGATTAGCTTCACTAGCATTCAGCCTAGCTATCTCCTTCACCACTAACGGAGCTAACTGGAAAATAAGGCTTTTGCCGAATCCCGTGGGGAGTAAAGCCATGACATCTTTACCAGCAATGAAATTTGCTAAACATTTCTCTTGCTCCGACTTCAATTTCTGGATATTTGGGAGCAAAGCCAGAATGGATTGAAGAGCTTCGTTTATTTTTGCATATGCCGCCATTGCCAAACTACAGTGACTACAACCGGCGCAAATGCTTGACGTCACCTACAACACCCGCCTCCCCCGCTCGCTGAATGGTAGGATGAAATTCTACCGATTGAATCGCAGCCAGTGGGAGCAAACCCAGACGTACATCCCGGGAAAAAAGATTTGACCGGAGTTTACGGATGGCAAAGGCCAGGCTACCTTGAGCTCAACACTTCACCATTTTGCTCCTAGTTAATCGTTTGATTGAAGGATTGTTTTTTCTGCAGATCGGACAGTTATTTCCCTGCCCCCGTCGGACCTGAGGGTGATCAAAGGTACCACAGCGACCCTCAAGTGTAATGCCACACACGACCCCAGAGTCAATGTCAGGTATGGACACAACATTGCACTGATATGCCAATAAAATGTATACCATGTTTTAATTATGACAAAAAATAGTGCACATTTTTATGGCCCAATGAATAGTTTGGCATTGAAACCATCTTCCATTCCATTCAAACAGACTGACCGGGTTACACAGGGGATTTTTTTGGATATGTTGCTCACACATTATTTTTTAACATGTTTTTACAAGCATTGCTAAAGTACCGTACTTTTTGGACTACAAGGCGCACCTGTATATAAGCCGCACCTTCTAAATAGGCTGCACTGGAATATTGTTATGCATAATGTAGCAGATAGACAGTTTGGTCACAACATGATTTAAAGATGATATGTTTAACAGCTTAACCGTTAGCTTCCATCGATACTGATTCATCCATCTATTTTGACATTAAACTAATGCCCTATAGCAACTAAAACTTTATGGATTCAAAATAATAAGTTCATAAACTCTGCTCTCACAACAACCCAACTCTACCACCTATACATACAATACACATACCAGTCAAACTGCATTATAAGCCGCAGGGTTCAAAGAACTACGAAAAAGTAGCACCTCATAGTCCAGAAATTACGGTAGCATAAATATACAGTAAAATATCCAACTTATTCATATTCTGCCTTGACTTAAAGATCAGTCCCTCCAAGATTGTGCTGTTTTTTATGATGCAAAACAAAATTCCTGCTTTTGCTGCCAAGTTTTAAAACAACTTTTTTAATGCAAATACTGTTACTGATACCAAAATCACATAAAACATAAAACAACATGTCCAGGTTTTCTTATGAGAGTGGATGAGTCTCACTGATCATAACAGACGTATCAAGGAGCTGCTCATGAGAGCTCACCTGTTTGAATGGGCCTCACTGGAAGAGCGCGGACTCTGAGTGCTTTCCTTTAGGCCAGAGGAGCTCCCGAATCACATTCTCACTTCAGACACTGCAGAAAAGAGCTACAATAATGTAAGTGCAATGGATGTCTGTGCAGATCGATTCATCGATTGATTTATTTATTAATTCCAAGCAGAGCAGGGCATAGGCTACTCAATCTTTGTTTTTGTTATTGCTTTTTACAGTACAGAACTATTGCATATCATAGAAATGACTTGAAGTGTCTGATAGAGGCTACTCTTTTGTTTATGTTTTAATAAAATCAGTTAGATGTAATTTTACAGTGTATATGGCTATCACGCGCAGTAGAAATAACTCAACAAGTGTGCGCGACTGCTTTTGTTTTCTCCAGCGCCTGCTGTACCTTACCACCATTTACACAGCGCAGCTGATTTCAGATATGTGCCCATTGTTGAAGACTGGAGGCAGGAGGACATGTGCTTATATCTTAGACTTTTGTTCCTGTCTACCTCATATCAATAATACAGCAAACATGTTATTTTGTATTAGGTAGTCAACTATGAAAAGCTTCCTAATCAAACAGGTAATGATACACACAGGACTAGCACATGGTTGGCTACTTTGTTAAACACGTTTTACGGGCGGCTGGGCGTCTTGTTGGGCTTATGGGGCTCAAACTTTTTGGCCAAATCTCATTGTCTAAAAAAGGAAATATTTCTGTTACTCTGCTGACACACCCGGCCTGTTTCTCGTCCCCCATTGAGACCCATTCAAACAGTTAAGTTGGACTGAACAGAATCAGAGTTGTGCAAAATTGTGAATTAACAGGAGTGAGTGAGTGAGTGAGTGTGCTTTGTGTTGTCTTTAATGAGTGCAAGGGGTTGGATTCATATGTGTGTCTGCTTTGTCTAACCCCTTTTCAAACTGTTTTGCGATTTACATTATTTTCTATTCTGTTTTTTGTCACTTGTACATACATTTGAAAATATATAAACTACTACAACTACATACTGTATATACTATTACTAATATGTGTTTAATTGCAGTTTCCTTTGGGAACGCGGGGGTGCACCAGTGGTCTCCTCCAGCGGGGGGCGTGTCTCAGTGCGTCAGGGCTTGCTCACCATTGGTCAGACCTGGTCCGGTGACATCGGCGACTACACCTGCACTGTGCTGTCCGCGGCCGGAAACGACTCCCAAACGGCACGCCTGGAAGTCATGTGAGCCATAACTACAACGACTACTACAGTCTTCTTACTACTGCTCCTGGGTTTGCTACTACTACGCTGTCGGTGTTACTTTAACTGAGACCATTTCTTTTGTCAATGAAAACATATCAAAATTCTAAAATGGACTCAAACATGCACATATACATATTTGATTGAAATGCATCTATTCAAATATTTAATTATGTATTTGATTGATTTAGGTAATATATTTATGTAATGTATTTATCTTTCTTGTCTTTATTTATAATTATGTTTTGCATAAGAATGAAATCTAAAAATGCATACTATTTGTACTGTATGTTATTAATAACGTAAACATAGAATACATTATTGCACATAATATGACACAACATGTCACAAAACATGAAATCAACACTGTCTCATAGAGGACAAGTACATGCAAACATACAATTCTGTCTGTTGCAAATACAATATACATAATACACATAGTACGCAGGGCAAGAGGTCAGCAGAGGTCAATGAGAGAAGGTGGCCTGAGTAGGCAAGTTTTATTATAGCCATATTTTTGACTATATGGGTGATAGGACGCTTAATTTGTGTTGGCTGTGCATTAGACGTTTTCAATCAGAGGTGGTGTGGACACAAAAAGCAGTTTGGCCAAAAGCACCTCTCCTCGGGGGAGGCTGCAGTCCCCTCTTACTGTTCTCCTGGTTCTGCTGTGGCTGCTTTTTCTGGTGTTAATGAAATGACTAAAGACCTCGTGTGAACGGTTGTATTGACCAGACGCATTGGAGTATTGACCACGTTTTCCGTTCAATGAACTTGAGTGCATTTTGTTGTGATGTTTTGTGCACAGAGAGCTGCCCCACTCCCCCCGGTCGCTAACCGCCACGCTTAACGAAACAGACTCTCGCTCTGTGCTGCTGTCATGGCTCCGCCCCTTTGATGGAAACTCTCCTCTGCTGTACTACCTGCTGGAGCTCTCAGAGAACAGTAAGTATCAGACTGTACCACTTAAGGCTACAGTGACTTTATTCGTTTGAGAGGAGACTTTATAGACAGTTCTGAAGCTGAAACTTGGAATGGCTACTGCACTGTCTTAACTAAAGACAAGAATTTGAAAAGAAAAGTTTGATTGTTCAATAAGTGAATTCCTCCAGCGAGACTTGTGGCCGGTTTTCCTTTAACAAAATACATTTGTTAAGGATTTAAATTCTGTGTTGGAGCATTTTATTATTCACTTTTTTTTACCACATTGAATGCCCTGTTTCCATCTGCCCCAATTGGCCCAACTCTTTAATTTACTCCGCTCTACTCTATCTGGTTGTGTTCCATTATTACTAGTATCTGGTACCGTATCCTAGCAACCTACCCACAACAAAATAGTATCCAGGAAATCCCTTGGTAACCATGGCTTCCAGCAGAACACTGTCCATCTGCGGGCTAGAACACTTTAGCACCAGGGCCATCCAGGTACTAAAAAAGGCTAGTGAAAACGCTCCCAACCGTGATACAGTTTATCTGTAGTGCTTATAACAATGTGCTTGTCACGTTGTAAAAATGTATCCTTCTGTGTTTCAAGTGCTGTGAATTAGCTTTGGCTATAAGAACCACGATACATGCATCAGACTACCGTGTAACAGTTTGTGTTCTATGTTGAGCCGAGTATAGTAGAGTAGGGCCAAGTAGGGCTGGTGGAGATGGGGCTTAAAACTATGAAAACTTGAAATCACAATGAATGCATGAATCCACATGCTCTCCCTAGACTCTCCGTGGAAGGTCTACCTGTCTGAGGTGGATCCGACCGTGGCCAACATCACGGTGGGCGGGCTCACTCCGGCTAGGACCTATCAGTTCAGGCTGTGTGCTGTCAATCAAGTGGGCCGGGGCCAGTACAGCGATGAGACGCAGAGGTGAGATTTTATCTTATGTTTACACATTGAAATATTTGACAAGCTACTGTTGCACTGTTCAAATGTCATTGAATGCACTGAGCGTACTTATTATGCCATATTATGTAATATTTAACTT